>CM067320.1:24228627-24684007 GCA_034231615.1 Meghimatium bilineatum | reverse complement strand
TTTTATATTTCCGGTTGCAACATACGGCTACAACAAACATGGACCCTAAGCGGCGGCGAAGAAGATCAACGCCTTCGAGATGAAATGCTACAGAAAGATACTTAGAATATCGTGGAAGGAAAAAAAGAGAAACTCAGATACTATAAACACATTGAAGATTCCAGAGTGTTGGTTACTAAACACAATAACAAAAAGAAAACTACACCTGTTTGGTCATATAAAGAGACACAACTGTTTAGAAAGACAAATAATGGAGGGAAGAGTACATGGGGATTGGAGAAAGATCAGACCAAGAAAACAATGGACTGACGACATTAAATATAATAGGAATATGTCGTCGGAAAATGCAAGCCGCATTGCCCAAGACAAAGAGAGGTTCAGAGAGTTCATTGGAAAGACAACGTTCTGGAAAGAATACCTCATATGACACTATATATATATATATATATATATATATATAATCTGCCACAATATTTTCACGAATACCTGACCTGAACACAGAAAAGATGAGAAGGTAAAGTAAAAGAAGGAAAGAGAATTTGAGGTACAATGAGATATCTGACACTTCTGTAGTCTAAGACGAAAAGTAACATTAACACACGAAACACCAAAACTGTCATGTCTAGACAGGCAAGCACATCAGAATATTTTAAAAACACGAGAAAATTTTCCCATCGATCCCCCATGTCATCTCATTCTAACATCGTTTCTAGTGTGGAAGTAGACAGTTCTTTTCAAATCATTCATCTACACGAATATACTATTCATATCTGGTTTACTTATAGTATGTGTCAGATAGTGACATTGGAGTGACCGTGACATAGAATTAGTTTTAGTTACGATGCGTTGGATGCAATAAAATCAATCTAATTTTAGTGGAATTTTTTTGTATTGACATTGATGAAAAGAGTGGAATGTACTTTAGGAAACAAAATTGTAGGGTATTTCCCTGGGTTTTACTATTGGATATTTCCTGTCAAAGTGTCAACATGTTGGTTTTGTTGTTATTTCTCTTATTAGTGGTTTAATATTTTAGTACTCTTTCCTTATTTCTTCCATTTTTTTTTTTGGTTTTGTGTTCGATCCATAATAATCAGCAGATATTTGTGTGATTTCCACCGGTAGCTTAGTTACGTTGTGCCATCATTATGCGCCTTGTAGGCCCAGAACATCCGATTCGGCATGCCTTTACATTTCGGGTGGGCTACCCTAGCCTGTGACAGCCTTCCTATCTGTCGCCAGGCGACGAATGTGTACTGACTTATAACGTGCATGAGGCGTTCCGCAGTTAATGAACTTGTCTCGTGTAATTAGACGTATTGTTCCGTGCCCATCGGGTACTTAACTTTTTATCATCCGCGAGCCTGGTTCCGAATTAGGAAGAAATAGACAGAATAATTGGGCTTCGACTCATTCCCTCTCTTAGCCGAAGTATTGTTCACCAACGTCGTGAACCCCCTCGTCCAAGTCTGAGTCTATACACATATTTAGAAGCGTCGGGGACAAGCATTGTGTTCTCGAGCTGCACAGAGCTTGTCTCCTTGTACGGTTGTGCATTTGTACATCGGGTACTGAACCTATTCTCTCCGCGAGCATGATTCTGGTATAGGAAAAACTCGATATTAGAGTTGGGACCAGGCTGGAATCAGCGGTAACTAGAAGTTTGTATCAAGATAACAATACTTTAGTTCTATTTCCTTGAAAGTTTCCCGTTCTCTTTGCACATGACGTTGCCCTCTTATTGTTCCACTCTTATTGTACTCATTATGCTATCCTTATGGTGACTGATGCACTAATTCTTAATATTTCTCATAACATCTGCCCACTTCGTAACATCTGCATTGGCCGCCCCGCCAATGCTTCCGCTGTACTGACTAACTTCACTGTGTGTCGACAGTGCTACTACATGTGTTGTCACAGAGGTGTCGGAGATATTGCTGTCTTTTTGTAGTCAAATGTCTTTCCATCTGCTACCTCCACATTCATGGACACGATCCCCAAACGTTTTAGCCAGAATCAACAGGAGCAGCTGCATTTCTGTTTTCAGGATGCACCACGGGAAGGTACTTTTGGGATCTTGGTTATCTGCTAACCTGGGTCCGCCGATCGTGATGTGGTACTCTGTGACCTAATTTGACCAATTAAAAAATATTCTTGTTGTTTTATTGTTGCTCTACTTTTTTCTTTTGCTTTTCTGATTTTCCTTTCGCTCTACTTCTTTCTCTCACTCAACCTCACCTTCTACTTTTTCTTCTTGATACATTTATTCCTCTCGCTCCACTTCTCCCTTTCGCGTTTATTCTTCTTACTCTCGTTCTACTTCTTCCTCTTGTTCATTTTCTTCTTTTTCCTCTCGCATTCATTCTTCTTCTTCCTTTGGCTCCCCTTGTTCCTCTCGCTCCCCTTGTTCTTCTTTCTCTCATTATAATTCTTCCTCTCGCCCTTCTTGTTCTCATTCTATTTCTTCTAATTCTTTGTTCCCGCTCTCTCTTCTTTTAATTCTTCTTATCCCTCTTGTTCTTCTTCCTCTCGCTCTTCTTATCTCGTTCTACTTATCACAATCGCCCTTCCTCGTCTTCCTCTCGATCTACCCCCTCTCGTTCTTTTCCTTCTTCTTCCTCTCGTTGTACTTCTTACTCTCAATGCACTTCTTCCTCTCATTGTACTTTTTCATCTGGGTAAAATTGTTCCTCTCATTATTCTTCTTTTTCTTCCTCTCGCTGTACTACTTCTCTCCCTGTTTTTTCCTTTAATTCTATTTCTTTTTCCTCTCGCTCTACTTCTCCCAATTGCTCTTCCTCGACCTTCTTCTTCTTCTTCTTCATTTTGCTCTACTTTTCGCTCTCGATCTTCTTATTCTTCTTCTTCCTCTCGATATGCATATACATCTTCTTCTTCCTCTCGCTATACATCTTCTTTCTCTCTCTGTATTTCCCCTTCTCGCCTAACGTCTCCCTTGATCTCTACTTCTTATTCATGTTTTACTTGTTGCTCTTGTACTTTTTCTTCTTCATGTTTGACTTCCTGCTCTTGTTCTACTTCTTCTTCTAGTTTTACTTTTTCTTGATGTTTTACTTTTCCTTCTTGTTCTACTTATTCTTCTAGTTTTACTTTTTCTTGATGTTTTACTTTTCCTTCTTGTTCTACTTCTTCTTCTAGTTTTACTTTTTCTTGATGTTTTACTTTTCCTTCTTGTTCTACTTATTCTTCTAGTTTTACTTTTTCTTGATCTTTTACTTCCTGCTCTTGTTCTACCTCTTCTTCTTCAACGTATTTTACTTCCTGCTCTTGATCTACGTCTTCTTCTTCGTGTTTTACTTCCTGCTCTTGTTCTACTTCTTCCTATAGTTTTACTTTTTCTTGATGTTTTACTTTTCTTCTTGTTCTAATTATTCTTCTAGTTTTACTTTTTCTTGATGTTTTACTTTTTCTTGATGTTTTACTTCCTGCTCTTGTTCTACTTATTCTTCTAGTTTTACTTTTCCTTGATGTTTTACTTATTCTTCTTGTTCTACTTAATCTTCTAGTTTTACTTTTTCTTGATGTTTTACTTTTCCTTCTTGTTCTACTTATTCTTCTAGTTTTACTTTTTCTTGATCTTTTACTTCCTGCTCTTGTTCTACCTCTTCTTCTTCAACGTATTTTACTTCCTGCTCTTGATCTACGTCTTCTTCTTCGTGTTTTACTTCCTGCTCTTGTTCTACTTCTTCCTATAGTTTTACTTTTTCTTGATGTTTTACTTTTCTTCTTGTTCTAATTATTCTTCTAGTTTTACTTTTTCTTGATGTTTTACTTTTTCTTGATGTTTTACTTCCTGCTCTTGTTCTACTTATTCTTCTAGTTTTACTTTTCCTTGATGTTTTACTTATTCTTCTTGTTCTACTTAATCTTCTAGTTTTACTTTTTCTTGATGTTTTACTTTTTCTTCTTGTTCTAATTATTCTTCTAGTTTTACTTTTTCTTGATGTTTTACTTTTTCTTGATGTTTTACTTACTGCTCTTGTTCTACTTCTTATTCTACGTGTTTTACTTCCTGCTCTTGTTCTACTTATTCTTCTAGTTATACTTCATGTGCTACTTTTTCTTTATGTTACAGTTCCACCTCTTGTTCTACTTCTTCTTCCTTGCTATACTTCTTGCTATTGTGCTACTTACTCTTGTTATACTTCATGCTATTCTTCTACTTCTTCTTTTTATCATATTTGCTATTGTTATATTTCTTATTCCCATACTTCATGCTATTGTACCACTTATTACTTGTATACTTCTTCCTATTGTTCTACTTTTTCTTATTGTTATATTTCTTGCTATTTTTTTTACTTCTTCTTCATGTTTTGCTTCTTCCTCTTGTTTCTACTTCTTCCTCTTGTTTCTGCTTATTCTTCTTGTTCTGCTTATTCTTCTTGTTCTATGTTTTACCTCTTGCTCTACTTCATCCTCTTCGTCTACTACTTCACTTGTTCTTCTTCTTCCTTTTGTTCTACGTCTTCCCCCTATTCTACATTTCCCCTCTTGTTCTACGTGTTCTTCTTATTCTACTACTTCCTTTTGTTAAACTTCTTCCTAATGTTTACCCCCTTCCCTCCACCCAACCAGTTCTACCTCTTCCTTTTGTTCTAATCAAGACAACAAGAGTTGTCATACTTTGTAAGAACTAAACCCAACAGATTAAGGAAAAACTTCATCATGTTTTAATGCATGAATCTTAAATCCTCGTAGCTGAAGCAGTTGTAAATAGTTTCTGTTGGATACAATTGTTCTCACAGAAATTGTTCATAAATTAAATCACAAATAAGTGGAGTGGGAGTGGGTCTGACAATTTTAACTTATTGAAAAGGGGGGGGGGGGCGGTGGTAAGTTCGCACAAATGATGTCAACAAAACAGTTTTTTCATAAACCAATTCAATTATTTTAATTTGAAAATTATGTTCGTTGGTGGTTGGTTGCTGACCCAGCAGTCCATGGAATTATGCCGTTTCACCCACGCATTATATTGCTGGAAAGTCTGTGGATTTTCCTTTTACCCCGGGCACAAGCCAGAAAATAAATTTTACACCATCAGGAAGACAGGTTTCTACCTATGCACTGTTCTGAGCCACTGCAGCCAAGATAGTGTTCACTGTGCTCATTCTCCACCACAAATTGGCTACTGGTTATGCCGAATTTCTCTATTGCTTCAGACATGCAACCAAATCTTCTTTTTCTTCAGCGTTCATTCTCAAACTCCCGCTGAATCTCCATTGTAGCAGGACCATGGTCCTACTAGATTTCCAGCAGGATGTAGACCTGAGAATGGAGATGCGTTGTGTCACCGATTTATTTTATCGCCAATGGCCCTACACATCCGTATTCGGCAGAAATGTTCAAGTCAAAAGGGTTGTCACGTCCTGAGTCACCGTGCCTCTATGGTGGGCCTCAGGCATAGGGAAAAACAGTGTTGCCAGTTTCCTCCTTCCCTGTGCTGCGCAGTACATTTTTGGCTCCCTCCTAACCAAGGAGGGTGCATACATACATACATACATACAAATATACAAAGCATAAAACACATTACAACAACAAAATAAAAGCACGAGAAGCATAATTGTATATATAACATGCCATGAAGCTTCTCTAAGAAGAGAACCTCAATATAATGGCATTTCATCTACTAAGGTTTTATGTTGCATGGGTGGTTTGTCTAGTGAGCCATTAACGTAACCGAATGCGTGACTAATTATCGAAGGACTCGAATGATCCGTCGTATCAATGAGTGACGTTGTGTAAGATAAGCACGTATGCCTTTTCTGAAGAAGGATTTGGTAAATATTGTGTGAGAGACATCAGTTGTTTTTAGTAACAATCAACCATTTATGTGACGCTAATAGTTCGTCCTTTTTGTTATCTAGATTTCTGATCTGTAGCTCTTTTAATGCGCATGGTACAATGGGTGTCCGTTCTCAATAATTGCACGAATCATAATCAAATTGTCTTGCTCTGTGGCGGAATGGTACAGAACAGGTTTTTGACGACCAAAGTACCGGTTTAAAATTCCGCACTGAGAATTGAGCATCCGACCATTTAGAAAGCAATGGCAAACTACTGAAGGTATTTGTATTGCTTAGAAAATCACTACAGCCAAAAAAATTATGGATTTATAGCAACATCCGGAATAGGATACGCTAGCAATTTAAAAAAAAATAATATAATTGTGTCCCAGATCATATGGTCAAAAAGAGATAAAAACCAACACGCTCTGATATAACCACAATAAAATACGCTCTTAGGATGAAAAGGTGTGCCTGAGCAAGTATATAATTTAATCCAGTAAATAACAAACACAATGTAGCTATGACAAATCATACAAGCAACAATGACAAAATATTTATTACTGAAGAGTGCATATGGTACATTTGTTGGCGTATTCTGTATAAATAGCGAGATTCAAGTACATATTACTTTGAAAAGGTAAATAAAATACATTACTTAAACACCACACACACTCTGTATGAAATATATACACATAGTGACGTCTATATTAAGATAGAATTGTTAGTTTGTAGTTAGATTGTCATGTTTACACATAGGATATGTCCATCCATATGCTCTCCAACATTAAATTTAGTATCTCCGCAACTACATGCCGACTGACAGTTCCAGATATCTCCGTTGGTCAGCGAACATTTTTCTAAATCCAGAATGGGGCTTATTTCTGTCAAAACCATTTGTCAAGTCCAACTACTTCATTCCGGGAGTGAAAAAGAAATGATAATTCTTGCTAATATTGTTTATCCTTACTTTTTAAGTATATATGCCAAGCACATTCATCAATGTCTATCAATATATTGGTGGAACTCACCATACTGTCTGCACTTCCCTTTTTCCGAACACTTTCATAGTCAAGTTTGAATAGCGCTCCCTGCAACCTTGACCTCTTGGCTACATCAAGCAATTGTACACGAATACAACCCGTTTGTCTTATTATGACAATGTTGATCCTTATAATGCAAACATTAATTGTTTTCTGCATCCCATTCACTTCCAAGATTGCAATATATATATATATTTAATCATCAGCAGGTTCTGCGCCGACTGGCTTTAGCGATAATGGTTCTCCACAACAACTCTCCAGTATGATTTTTTCGGAATCGTAACCTATAGTCTGTCATAACACGATGTCAGACTATACAATTCTTCCTCTCGCTTGTGTTCCCGATCTCTCTTGCCTTCTATCCTGCCCGTTGTAACTATGTTCTCCAGTCCTCCTAGTGTAATAACGTGACCAACAAATAAAGAATGTATTTTTTCTTGAAAACTAACCACCAATCTTGCATTATACTATTTCAAATATTATAGAGAACATATACAAATGTATATTTAATAAATAAAATAAATACTCTTGCAATTCTACAAGAATATTACTAGCAATGGTCAGAATTCTCAAACGTGAGTGGTTTGGCACGTGATGAGGCATAATTCCCTTTTCCAAGACACTGAAGAGGACTGTTGAGTATGGAAGAAGGGAAATGTAGATTGAAAATACTAAAAACTGGATAGGATTATTTTTCGTCACATCCAAACAAGATCCGAGAACAAAGAGATACATTGAGATTTTTGTGTTGATTTGTCTAAAATGGTACCACTACGTCCATGAGAGGTTATATGTTTGATGATGATGATAATTATATGAACCTCAAAGAAATTTTAAATGATAAATACTTTCAACTCAGACTCAACATTCAACAGTAATAGTTCGCCACTTTCTATTGACGAGTGTTATTAATTCCTAGAAGGTGGTGTAGCAATCTGCGGGCATATGCAATCCGTGTGCACCAGGTGCGGAGTCTTCCAGCGTGCATTTTGTATGACTTTCTCATCTCGTTCTATATATGGCTTTTATCTTCTTAGCCTACTACATTTCATAGTTTGCATTTCAGTATGTGTGTGTGGGGGGGGGGGGGTGGTGGGGGTGTTAATTGTCCATGTTTTTTTTGGGTCGTATGTACTTGCTGAGCACAATAGTAATGTACAATTCTTAGTCTTCATACATATGTTCTACTTGTCATTTTATAATCCGTAGTCTTCATACACGTGTTCTAATTATCATAACCGTTGTTGATTTTGTTATGTGGCATCACATTGAGCGGTGAACAGATACTTTATGATAATTTTCTATGTCACATATGCCATAAATTTATATGTCATCGTGTTGTATATTCATTATAACTGACGTTCCTTCTTCGTAAGTGAAAATGAGCATATAGAAAAAAGGCACATTAGGATCTGTGTTTGTGAATCTTTAGATGGTTGAATCTTTAGGTGAGCATATCACATAAAATAGGAAAATTAATTTGTTGTTTGTGAGTCTTTAGATGGTTGGAGTATTTAGATGGTTGAGTCTTTAGATGAGCATATCACAGAAAATAGGAAAATTAATTTGTTGTTTGTGAGTCTTTAGATGGTTGGAATATTTAGATGAGTATTACACAGAAAAAAAGTCACATTAGGATTGGTGTTTTTTAGTCTTTAGATGGTTTAGAAGTCCAATCTGGCTCTGAAAGACCTGTTGCAGTGAGCAGAAATTCTTTTTTCTTCTTTTAAAAATAAATTCCCTAACAACATCATCATAAGCCGTTGGAAAATACACGCTGCGTGGCCCAAGATAGAGAGGGGCTCAGGGAGTTAATTTGGAAGACAACTTACTGGAGAGAATACGTTGCATGACACACATCTTTATTTGCAGTGTTTCTTGCATAAATTTGACGGTGTTTTTTTTCCATTTATTGTTTTATGCTTCAGAGTTTAACATTTATTTGCGTATCAGAAGACATTTCCAGTATATGCACCTTAATGTGTCATAGCGTTAACATTTCTGAGGAATATGATGTGCAGTTTTTTTTTATTGATCACGTGTATACTTTGCCGAGTTACCAGTTTTTAACTTTGTCTACACTGCTGTAATGTGTTGAATAGCTCAGTTATTACAAAGTATGATGTGTGTATAATAATACAGGCCCTTCCGAACAATTATGTGTATAGAGAAATACTATTCTTTTAAAAAATACTCCGAGCATTTAGAAATACTATGATTCTAATTTCATCGACCAATGTCATTTCTAGTGGTGCTGTAGTTTGCATAAAGAATTTTTGTACAGACCAAGTGCATATTTTCTTACATTTAGTCGGCCTAAAATCAGAAATTGATTGCATATCCTATTACGAACGTTGCCATTAACCTAGCATTTTTTGGCTGCAGCAATTTTCTTGGCAATATAAATACGTTCAGTAGTTTGCAATTACTTTCTTAACGTTTTGGATGCACAACTTCCAGCGATTTGAACCCGGTACCTTTATCGTCACATATGCACTCTGTATCTCGCCGATACAGAGCCGGACAGAAAGAGAGTCAGAATGATCTTACAAAAAAATGAAGAATCTATGGTAAAGGACACAGAGGCAAAAAGCTACAAATATTAAGAGACTAGTTTCCCGGTGGCGACATTTTTGCTCTGAGATTTGGGCAATGACATTTACAATGGAGGATAAAATATCATCATTTAAAATAACATAATGTAGAAAGGTCCTAAAAATATCATGTACAAAGTGATGATCTAACAGAAATGTCTTAAAAACATGAATATATGAGAATATTGGCTACTCATAACCATGAAAAATGCAAGCTGATATATTTTGGACATGAGAAAAGACACAGTGTTAGAAAGATTCATCAGAAAGGGCAAATAATAACTAAACTTTCAGAGGATATCCGACAAGATGGAGAATGCTGAGGCAACAGAAATAAAAGCGATAACACGTATGATAAAATATTATTGTAACGGATTACCAATAGAACTAATAAATAGTAAAAATAGTTTATTAATGTGAAATAAGAAACAAACAAAAACCAAAGGAACATATATAATGAGATGGAAATTACTAATAAACAAAGTAAACTTGCAATTTTTAAATACAAATAAAATTGGTAGCATATCATGTTCAGGACGTGGCTATCAACCCAGCATTTTTTGGCTTTAGTGATTTTCTAGGCAATATAAATACGTTCAGTAGTTTGCCAGTGCTTTCTGAACAGTCTGGATGCACAATTACCTGTGACGGGATTGAACTCGGTAACTTGGCCGTCAGAGACTGGCCCTGTAACACTCTGCCACAAAGACGAATTAATTTTTAAATATGTGGTTTAAATTGACGCTATTTATTGGTAGCCCTCATTTCCATATATGTCTTTTTATGATCTTACACACGTTCGCTATTTTGTATGTTTGTATATGTTTGTGTGTACAGTTAGTATCATTGACGTGAAGCATTCACTTAATCAGGTTTATCTATCATGACTCATTTTCTTGTAGCATTCCACTTACCTTGTTTGACTCTCTATCAATGGTACGTACAATTCAAACAAACACCGTTATTGCATGTAACTCAACATTTTTGCAGCTTTTTAAAATCATCAAATACAAGGAGACGTGGCTATAAGACCATCTCATTGTATTTACATGTTTGTGTGATTATTTCTAGTTTGTTGTTGCTGCTTGATAAAGGTCTCTATTGGACCGCAACGTGGTAAAGTCCTTCTTTATTTTTCTTGTCATTGACATTATTTTGGCTATTTATCAGTTATATTAGTAATCAGCAACAATAAAACTTTATCTTATGTGTTATCGCTTCATCAAAAGTGAAAGGTTCCTGAAAAGAAAACAAAAAGCTACACTAAACGTTGATGTGCACAGGATATCGAAGACCTATTTGGAGCTGTTCATAAACTACGTCAATTATGGGGAGAGGGGTGGTCTGAAAAAACAAAACAAATAGCTTAACTGTTGGTGACAAGGGTGGGAGGCGATGGGGTGACAAAAGTTGACGTCGTCAATAGTGTTTTCCTAAACCAATTCAACAGCTTGAATTTGAATTTTTGTTTAAATCAGGAAATATAATAATGTAGTTTTTTTCGTACTTTTTTACTATAAATGTTTTTAGGAGATTTGGTTTAAAATTTCACTTAATTAAACTGTTCCTGAAGTTTGGGCAGCTGTTGAAAAGGAGGAGGAAAAAAAGGGGGGGGGGGGGACAAAATTTGGCACACAATTGTTGACGTAATTTATGAACATTTCTCCCCCTCCCTTTCTTAATATGACACCAGAAGCAGGAAGTTAACTTGTACAGAACCAAGGGGTCTAAAGAGTAGCTGTTTGCTGCTGTTATCTTAGTCTGTTAGTACATAGATAATGTTTCTCTTTACAGGTTGTTCCGATCTTTAGACCAATATTACACTTTTTTCCTTTTTGTGAGCAATTATTTTTTTTTGGGTTAAATTATTTTGGGGTTACATTTTTTTTGGGTTTCATTTATTTTGGGTTACATTTTTTTGGGGGGAGGGGGGAATTTAAAGGTTGGAATGAGGAGATTTACCTCACTACATAGCGCTGAATGTCACGTGATGATGTTATAAGTGGGAGTGGGGTTCGAACCTCTAATACCACAAACACCTTATCTATGGTCATGCCTTTACTATAGAGTGGGTGACAATGTTTTTATAATTTACAAGCTATAATTTCGCTTTGCCTGTGTTCAAATATACTTTTATATTGCAGGGATTCAATATTTATGCATCCCATCGAGGCCAACTCCTTGACGTGGAGATGGGGCATAGTCCAGTCAACAGAGGCTGGAACCTAATATTGGTCGGGCCAACCCAATATCGAGCAGGGTGACAATCCTGCCCAAGAAAGCACATGTGCTGAAGTCAGAGATACCAGGCTGAGAGGAGCACCAGCAACCATGGCATCATGCAAACCGAATAGTTGACATGTCTGCACGACAAAATTATAAGATGTATGGGAGCACTGAGGAGCTTTCACATACAGCAACATTTATTAAGAAAACAGGACTTGCTCTGTAGACATGTCAAACTGCGAACGAGAAGAAGAAGAAGAATATTTGCGTATGTAACAAGACACAATGTTCATCTTTGTAGGCACGTGTACTCTTCATATTAGGAATGTGTGTTACTCTTCAATCCATCTTTTCCTTAACCTTCCTCTGTAAGTTTTAGTTTTCATGCATGAAACTCTTTGGTCTGATAATGTTATGTATGATCAGTCTATTAGATGACGACCTCTGTGGTATATTAGTTAAAACATCTGGACTATGTTAACGTTGTTGTTTGTTTGAGAACTCCTGAATGTGCGAGCGATTAGCTCATACTTCCTATGTGCTCATACTTCCTATATACCGCATGCGTATATGTAAACGTAATAGTTGGTTTAAAACCGGATAGAGGCGACATCTTTACAAGTGTATCTTATTGAAAATCCCCTGGATTAAGACATAGTTGCGTACTATGAGTGATACTCTTGGCAGGTCACGTGATGATATGTTAATAAGATTGGAGTGCGCATGAGGAAACCGAAACACAGTGAATCAATCTTCTATGTTTTTTAACGTACTTTAATATATGGTCCTGTTTTTGTTTGTTTCCCTATAGGGGCAGTTCATAAATTGCATCAACAAATGTGTTGCCAATTTTTCACTCAATCTTCTCTTTGTCAACAGATATCAAGAAATCAGGGACCACATTGATTGGGCGTGTTACAGGTAAAAGTTTAGACACAGAAGTACTTTTCAAGGCATGTAAATCATGTGATTATTAGGGAAAGCAGGACCAAAAAAAAAATCACAAAAGTAGCGGTTGTGGAAAAATATACATGAATCTCAATTTTGCGGCTACGCATCATAAGAAAACGGACCATCTGGAAGTATGGAAGCGTCGATAGCCGTGAATTTATTTTCTTAGAGGTAAAGTATAGATTGAGATATACAAGATTTGTAGGAAATGGTGATACCAACAGTTTTAAAAGTGTTACCAATTCAAACCAATATGATGATGTGAAAGTGGAGAAAATAGAATGTGTATGAAATGAACAGAAGAGAATGGGCACACGATTGCGCAAGATAAAATGTGCATGGTCATGTAGAACTTTAACAGATGACAAACATATAATATTCAAAATTATTATGGGAATGCCATTTGTGGAAATATGAATAATTTGATAGGAATAAGAGATGCTGCGTAGGCCATTTATTTTCATAAGTTATCGAATAGTTTTCATAAGTTATTAAATAAAACAATAGCAAAGAGAATCTCTGTTTTGGAAATCAGATGTTACAGTAGAATTTTACATACACCACTGACAGTTAAAAAGACAAATCAAGAAGTCTAAGATCAATAAACGTCGAAGAGGACTGGCTCCTTAACAGTATCTGAGCAAGAAAGCAATGTTTGTTTGGTCATATAAAGAGACATAATAGCATGGAAAGATTACTAGCTGAAGGAAGATTTAACGGCAACAGGGGAAGAAGGCGCCCAAGACGACGATGGTGCAGGGATATATCAGACTGCTTAAACGTGTCTCCAGCAGCGACAGGTCAACTCGCCCAGAATCGCAGAGTGTTCAGAGAATCAATAAGGAAGACTACGTTCTGGAAAGAATATGTCACATGATGATTGATCGACTGATGAGAAGCCGACGCATAATTTGTGGTGACGGTGTTCAAACAAGATAGCAGTTGTTGCCAATAAGCCATTCCAGCACTGAAATAGTATATCAGAGGCAGTGTTGGATGTCAGGAAACCTGTGTTCAAAGATCTCAGGCACCCACTATCTTGACAAAATGTTTAGAATGCTACACTCAAAACGCAAATGAGTCATTCAACAGTCTGATATGGCAGATCTGCCCACAGTACTTATATCATGGGTTGACTGCAATTAATATTGCTGTGACATTGCAACCTTAGTTTTTAATGATGGGTCACAATCTCTGCAAGCATAACTTAGGCTGTTGGAAGTGTCATGCGGAAAATTCACATTTTATTACTTCGCGGCAACTGATGTTAAGAGACAAAAATGCAAAAATATGGTTACCGAGACAACTCTAGAAGTCAGAAGAGCCAGGAGAAGGAGGAGATTGGATCTAAATGAAACACAAGTTGAAGCTGAAGGGTATCCATACCTTGTAGGAGTTAGTAAGGTAAGCAATTCTATTTTTATTGTTTAATTTGTTATCGTTCTTTCGAGGAATTTTGATGTAATTGTCACTTTTACGCTAATATTTTTTTCAACTATTAACTTATATTGATAAAAGTTTTTATGAATATTTCTTATATAGCTCTCCATATCACATACTAAGAACTTTGCTATCTATTTTTATTTACTAATTTTACAGCCATTCAAACTTGAAAATTTTTCACAGTGGGTGAACTTTGAACCCACCTGTACAGTGAAAAGTTTGAAAATATATTATAATATCCTTAGTATACACCATAGATATTCTATTTGTATGATGTCATTAGCAATAATAGCTGATTTGTACTTCAAATCTATACAAACAATTTACAGAACTGACCTTACCATTGTGAACATGAAACAATTTTTTTAATCTTTGCTAAAAACCAGATTAATTTTTATTTATTTTTGTACTGAAAGAAATATTTTATCTTACATTTATAGTGTATTCATTCTTCAGGAATCTACTGTGAAAGTGCAATATGTAACTTTAACCGTTTTTTAAATATGAAATTTGTGTAATCCTAATGTCTCCTAGGTGTACCTAACCCTTTATCTGAAAACATATTTAAAAAAATACAAATATGCCCTCGTTACTTATTCCTTTGTTTAAGTTTGTTAACTTCTTCATATTAGCAGGATGTAATCCAGAGAATCGAATGTGTTTATCTTTATTTGTAGCTTAGCTGCGATACATGTGTCTTTCTGCCTGATACATCCGACTTCAGCATAACTTCTGCGTCTCTACAGCTCTATAAGATGGGGTTAGCCAACTTCACCCTAAAACCTCGTTAGTAGTCTCTTACGACTGTTACGCATAACAGGTAACAGTCGCTATTATTTGCTCCCATTTAGGCCCTGTCTACATACAGTGATTTCATACTATAATATAAACATATCGGGGAATCCTTGCATATGCTATAGTGTTTGTTATACTGCAACTGATATATTCTTTCGTATCAGAGATGGACAGGTATTTCAGTGCCGTAATGGTTAAGACATATGTCTTGTGTTCAACAGGTAGCAGGTGTGAATGGGCCGTCCTTTTGTACAAGTGTATTTTTTTCGGAAACTTCTGGATACTATAGTATGCTGTTACAGAGCAAATTCCTTATTGAGACTTTCGATAGACAGGGTGCTGTTCTGTTAGGTTAGAAATAGATTTAAGGAAAACTGCTGTACAAAGAAGCATATCCTCTCGTGACAGTCGGGGCAATAGACGCCATAACGGCTAAACATAAACAGACTTTCCTTCAGTACATTTTTTATTATTGTCACGTTTTCTATTAGTTACTCTTTATATACTTTGAGTAGTCTTGACTATTTTTGGCATGCGATTCCAAGTATATAAATATTGGCTAACGAAAAACATGGGTATAATCAAGAAAAGTAACGGAAGAAGACTTCATTAATTCAGCTGGAAGACCTATTATTACTATGTCGATAGTCACGATCCTCTGTGATTTTTGCCTTTTATTTTGTAGAGGAGTGCGAAATGTTTATGTTTTTGCTATGGTCTGCGGGCAAAATTCCTGATAGCTGGACTTTTCACGGAATAGTATTCCCACTCTTGAGCTTGAGAGCCTTTTGCCCCATTGAAAACAAATAAATAACAATTAGTCATAGACATGGACCGTTGCTCTCGACAATATATGCCTCTTAGCTGAATTAATTAGGACCCAGTTCGTTACATGATTTGATTATTGTTTGCCTTTTAGTTGATTACTATTTTTATACTTGGTATGGTATGTCAAAAATAGCAAAGGGAATTCCAGGTATATAAATAGTAATCAACTAAAAAGCAAACAATAATCAAAACACGTACCGAGCTGGGTCCAACTTAATTTAGCGAACAGGTCTTTTAATGAAGCCTAGTGATGCATAGACATTTATGAAATAGAGGACACCCTGTGTTGTAATTGCAGTTTTTATAAAAAATTATTCCTTAATATATATATATCCGGTTCTGTAGCGGCGATGTACAGAGCGCGTCTGTAACGGACAAGGTACCGAGTTCGAAACCCACCTCAAGAAATTGTGCATCCGGGCCGTTCAGAAAGCAATAACAAATTACTTAACGTAAATACTGCCAAGAAAATCAGTAAAGCTAAAAATTCTGGGTTGATGCTAGGGTATACCAATGATGGTCTCCAATAAAGACCTTCAAACGTAATTAATTATGACTCCATTCGCTACGTTTAAAAAAATTATTTTTAGGAATTCTGTTGGTCACTTTTTACATACTTTGAATCGCAAGTAAAAATTAACATAGGCGCCACTATTATATACATAGTGACCAACCGAAAGCCTCAACAATAATCATAAACTTAACCTATGGTGTCCTAATTAATTCTGTTAGAAGGTCATTTACACCGCGGAAGGTCTCGGTATACCTCATATAGGTTGTGGTATACACCATATTTAGGAAATACTACAAGTTTTTAATATATAGAATACGATTGATTGTCCATTTTCCGAAATGTGAGATATTTTTTTTTTATTCTGTATTCCTTGGCCGAGAGGTTACAGCATGAACTCATATCCATGAGATCGAAGTTTCATTTCCCAGTAGATTGTCTCCCCAAGACATTGTCTCATTCCTCAGAATTTAATATTCTCTCTTCAGTGTTTCCTACTTCAGAATTCAATATTCAATCATCAATGTAGACTACTTCAGGATTCAGTATTCTATTTCCAGTGTCAGCCTATCTCAGAATTCAATATTCTGTCTTAGCGAGACGAGTAGAAAAAAACTTATTCCATTCAGTCTTTGATGTTCTATGTCCATGATCGTATATGTCCTCCTCTGTTTCCACCTTCGCTAAAATAGTTTTGATAATACTTGTTGTCTTCTGGAAATTATCTATTGTGTCACAGAATGTACTTTCCAGCGTGTCTCCTGTTGGCTAGAGTCTGTGCAAGGCGCTCTAATGATATGAAAAATCCCGATGAACCAGCAGGACATCTGTCTGCGATGTGTCACAAATAAATAATTGTAGGTATCTGTCTGTGACATGCCACAATTAAGTGATTCTGTGTTTGTCCGTTTGAGTACGTTCCCACATCTTGTATTTATGTACACAAGCGACACAACTCGGACATCCTTAGGAGCTGCTTCATACTGACATTAATTGTTGATTTCACATTTATCTCTTTTTTTAAAATCTAATCTGCCTCCTGCTGGGGTTTGATACAACCTTGGCATGATTTTCGGGAGTAACGGAGTATGCCACAAGTAAGCAAGGTAGTATTGTGCCGGAGAAACTAACAGAGAGGCTTATAGTGTGATTCACTGTGCCATCCATACTCGATTTCTTTCATCCCCGCTTGCCATCTGAGACGAAGCTTTAATCTCATCTTATCATCACCAAATCGCTTACAGACACTGTCTCTCCAAGTATCAGTTTATTCTGAACACTTATTCAACTCGCATCATGAACAGTTGATGCGAGGAGACCCAACTGAAGTACATTTTATAAAATTTTATATGTGCCTAAGATAATACAATCTTTTGGTTTTGATATTTTACGTGCATAAAGGCCAGTGCATATGATAATTTTAAATTAACCTGGCTGCCCTCCTAAAATGACTTTGCATGCCTGAGTTTGAAAGTGGGCTATTATTTGTCCACCACTGTTGCATAATATCGAATTGATAGCACAAATCGCTATATTAAAAAAAATACAAAGATGATAGTCTTAGTAAGCAAACAAATGCAGCAGATTGTTCTTGGATGTGCAACAGAAACACTTTCCTGAGTGCATATGAGTAGTTTCTAACATAACATACCGTGTAGAATATGCAAGAAATAACTAAATACATCATTCTTATATTGTACAAATATGATTTTAAGTTACAGACATGTTTCTATTCTAGATTGAATCCGAAAACTTTCATGTATGTAATTCTCATTGGCATTTTGCATATCCCCAGTGCCAGCATCATAAGAATATTTCTTAGGCACTTCCTGATCGTCAACATTTTTATCGTCACCTTGAATTTTTTCCGCTTCGTGTTTATCAAACTTTTCCTTTTTGTGAAGATAAAATTCGTAGAGTGTAATGCTGATGAGGATAATATTTTTCAAACTAAAGGGAGATACAGCACCCCCGAAGCCGTGCCACACGATGAATCTCACCAAGAGATTCGGGATATTGACGGCTAACACTACTAGCAGTCTATGCGCGTATATTAGATGTCGTTCTAGCTTCTTATACCCGAAGTGTGTTCTGCTCAAAATTAACAAGGGAACTGTGGGTATTAATAAATTCATGGAAGCAACAGCAAGAATAAATTCACGGAGACCATTCCAAAACATATCTGTCGTGTCGTCATCGAACAAGATTTCTAGAATATCAGCGGTGTCGAGGAGATCGAAGACAACGGATCCGATGATTTCCTCAATGTATAATCTTCTCTCACTGCCCAGTGGAGCATCATGTTGAGTGATTAACAAGAGCATAAAAATACAGCTGCTAAGAGCAATGGTCGTCTTCAAAACGTTCGGTCCAAAGAATGAAGGGTCGTCTTCCTCAATTTCAGTTCCGAGTTCATTAAAAATAATGATCGATTTAGCTGCCACAATTACATTGATAAAAAACCAGGTAACCCAAGCGAAACTGTGGTCATGTTTCTGATCAGACTGACGTTTTTTCAAACTAGTATGCGATATGTATATACACGAGATAAGGAGTATAGTGTTGAAAACGTCAGGTGCGATCCATGCGAGATGTCTGTTAGACAGATTGGCTATTAGATAATAGTCCAGACTTGCAGACTGTAGCAGTAAGAAAAGGACACACGTGATTTCTGCTGGCAGGTTGTGAGTTTTTTCACAACATTTCACAAAGGCATCCCCAAATTTTGTCATATCGATGTTTTGCAAGTAACAATGCTAGGAAAACATACCCTGCCGGCAGTATAGTTACTGATCGTATATTTCCCTCGTGTACAATATGTAATATTCCTTTCATGTACAATATGTAATCACCCATCACCTCTTTCAATAGAGTTGTCGAAGGGTCTTCTTAGTTTCAACCTTTGAATCAGCAATGACTTCGAAGTATCTTTGGAAGAAAATGATTAAAAATTTCAATTAAATATTTGACTAAAACACAATTGAAATTTATAATATAAGCATTTGTTTATATACATGTATACATGCATAAATTAATACACACGCATACATAAAATCAGCCACACACATACATGCCCACATGTATACACATATACGTACGTACATACATACACACACGCACGCACGCACGCACACACGCACTTATCTACGAGTATACATCCTTCATCGTTATCTTCATCAATGATGACTCATTCTCTGAAGACCATACATGTTGCCCTCTTTGGGATGTTGATATCGGCCATGTGGGTAAGCATAGCATGCTATTAATGTAAGGACCACAATAAAATACAAAATCAACATTTGTAGAGGATTGACTCTATTATACTCGATTTTCCTTATATGTACTTCACCTTTCTCAAAGCGCAAACCGCCAGTCGAAAGTGCCGATCTCAGCACATAGAATCAAGAGATAATCTCCAGGCTCCTTAAAAAAACACAAACTCATTTGTAAATAAGATAACACGTCTGGGATTGAACAAGCGACATTTTGAACACAAATGTCACAATAGATATAATCCTTGAATTGTAGTCTCTAAATCATCTTATGCCCGCGAGGCAGATTTATTGGTTTTTAACCACACACTTCCTTCTGTTTCCCTTTTCTACCTAACGTCGTCACAAATCAACGACTGTGATACTCCAGCAAATTGTCTCCAAGTGCCTCTGTCAGCTACCAACACTTCCCAAATACTGACCACAAACACACATATCCTCACGTCTCTTTTATATATATATATATATATATATATATATATATATATATATATATATATATATATATATATATATACATATAATTGAAATGGAGTTTAGCTTTGATCAGCACCACGTCTACATCATTTTCATTTCCAGAAGATCTGGCATCCAATACCTTAGCTCTGCTTGTTTTAAAAACCGTTGATAATGTCTTTTTCCAGTTGAAATAGAAAATCGAACCTGGCTCAGCCAACTTGGACCAGCTACGCCATTGCATTAGCCACTAATATACCACGGCTTAAAATATAGATCAAAGGTCGAAAATTTAATTATTAATTAATTGAATTCTCCAAAACATGAAGTCATATGGACGGTATAATCAAAGGTGCCAATATTGAAGCCACCAAATGTGTCTAAACTTTCATGTAATTGGATGTATGCATAAGAAGTCGCGGAGAAGGTCTTCTCTTACATAGACTATTCTGAGAGTGTCTTTCGTCACATATACAGCTGTGCTAGCTCATTCTTTCGTCACATATACAGCTGTGCTAGCTCATTCTTTCGTCACATATACAGCTGTGCTAGCTCATTCTTTCCAAAGTGATGCTATTGAATTTTCCTTGTAAGTTTTATTGGTCACTTTGGGTTGTATGTCAAAAAAAATCCCGGGAAAAGTCAAGTACGTAGCGTTGAAAGATCACAAGTTCGCCCATCGGTCTTCTTGTCAATGGTACTGTTTCTAAGTAGTAGGTCTCAACTCAAAACAAGGCCTATTGCTGAAAGTTGGCATCTTCTGCTGCCCCCCCCCCCAATTACAAATAGGAAACACAATCTGTATCTATAGTAATTAATGAGGGTAAAAGTGAAGAAACATTAAGCCTATACAAACAACCTATAATTAACATCATGTTAGAAGATGAGGGTAAAAGTGAAGAAACATTAAGCCTATACAAACAACCTATAATTAATATCATGTTCGAAGAATGATGTTGACTTCCTTTAGGCCTTAGAGCATCTCACGGCACTGCAACATATTTTCAGCAGCTACCTTAGAGCATCTCACGGCACTGCAACATATTTTCAGCAGCTACCTTAGAGCATCTCACGGCACTGCAACATATTTTCAGCAGCTACCTTAGAGCATCTCACGGCACTGCAACATATTTTCAGCAGCTACCTTAAAGCATCTCACGGCACTGCAACATATTTTCAGCAGCTACCTTAGAGCATCTCACGGCACTGCAACATATTTTCAGCAGCTACCTTAAAGCATCTCACGGCACTGCAACATATTTTCAGCAGCTACCTTAGAGCATCTCACGGCACTGCAACATATTTTCAGCAGCTACCTTAGAGCATCTCACAGCACTGCAACATATTTTTAGCAGCTACCTAGAGAATCTCACGGCACTGCAACATATTTTCAGCAGCTACCTTAGAGCATCTCACGGCACTGCAACATATTTTCAGCAGCTACCTTAGAGCATCTCACGGCACTGCAACATATTCTACCATAAAGCATCTCACAGCACTGCAACATATTTTCAGCAGCTATATTCGCAACCAGTATGACTGTAACATCTCAATATTGAACTCCTGTGTAAATGCTGGTGTTCTGTAATAATCATCTGTTACTGTTCACATCGATCTTGAAATTCGGTACTTTCAGCAAACATATCGCAATGTAATAGTCATCTATTACTTTTCACATGGATCTTGAAATTCGGTACTTTCAGCAAACATATCGCAATGTTTTAAATTGTGATAGTGTTGTTATCTATCAGTAGGCTGTTTCAGTAGCAGCTTTATTGAGAATAAATATGGCCTCATTTTGAGCCGGAATCTCCTGAGATTGAACTTAATTTAAATAATTTGACTCTTAAGAAGAATTAGACCCAGACCTGGGAAAATACTTGGTGTCATTGACCTGTAACTAGGGATGCAGATGTGAATTTCATAAGGTGGTGGGTTACCTATTAAAAATTGGAATTTCGTCGTTATCGAGGAGTGTTTTGATGAGTTTATTTTAGGGGAAAGTCCATTAAAAGTAAAGGGAGTGAGGATGGGGGGTGGGGTAGGATGTGGTTATCCGCGTTTTGGGCTTACGCACTGGTATTAAATGCCATGTTTTTACTTCATAAGGAATGGATTTGAACTTTCGTACCCACATATTCATATCAACGAGCTTACTTGGCACTCCTATCTTAGTATCTTAGTACTGACGGTTCCTTTCTTGGACGGAATGATCCCTGGACACGGGAAAGTTAGAATATCTAATGATTTTTGACTTTTTTAATTGAGTAAAAACATCCTGATACATACAACTTGAAAATGTCTTTTACTGCAAAACTTGTCCTACTGAATATTGGCCGGTAGTACGTATTGCACAAAACTTTGGAGACTGAATATTAACCTGCCTACCACCGGAGTAGGCTGCGGTATGATAATTTTGGAGACTGGATATTAACCTGCCTATCACCGGAGTAGGCTGCGGTATGATAACTTTGGAGACTGGATATTAACCTGCCTACCACCGGAGTTGACTGTAGTACTATAGATCTGGTGACTAGTTACTAACCTTTAACCACCGAAGAAGACTGCGGGATGATAGCCTGGAGACTTGCTACTGACCTTTCTACCACTGGAGGATACTGCGCTATGATAGCTCTGGAGACTTGCTACTGACCTTTCTACCACTGGAGGATACTGCGCTATGATAGCTCTGGAGACTTGCTACTGACCTTTCTACCACTGGAGGATACTGCGCTATGATATCTCTGGAGACAGGATATTAACCTTCCTACCACTGGAGTACACTGCGGTATGATGTCCCTTGTGATTTGATACTAACCGCCCTACCAACGGAGTAAATTGTAGTGTGATAGCTTTGGTGATTGGCCACTAACGTTCCTACAACTGAAGTCGACTGAGGTATGATAGCTCTTTATAATCTTAGTCAGTGGTGATGAATCACTAATGCCCGCCGAAGACGGATGTGTCGGGCCATTGGCGCAAATAAAACGGCGACACAACGCATTTCCATTCTCTGGACTACATCCTTCTGGAAATCTAATGGGACCATGGTCCTGGTACAAGAGATATCCAGTGGGAGTTTGAGAATGAACGCCGAAGAAGAAGAAGAAGAATCACTAATGCAATTAATTATGGAAGTTCCCTTATATAATGAACAAGGGGAATACGAAAAACCGTTTCCAAATGGGCAGGACGTTTGGACATCGTTCCAACAACACATCCAAAAAAGGAAACAATTCTGGCATTTGTCTGTTTAGAAAACATGCATGATACAGATAACAAAGATTTTGACAGTCCTTTGTGAGCACCATCAGCGGCGAGTCTCATTCTGAGTTAATAGTACACATAATATGTCACTACGATAACTATAGTACACGAACTAGAGTACGTTTATAAATTCGTGTCCATAGGGGTAAAAAACCTCACAAACTATTGAAACAATTTAGAGGAACATTTATATGACAATGATGATAGAAAAACGTGACATCTGAAGTTTTTCACTACAATAACGTAGCAGGTGAAGAACTTTTAAAAATATCGTATATGACAGCATATGCATTATCATTTAGCAGCATACCAGGAGGACAATCGATAAGTGAGTCCGCTGTAAAACTGTATAGCATACCAGGAGGGCAATCGATAAGGGAGACCGCTGTAAAACTATATAGCATTTCAGGAGGACAATCGATAAGTTAGCTGCTGTAAAACTGTATTAGCATACCAGGAGGACAATCTATAAGTGAGACCGATGTAAAACTGTATTAGCATACCAGGAGGCTACTAAAGTCTTTATTGAGCATATTTTGTGAGTGTTTATAATTTGAAAGAATATTTTCACTGGAACTTTGAGAAATACTAACTCACGAAGATTTTCAGACAATTATTTTGTAGTTCCATACATGAAGTTTCGAGCAAACTACGGAGGCGAGAATTATAAAGCATGTCGATGTATTGCCATAGAATTATGTTCACTATCATCACATGCCATTGCTGAACGAATTTGATGGTAAGTGTATTTTGGAGGCGTGTAAGGTTATCATAAGAAATATATCGACGATGGATAAATAGATTTATATCTATTTGCAATAATTGCATCTTCATTAGCTTGGAAGAATGTTTGTTGTGTGTCAAAGGGGACATAACGTTGTTTAAGGTCGATAGAGGATAGTGATCAGAAATATATTGTACCATCTGAAAGAAAGCACATCCTACTTGAAACGTTTGGTATATGTACGCCCCTGAAATGAATATGAGATACTATAAAGTTTATTTATGCTGACTAAAGCAATGATAATTAGCTTAGAGTAGCGTTTCTTAAATGGGCGAAATGGTTTCTCCACAGGGAACATGTGTGCGTTTTGTATATAGTAGGGGATGGACGTTTTAAGATCTTACAGTAATTGGGAGACACATTTTGCTTATTTATATGTGTTTCGATTTCTATCTTGAAGTTCCCTTCATACTTTAATAACAACTCAAATATACATACATGTAAAATATGTAAGTTTCACCCGTAAGACCAAAATATATTTGAGAAAAATTGTAGTATGTAAATTGTATGTTATATCACATTTTGTACCATTTTAGAATTTCGTGGGATATTGGTACCGTTTTCAGAAATTTTCAACATTTTATGCCACCTTAGAAATGGTTTCACACTGAGGCCACACCTGTTACGTCACTGGCCATATACCAGACGCATATAACCGGCCACATAGTTCCCATAGGAATGCTTACTTAACATCTACGTAGAAAATGTAGCCAAAATTCAGTACAAGTCAGACATTGACTCCTACTAAAACTCTAATTTACATGATTGAGGCAGTTAAATGCTTCGAAACATAAAGGACACATTGCATGTCATGGCGCGTTGATGTAAGTAGTCAAGCTCTCAGGTCAATTAGTAAAAATATGCATGTTTTTGTGATGTTGGAATAATTTTAACGTCAATGTTGACATGCGTGGGGTCACCTTTGACAGGCAGGACATCGAACTTAACGATTGGAATACTAAAAATATGAAAATTAATGTATGTTTCGACCAGGAGGCTAGTAACTTCTATCTCTAAGTTTCTTTCATACTTTAGCAGAAACTAAAATATACGCACATGTTACTGTGGGTCAGGTAACTGCTGAACAAGAATAATAGCATGAGAATCAAGAATAGCAAAGCAGAAATGGGATTTCTGTACAGACGTTATGACACGATCTTACCAAAAACATTTGTTAATGTCTACAAATATATATACTGTTAGAAGGCTAATATATACAGAGTCAGTAACATGCACTCGGAGAAATGGCTGCCAGATGCTACTCCAAATTTTCTATTGCTCATTCTCCGTGTACTTTTTAATCGCCAGCTATTGAAAAGTTCAAAGTCGCCTCTGACAGTGTCGTCGCTCGTAAGTTGGTAACACCTACCGGCAGTGTCGTCGCTCGTAAGTTTGTTACTGCCAGCTTCTAGCAGTGTTGTTGCTCGTTTGTTACTGTCAGCCTCTGGCAGTGTTGTCGCTCGTAGGTTTGCTTCTGTGAGGGTCTGACAGTGTTGTCTCTTGTAAGTTTGTTACTGTCAGCCTTTCGTAGTGTCGTCGTTCGTAGGTTTCTTGCTGTCAAAAATTAACTTAAAAGATCAATAACGATTTTAGTATGTTGTCTAACGTTTATAGGGTTTACTTATATGTAATAGATTAGAAATAACGTACTTAAACTGACAACAAAGAACAAGAGTAAACTGCAATAGTGACCATGCCCCAGTAGTAGGACAATTAAGAATGCAATTAAAGAAATTAAAGAGGGTCAAAGAAATATCAAGACGAAGGTGTAGGTAACCTGAGTTATGAACCTGTTTCAAAGAGCGCATGTTTTCTTACAGGTGCTCAGCCGCCTAGTCAGTGGTTGACAAAAAATCGCCTGACTAGCATCACCTGTCACATGTTCTCAGTTGCAATGACACTATTCCTCATCCTTCCCAGAACATGAGTACTTGTACCATACTTCCTGGTGGTCGAGCAATTTAAAAAAAAAATTTCAAACCACAAATAACATGTGAACTCGAAACATGGGTCTGCTGGTTAGCGGGCGATTGACTTAGTCATTTCACTACCGCGGCGCACAAAATACCAATGCAGATCTGACAATACTTGAGTTAAATAAAGAAATACGTAAAATATATAATTGCCAAACATAATATATACAATGTCTGTAGAGAATGTAAGTAGTATATATGAACAATGGTAAAGGCTAACATAATTAACTCAATAAACATCAATAGAAATAATACTAGAAATAAAGAAGACGGGAAAAAGAATAATGACAGGTAATGGAAACAAGAAGAAAAAATAAACAAAACAAAGACGAATCTAAACGAATACATTAAAAAAAAGTATACAAAAAATGTAAGACCGCGACAGAAGTTCGACTGAATAATAAATACGAGGAATTGGAAGAATAAGGGAAGAAAATAGTTATGCACACAAACATTTGGGAAATAACTTTCGTTCGTATGTCACAGGCATTTGCCATGTTGTCAGGTTAAGACTGTGTGCCACTAGTGCAGCATATCGGCGAAGAGACATTCTAAGATGAGTATTTCTGATGTTTTAGTCTTCGCTCTGAGACGTGCAGTTAAGCAATTTTTCTTTTTTCGAGATTGAATCCACGATGTTCTGTAGAGAGTCATAGAATTCATATTTGTCTTCTGCAGTGGCGGCAAGAGTCGGTGCATAGACACGGATGATATTGATAAGTCCGCGCTTTGCACTCAGCTGTAGTGATATTATGCGCTTGTACACTGCTGTTGGTGTCATGATGAAATTTATAAGATTATTTTTAAAGTTGAAACCGACTCCGTACAGTCTACGTTGGTCTTTGTTTAAACCCTGCCAGTAGAGTGTGTAGTTCCTTTCTGTAACTGACCTTTGATCAGGAAGACGAGTTTCCTGCAGGACAACGATGTCAATGTTCAGCCTCATAAATTCTCTATCAATGAGTGCTGGTTTTCGAATGTCAGCTGTTACTGTGAGGTCTGTGATGTCGAGTTCAGTGCACATGGTTCTAACATTCCATGTATCAAATTTGAGAGGCTGTGTTTTGTTTCTGCTTCTCTCTTGACGATTTTTACTAAGCCCGGTCGGCTTGTGTGGAGAAAGTGCTATATTATTGATGATAATTATAATGATAAGAATAAGGTATGATGATGTTCGTCCGTCGTAATCGACGATGACCAAAACTCAACCATAATAATAATAACAATAAGTAATACAAAATAATAAAGTTAAAAGTGCGTTTTTAAATGACTAACAAGTCCAATGTGCGCACAAAATGTTCTTCTACAGAGTTGACAACTGTAGAGGGTGTCTATGGGACGCAGAGATGTTTTTTTTTGTTTTCTACGTGCCCGCTTCTGTCTTGCAGTATCTTGCCTGGTCTCGTCCGCCGCTAGTGCTCCCGTTCTAACGCCATGATGTTCTATCCTGAGCGAGGCCCTCCCAAGCGCCTACGTCAATGTTAAGATGTTTCAGTGATGACTTGAGCGTGTCTTTGCAGCGCTTTTTCTGCCCACCAGCTTTTCGAAATCTGCCTTGAGTGCTCCATCATATATTTGTTTTTGCAAACGCGAGTTCTCCATACGCAGAAGATGGCATGCCCAGCGTGCTTGCGCCTTCATAAGTATTGTGTGGATGCTTATTGAGGTTGATTTTTCCAAGACCTCGTAGTCTGGTACTTTGTCCCACCAATGGATGTTTAGTAATTTACGTAGGCAGGTTAGATGGAAATGATTTAATTTTCTTGCATGTCTAGCATACATTGTCCACGTTTCACACGCGTATAGTAGGATTGGTATAACAGCAGCATGATATATTTGAAGTTTGGTGGTTGTTCTTATACCTCTTTTGTCCCATACATTGCTGCGTAATCTGCCAAATACAGCACTAGCTTTTGCCAGTCTATTGTTAATTTTCACATCGATGTTGACATCCCGAGAGAGTGCTTCCAAGGTAAGTAAAATTGTCGACTACTTGCAGTTTTTCCTGATTGACGATATTTGATGTTGCTTGGTGCATGACTTATTTTTTTTGTATGTTAATAGTGAGACCAAAGTTATTGCAGGCCTGTGAGAGCGATCTATGGTGCTCTGCTTGTTTACGACAGAGTCAGCATACAATGCACAGTCGTCAGCATAAAGTAATTATCTAACAGTACTAGATTTAGATTTAGTTTTTGCTTTTAGACGAGGTAAATTGAAAAGACCACCATCTGTTCTGTAATTGATCATTATGCCAGCTGTTTCATTACTACGGTGTGCATCCGTTAGCATGGCCAATGATAAGAATAAGATATACAATTAAACAAAATATTGAAGAGGTGTAATGTGGATCTGTAGAATGCAGTGGCATAAAAACGTCATATAAATGTTGCGAACATTAACAGACAAAATGTATGAAATGAACATATATCTGTATTTGTGCTTTATTGACTATACAAAAACATTCTCCAATCTTATAAAATGCAGAAACAAATTTTTTACGATGTATCTTCTCTTTCAATGAACATTTACGACAGCCAGCATACCACTTTTTATTGGAGTACATCCAACGACTTTCAATGAACACGCAAGAACCAGAATATCATTTTATGGGAGTACATACTTTGAGTATGCACTTGCCACCTACCTCCACCCTCATCAGAATCTTCCTTTCTATCTTTCTGGAACAAAATTAAAGTAAAGTACCCATAGCATTTATTAATGCCGTAGGGGTGTGAGATGTTAGCGATCTGACATTTCAGAGGCTCTGCAATATTTCAGAATTTCAGATAGCTGTAGCCATCTCCTCTCCCTCGCAGTCTTTACTTCCCAGATTAATCCGGTACCCATTTAAGGCTGGGTCGATCCGGGATCCATTGCGATCTGAAAAACATTTCATATGTATGCACTCATATGCGAAGCCAGCGCGCTAACCACTGCGCTAACACGGCTAACGTCGTCGTGGATTCTGCTGTGATGCCTTTACATGACTTGACAGCTCAAACTTCAAATTACCTCGTTTAAGAGTTTAAAAAAACCAACTGAAGTTCTACACAAAGATATTCTTCTCGCTGATAATTGTGGTTTTTTTTTCACATTCTGATGATGCACTGCAATGTCGCATCACTGTCACAATAAAAACCTATGACATTTTTGTCTCTGAGCATACATTTTACACATAACGGTTTTATGTTAAGATACTACTAACTGCACAGACACATATCAATCTCGCTGATAACCATCCTAAGGACACGCTAAGGACACACATTTTTTCTATATTGGCTCCACTGTCACAGCCTCTCTATCATTAGATACAGAAATCAATTAGTGAATTAGGAAGTGAAGCTACTACATGTGGCAGATTGTCCAGGAGAGAGTTAAACAACGTCAATATAACATTACTGAAAAAGTTAGAACTCTATCTGGCTTGTATACTCAACACTTCATTATACGGCCCAGAAACATGGACAGCGCACTTCAGACATGAGATAAGATTCAATATATTTCTTTTTCGATGTCTTCGCAGCATAATGAACAATAAGTTACAGTATAAAATCACAAAGACAGAGATGCTGCAGTGAATAAAATTAGCAGCAATAATGGAACTATTTAGCATGAGATAATTAACATGGCTGGGTCATATGTTAGAAATTAACAACCGTATTCCACAGCAGATATCGTTTGGAAATTGTTCTGAAAAGAACAACATTAGAAATAGACTACACGTGATAATTAAATATGACAGATTTGCTATTGACCACAATAGCTGCAAAAATGTGAAAACTGAGATTTATAGAAATCTGCACTGAAAAAAAGCGCATAAACGTTGAAAAATCTTCTGAAGGACAGACTAGAACCAAAAAAAACCACAAGTAAAGCATAGGTCACTCAAGTTTTGTATTGATTAAGTTATTGTACAACAAAAACTTTCTAAAAGACTAAACATACCATATATATATATATTTGTATATATATATATATATATATATATAATATATAGGTACCCGTCGGGACGAAATTTTATTTGGTTGCTTACCGGGATGTGCCTCACATTGCCAATGTGCTTGCCAACCCGGCTCACCGCATGGGAACAAGAGCGAATATGACATTGAATCCATACTCGAACGAAGTATATTAATAGTAAAGAACTGCTTTGTTGGATTATCTGAATTCAATGGATAAATGCAAATGTCGCGATTAAAAGGTGGTTCTCCATCTTCGTTGACGATAGACATTGCAGCCTCATTAGATGTTGGTTCATTATAGCGACGTTGATCAGATTGACAATTGCGCTAGAAGACCATGTTTACTATTATGATTTCTCTTCCAGTTTCAGCACCATTCTGAGTCTCTCTTGATTCGATATCACGTTTTAACTGATACGAATGTGCTAGTCTAAGACGTAGACCAAAAAATCGATCTATTTTATGAAGAATTTCTCTTTAGCATGTAGCATTTTCTGCGTGTGCTTGTCAAACGTCTGTTCGTCAATGTGGAACAATGCAATATGCAAAAATGTTTCTTTTTTTAAAACGCAAATTCACATGCATTTTTCCAGTTTTAATTCAGGACAAAAATAAGGAATATGTGGCAAGATACTCTACATTTTCCCAGTTTTAATTCATGACAAGCATAACTAATATGTGGCAAGATACTCTACCTTATCCAAGTTTTAATTCAGGACAAACATATCTAATATGTGGTAAGATACTCTACATTTTCCCAGTTTTAATTCATGACAAACATAACGAATATGGGGCAAGACATGTCAACGCAAATCTCATTGTCAGTGACGATTATGTGCTTTTCTCTACAACTTTCAATTTGATTATGCATATCACAAATCTCTAGCAATCGGATCTATGTGCAAGTTATGTCAGAAATGTAGTGATAAAAATTAAAATGGGATAAGAAGTCCGCTGGAATGTGCTGCAATAACGAAATGTTCAATTGCTTGCCCTTTCTGAGCCACCAGAACCATTGAGGTTTTTGCTTGAAAGAGTTACTGCAGAATGATAGTATGTCCTAAAGGTTATCCACTCCTGTAATTCTACTTTCTCCATTACTTCTTTTCTATAAATATAATCACAGATAATGTTTTCATGCTCACATTCAAAGTTATGGGACAGATTTATCATCGCATTGGTCCGTTGCCCACATTAGAGACTAAGGTTCCAAAATATCTTCAGATATATTTCATTGGTGATATAAAAAAAGCAACAGAAAATAGGAATTCCTTAAATCCATCTACACAACAAGAAATAATGTTCAGGGGCTAGATCTATCTATAATTATATTAAAAATTTTGTTATGCCTGCCAAAACATGTTACATTTTCATAAACTTCAAAGTATCCATTTCCTTATACAATTTACATTTTGTGTTTATTGGCTTCAGTTTTTGTGTTACTATTTAACATTGGTAGGGGTATCAGTGAAAATAACTGTTGGTATAGTCTTTATTTTTTGCATGCGCAATTTTTGTCATAAAATGCCATATTTCAATGATTTTTACATCTTCCACCTTTTTTGAGCTAAACTCATGAAGTATTCTGTGAATGTGCATATTTTCTATAGATGGATCCTGAACTATTTTCACACTGTCTACTTTGAAAGAAAAGACTTTATAACACTATTCCTGTGCAAAAAATATGAATTACTTGTGTAATTTTTCAGAATAATGTTTGAAAAAAGTTATTACATACAGTTATTTCCAAGGTTGAGGATCCAGATAAGACATATATAAACCTAGTTTCTTAAATTTTATGATTAAAAACTAAAAAAAATGATTAATTTAGAATGTAAAAACCAGTGCAAGCATTTTCGTATATTTAAATTTGTCTTAATTACATAATTAATTATTTTAACTACTTAGTTGGGTTAGTCGGGAATGTCTAATATCTGGAAGTCAAGCAGCACACGCACGAAAATGCGCTTATTAATTCCTGCGTTATTCCGGTGCTATCATATGGATGTGAGAGCTGGAGAAGCTCTTTATCTTCAGAAAAGAAATTATGAGTTTCGAGTACAAATTTCTTCGTAGGATAACTAACATCCATTGGAGTGACTTCAAATCGAATGATGGAATCAGAGAAGAGAGACATCACAATTTCATCACAGATGTTATCAGAAAATGCCGTTGGTCCTACATCGGGCATGTCCTAGCGCAGACATCAACAGAATACACCACCAATCTCTTGAGCAAAAAGAGTCAGCGGTAGACCAAAAGAAACACTCAGAAGAACAATACTTAGAGAAAGTAAAACAATCAATATCCATACTATTCAAGAACTGCACAGAATAGCTTTGAACAGATAGAATTGGAGAGATCTGACCTCTGCCCTATGCGCTAACTTCAGCGCAAAATGAAAATGAATGAATGAATAAATGAAAGCCTTCTCTATTATTATTGTATATGTGTATATATAGTTAAATAATAATGATATCATACAAGACATGCCTGAAATATATGTGAACAATGTACATGTTCAAAAAATGATAGAAATAGGAGTGACCAGGGGAGAAAGATGAGAATGTGCATTGTCACATTAAAGACCAGAAGAACCCAGAACCAACAACTTATTGGGACTGTGAGCTTATACACTTTTAAATAGTTGACCGAATGGCAGACAGAGCATTTATGAGAATGTTGCTTCTGCAGTGATGCTGCTTCCTAATCAAGAATGCCAGACATTGGAGTACATAATATAAACAAACTGCGATTTGCCGTTGACATAATTTTGATAGCTGAAACTGAGACAATCACAAAATAGTATATGGTTAGGTTAGGTTATCTGACTCCCGAGGTTGCGAGCGTTCACTCTATCTTCCATGTGCTAGGTGGTGGTAGGTGCATGTCTTCTTCAGCTGTGTTGTGTATCTATAAAGGATGTTGGTGGTGGAGAGGTTTGGTGGTAACAGTTGTTTTCGTATGTCTTGTAGTGCAGGGCATTCAATAAGGTTTTTAATGTTTCCTCTTCTTGTCTGTTACATTGGTTGCAGTATGGTGTATAGTCTGCGGTAATTCTTTGTAGATGTTTGTTAAGTTGTACATGTGTCATTCGCAGCCTAAATATTGTGGCTTGATCTTTGCGGTGTAGTCTATTTATGCTGTCATGTGGATTTGGTTGGGACATGTCTGCATATAGCAGTCTTCCTTGTGATCCAGTGGCCCAACTGTCTATCCATTGTTGTTTACAGTTGTTGCGGATAATGTGTTGAGCGGTTCTAAGGTTGGTGGGAGTTCCTAGTTGGGGCATACTTGCTTCCTTTTTTGCCAGTTTATCAGACTTTCATTCCCACTGATACATGTGTGGCCAGGTATCCACTATAGTGTCGTATTGGTGTCATAGATGTAAGTATGTTTGTAGCTTGAAGTATGTTACTTATAGTTTTCTCTGCTGTTGTATTCCAGTTTTCAAGGGCTTGTAGAGCAGACAGGGAGTCAGTGAATATTACTAAGTTTTTTTTTGAACATGTTGCATAGTTTGTGTATTTGGTTGTGGTGTAGAGTGTTTCTGATAATGCTTTCACGTCTGCAACATAGTCGCTCGCTGCAGAACTCTCCACAAGAAGATAACTCTATTGATGTATTGCCAGGGAGGACTATGAAAGAGTCATTTCTTGCATTGATGGTGAACTTGAAGGCTGATCCATTTGTATATGCTTGGATCCATTTCTTGGGTAGGAGTTGATAATCTGTAGTGCAATGGACTTAAGAGTGTTTTGGTTTGTTGTCTTGGTTACTGACTTGTCATTTAGTGTAGTGTTTATTTGGGGCATTAGGAGGGATGCATTTGGTGGGATATTTGATAATATATTTTCAGATTCCTCTCTTTCATATATATATATATATATATATATATATATATATATATATATATATATATATATAAAGGTACATTCATACATACATATTTGCAAAATAATGCGAAAAACAAAAATGCTCCGCAAATACTAGAACAAAAACGGAAGTAGTAGTATCAAAGTACAAATACCATCCAGAATGCAAAATCAAATGTGGCGAGACCAGTCTAAGACAAGTTAACACATTCAAATATGTGTACCTTGATTAACAGTAGATGGAACATGTACTACAAATAGCTAAATGTAGAACAGCCCAGGCAAGGCATCGTTTCACAAAATGAAGACCTTATTATGTAATATTTATGGGGATTGAAAACTTTTGCCAGTTTTTGACGAGGTATAGGAGTGTGTGAGAAAAGATGAAGTAAACAATACTATTTTTGTACACCAAATATAAATCATCTAGGTTTTTTTCGTGTTTTTCTTTGCTAAAATAATTTATTTTTGGGGTAAAAAATAGGGAAGAATATTGTTGACGTTTTCTATGGACAGCCCCGTCATAAAATAATAAATTGCCATCTACGCTAAGTATATAGGTGTACTCTATGACAAGAAGCTCACAGTGACAACATCTTCAGGTTCAGGCATACATCTATATAACGATTACCATAACCAAATACTGACATTGCAAAGAAAAGACGATAAACTTGGAACTACGACCCATTTATTGAATGTTGCCCATTAATTTAATTAGAGCTTTACTTGACATAAAATGCACAGAAAGTTGGACTGTAAACACACACACCAGATAAGAGATGGCGGTTGCAATTAATTAGATTGTTGGATAGATAAAACATGAATCGTATCCTGCAATGAAGGTACATTTACTCTTCTTCTTCAGTGTTCGTTCTCAAACTCCTGCAGAATAACATGATGTAGTCGAGAGAACGGAATGCGTTGTGTCATGGTTTACAGCTTAGCTGAGATATCTGCGCCTTTCAAACTCTCGTATTCAGCAAATAGCTTCGGGATAATTTTGATCATATGTGGGATCAGACAGCCAACTTAAACCCAAAACCTATTTAGTTGCCTCATGCGACATGCATGGAAGGTAATCAGTATTGCTATTCTTTGCTTCCCATTCCGATCCGGCAACTCATGGGCGACATTTCTTCTAATTTACAATAATTAAAACAAAATTACAAGAAAACGTACATTGCACACAATTGATTCTATCTATTTTTCATACACTAGGAAAATCTCACACGAAGTTGCCCTTGCTAGAGATTAAACTTAAGAATACTACTATTACTACTACTACTACTACTACTACTACTACTACTACTATACTACTACTTCTATACTACTACTTCTACTACACCACTACTACTACTACTACTACTACTGATACTACTGCTACTACTACTACTATTATTATTACCATTGCTACTACGACTACAACAGTTACTATAACCACTGCTACTATTATTACACTTAACAATTTTTCTACTACTAATGCTATTACTACGACTATTACTTCCACTACTAATATTACTATTACTACTATTACTTCTACGATTACTATTACACCTATTACCACCACCACCACTACTACTAGTACTACTACTATTACTTCTGCTGTTGCTGCTGCTGCTACTACTACTACTACTACTACTACTACTACTACTACGACTACTACTACTATGACTACTACTACTTCTACTGCTACGATTACTACTTCTACTACTACGTCTACTACTGCTACTACTTTCAGTACTATGACTACTACTACTGCTACTACTTTCAGTACTATGACTACTACTACTGCTACTATTACAATCATGACTACTGCTACGATTACTACTGCTGCTATTACTACTTCTAATAACCGTCCGTTAAGCAAAAAATCGTCTTCTTTGTAACCGGTTTCTTGCTTTTCTTAGGAAAATTTTGCATTCTTATTTTTTATACGTTTCTGTGACAAATACTTTTCACAGTTGAATGATTATCATTCTATACCCCCCTGCCTTAATAATAAAAAACATCCTTAGGCATGTCTGACTACGTGTAAGATGACTGTAGTACTATTCTTTGCTTCCCAGGCCCAAGTGTGTGACACTGCCCTACTTCCGTATTATTATCTATCTACTAATACAGTAAATGTAAATGTAAAAAGAGTATGGTTGCCAAGTTGGTCTTTGTATTGTCTGTTATCCATTGATTAAATGATCAATTATTAAAACAAGTGTAGGAATTTAAATATCTTGGGGACAATTTTACAGACAACAGAAGAATGGACAAAGAGATCAATACAATAATTTAAAATCCAACTACATAAATTATGAACTTTCACCAATTATGAAACACAAATCTATCCTAATGAAAACCAAAAGGCAAATAATAAATTTCTTCTTCATACCAGCATTGGGTTATTAATGTCTAACATGGACACTAACAAAGGAACAAGATAGAAAGTTTACTATGTGTGAATTGAGATGTATAAGAAAAGCAGCAAATACGTTTGCATTTAAGTATTATTAAATGTATGTGCACAGCATATACTCCTATCGCGTCGTCAGTAAGTGCGGGTGATCGGCTTTTGAACAAAGAGCAAGTTCGACCGAGTTATGTTTGTATGAGTTGTCCACTAACCACTCTACTAACGATTAGGCACAGTGCTGCATTAAAAACACTTGTTTTCAAAAAGTGCACATTCAATAACCTATACGAGATGCTTACTTGAAACGATCTGGATCCAAATTGGAAATGTTCATACAAAACTAACACTTGTTAATCCTTACGTGGCAACACTTGAAATGTGGAGCTGTTGTTTCAATGACTCATTGGATGCATTACTGCGACTGCTATTACTTATTCAACTGAGTTTAGCAACCAAACATGTGTGCTATATGCCTAACTACGATTAGTGACATAAGCATGCCGTAATGCCACATTCATCTGTCACACGCAATGTTGCCATATTTATGTATTCTAGATACATTTTTGCATCTTTTCAGACGATCTTAAAGCCTCTTGGTGATTCCTATGCTTAGTCTAAACAGATGTTTAAGGAATAATGGGCTATGATGTGTTCAGTTTCTACAATAACGTTAAACTTTTCTGTTATATTTCACAGGTCGCAACTGTCCCAAAATGTAAAATAGAGACCCGTGTATGTTGCCGGGCCTGAAAAGGGAGTAAAGAATAGAAGCATTATGACACGTCATACATGGCGCAAGAAGCAATTAAGGATATTTTAGGGGTGGGGTTAGCTGGTCACATCCTATAGACTGTCAGAGATCCAGTAGCCATACTGAATTTGGATGTGTCAGGCAGAAAGGCACATACATCGCAGCGAATAAGTGATGCATGAGACGTAATCCATTATCAGGACGACATCCTACAATCCGCAGAAATTTAAGAATTAACGAGGAAGAAGAAAAGGCCCATGAGTGGGTGTTGAGGGATTCAAACCTCCCATGAAATCAGATGACATTTAGTACCAAGCAGTAATCGAAAAATTGGGTCTTCTCCCACACTTCTTTTAATTGGTTCTCCATCCAAATAGGTGTGCAAAATCTCACGAAAAAGGAATATTTCCTCACGAAAAGGTTGAAATTACCTTGTTTTAGGTATCTACTCCTCCTCGTTACCAAGGACATATTTACTGCATTAGAAGAAGAAAAAATAAACCGAATAAAGTCCGAAATGACCGGATGGGATGTAATTGGGATAGCAGGAGAACACATCACATGCCATCAGCAGCAATATTCTAGAATAGTCAACTACAGGAACTGACCTTACCACGTCTTCTGAAACATCTATTCCATGCGAAGTTCATCTTTTATCTTTACTCCTTTACAGTGTCGTCTGGTTCTACTAATCCGATTCGTGAGTGCGCATGCTACGGTATACTAAATGATAAGTAAGAAAGTATATAGAAAACATAAATTAAATATCATGTTTATTACTGATTTAACGAGTCAAATCAACTGTGAAATACAACTTACCTAGAGACGTGTTTTACGGAAGAATCCTACTGCTGGTTTTATAAGGCGACGATAGTTATGACTATATACGCTTATATATATACACATTATATATTTATAACATGTTTATATACCATTATAGAATCGCACGAATCTCGAAAAGCGATCCCGTAACATTTCATATTGGATGAATGTTGTCAAACCAAATGTAATTATTAAAAAGGAGGTATTTATAAAGCTGTTATAACAGTGTTTCTCAGCGTGGGCATTACGTCCCCCAATGCGGGGGGGGGGGGGGGGGGGGGGGGGGAAGGGGAAATATGAATATTGTTAGTGAGAAGCAATTAAAAATGATATTGTATTCGTCAAACTATTCGTTCGCAATAAAGTATTTCGTTGACTATTACGATCAGGGTAGGATTCGTTAAATGGTTTTAAAAAGTTTAATTAAAAGTTTAGTTGAGTCATGGTTCACACAGGTTTCTGAAACGCTGGGTTAAATAATCTAGTCTGTGACGGTACTTCTAGAAAGGTCAAGTTTGTATTTTTCAAAGTATGTTTTATGTAAATAAAATATGGTTCTAAGTTTTAAATTATAGGTGTCGAAATATTCTTCTTCTTCTTCTTCTTCTTCTGCGTTCATTTTCAAACTCCTGCAGTTTAGCAGGATGTAGTCCGGAGAACGGAATACGTTGTGTCATGGTTTACAACATTGCTGCGATATCTGCGCCTTTCGGCCTGACACAACCGACTTCAGCACGGCTTTGGGTCACTGACCCTATATGGGATGGGACAGCCAACTCCATCCCATAACCTCCTTAGTCGCCTTTTACGACATGCGTGGAAGGTAAACAGTGTTGCTATTCGTTGCTCCCCTTTCGGGCCCCGGCACCACACGGGCGGTCGAAACATTCTAACTGGGAAACCATCATTAACTCAAAGGGAGTTGTTTACATTTGTTTGAATATCTGAGTTACAAAAGGGAAACAATTATTATCAATGTTCTTATAACGCACCAAGAAGTCGAGACTTGTATGTGTAGAGATGAAAGGCGTCTTGTGCACGTAGATATAATTTATGTGACTGGGAAGGGGGGGGGGTGGTGGTGAGTCTGTTCATTAATTATGTCAATATTTTCTTTCCAATTTTTAACCACTCTTCCCTTTTCTCAACAAGTGTCAAGAATTCAGGGGCTCCCCTGTTTAATTATGTAAGAATATGTTAACCTCCACCAACCCCTCCAACCCGCCCCCAAATGTTTAGCTGAAAAATTGCGGGAAAAAAATACATGTTTAGTTTTACTTTTTCAGGAAAAAAAATGTTCCAAATTAAAAAAAAATATCGGTATATAAAAATATTGTTAACGTTCACTTTTATCACCCCCCCCCCCTTCACTCTCCCTTGTCAGCAATTGTTAGACGCCTTTTAAAGACTTCCTTCTCCCTTATGGTTAGGTTAAACCCCCAATAGTAGTATTTTTCTTTCAAATTTGATAATTTTAGTTTTTTGATTCATTTGAAAGTGTAAATATTTGTGCAAAAAAATGATACACCTCTAGTTGTAATCATGCATCTGGAAGTATTTAAATTAATTTTTTTAAGTTTCCATGGTTACTAGTTATATAGGTAAATTAATAAGAAAACTAGAATGATGAGACCATGTTCACAAGTCTATTGCCACAAGACTCTTAGATAAAGTATACAGTTATAAGGAACACATCATTTATAGAAAATGGCAGAATATATACAAGAATTGGAGGAGCAGGAAGACTAACAAAAGCAGCAATAAAAATAATTCTCAGGGTCACTACTAAGGTGCCATTAGGTCAAATGTGGGAAATTTAGACTCTATGAAGAAAGCAATATGGGCAATCTGGGAACATATACAAGGAATACTTTTAAACTGTTCAAAATCTGGGAACATATACAAAGAATACATCTAAACTATTCACAATCAAGGTGTCATAGTCAAAACAGGAATAAGCTGACCGATTTTGTCATAGAAATAATAAAACTTGTTTTTGAGGATCTTTCAGATGATCATTTTTTTAAAAGTTTGTTTGTCTGGTGGGACACAATTCACATGAAGCATTCCATCACCTGATCTGGGATAGTTGTCCTAAAGAAACATTTGTAGGAAAAGAGAGATTGGAATTATCTGTAAATCATACATGCCATTATGGTATTCAAAGAAGGGAAACTAGTCCGGCTAAATTTCAGGAATCATTTTGAAGAAATTAGGACTGAGCTGTGGGTACAACATTGTTACGACATTTTTGCGTATCGGCCGACCCAGAGTAAGAGAAGCCGAAGAAGGAAATATAATAAATAGAAAGATAAAATGAGCAAGAAAAAGTGTACAAGAAGCCAATGAACATGATAAGGATAATTCTTATGCAGCAAGAGCTTACTATGTTTGGATTTACATAGGAAACCAGCATGTTAAGTCACATTTTTGCATTTTTTTCAAAACTACCTTTTCCAATGTTTTCAGGTGGAATTCAGGAGATATCTCATAAAGTTGTTAACATATTCTATCCAAACTTGGCACACAGCTAGTAAACTAACATGCACGTAATCTGGAGCATTGGCATAGCAACAGATGGAATACTTTATGTATTTATGTAATTTATGTTAACCCATACCCCTTGCTCAAAATTTAAAAAAATATTTTTCTACGTAATACAGTATAACATTTGAACCATATCTCTGATCAACGACTTAATGGTTGAACTAAAAGGTACCATTATCTTTTATGTGAATATCAAGTTTTTGAGATAGAAACCTAATGTCAGGCACATAGATTTCACAATTTTGGGACATAAAATACCACATTTCCAGCGAAATTTCACAAATTATGCTCATTTTACCCCAAAAAGTTGATTTTCCTGTATATTTAACCCATTATGTATCAATTGAAAGCACTGCTTCCAGCATATGCAATCAATTTCTATTAGGAGGGTTTAACCTGACCTTATTGTAGACGTAATTTATAGACAGAACCACTGGTTCTGATATCATTGGCAAACCATACTATCCAAGCAAACCCGTAGGTGTTCAGTCTCCATGAGCATATGACAAAGGGTATGAATGATCATAATTCACGTGGCGCGTTTGTGGAATATTGTTCTCATTCTTCCTTACAGGTGACCAGTTCTGCTACGACCATACTTAATACCGAGTTCTTCAGATCTCATCCTAGATTTGCTATAGACAGAGGTCAACGTATCAAGTAGGAGTTCATGAAACAGTTTTAGCACGTTGTCTACTCGTCTATTGATGCCTTAGAATTAGAAAATAGAATGTTCTAAGTAACACTACCATTACAGCGGCGCCTGGTCTGAAATATACAGTATGGGATCATGGAGAAATTAGAGTGTAGTATATAAAAGAAGAGTGATAGGTAAAGTGTGAGGTTATGGAGATATTATATCTTGATATATAAGTGGAGAGTGATATGTACAGTAGGAAGTTACGGAGATGATAGAGTGTGATATATAAGTGGAGAGTGATATGTACAGTGTATTGTTATGGAGATAATAGAGTGTGATATTTAAGAGGAGAATGATAGGTAAAGTGTGGAATAGGGCGATGTTAGAGCATTTTATGTAAGAGGAAGGTGCTAGGAAAAGTATAATGTTAGGAAAATGAAACTAGAAAGAGGGTAATGAAGCTTTGCTAATCACTGGAAACACATAATAACACACATAAATTGGCGTTTTGATAAAATTGTCTTTACCAAGATTTTTCACAAGTAACAATGAGTAAGAACGGCACTATTGATGCTCACGTGATACAGCTAAATATGGATATAACCCGGAGGAATTAAAACTAGAAGGTTAGATGTGAATCGCCACAAACAAAACATAGCCAAGAGCCACCTACAAATCTGTGAAACAAAACAAAAAGACAAATTATGGAACAGAAGGGCATCGTCCATACGACTGATGTGCATTGATCCCAAAGGGTTCATTCGTGCCAAATTTATATATATAAATTTCAAACGCGTGACGTGTCCGGTCGTCTGAGATGCACGACTTAATGGCTGTCACATGAATATCAGAGGAACCCAGACGACCCGTGTCACTGATGTTGTCAGCAACAGAATTGTCATTCTTAATTTTGATGATGTGTATATATTCACATAATCGGTCTGCGAGCTTCCTTCGGGTCTCACCCCATAGGACACAATGCTGCGCTTGCCGCTGATTGCATAGATGACGTTACTAGACATTCATGTGAAACAGTCTTTATTGGTGAAGGTGGTTTTGAAGAATGTGACAGACCATGTCTGGACGTCATAGCCAAATGTATAGCCTTTACTGCGTTTGCAGCTGAATGTGCCAAAATGATTAGAAACGTGAGGCTTGAAATGACTCCACACCAATATATCACAGAGGTTCTTGTCATGTCTGTACACAACATGGGGGGAGGGGGGAAAGACACATCATGTATTTTGGAGCCTGATTGATAAAGGGGGAGGTGTCAGAATAAGACATTATGGGCAACAGCGCTATGGCGGTGGAAGGTGAGAACGAGTTTGACCCTGTCCGTGGAGAAGACCCCAGAGTGCTCTTATGGGTATTCTGGTAGGAGGAGCTGAACACTCGAAACAGGGTAGACCTAAGGACTCTATCGTGGATAAAATAAAACCCACAGTGAATAAAATGATCCAACATCTCAAGGGGTTTCTCCTTTTTTGTTGTAAACGTACTTTGTAAAGGTTTTTTGGTCGAAACGTCGATTTCTACCAGTTGTTATGTGTATTTTCAGTGATTAGAAAAGCTTCATTACTACGTTCCAAGTTTCACCTATTGAATATCAGCTTTACTTTAGTGAGTACAGGTTAGGGAGATGTTAGTTTATGGTATATATAAGGAAAGTGATAGGTAAAGCGTGGAGTTAGTGAGATATTAGAGCATGGTACATAATATGTGAAGGGAGATGGAAAGTAAACTAATGGATAAAATTGGACTTGGACAAAGAGACGTAAGAAGGAAGATAGAAGAAGGCCATGGTAGAATTAAGGAGAATAAGAGTAAGTGAAAATGGGTAGTAGACAGATGTAGAGTAATATTAATCAAATAAAACTTAAAATGATTAAACATGAACAAAAATTATATTGTACTTATCCACAATTTCCTTAGTTAGAATGGTACACTGTTGTATTGCAGTTTTCCACTATCACGGCATAGTTATGTTAGTTTTAAAGTGGACATATTTTCTTTTAGTCGGCCACTGCATCTTAGCGTAGGGTAACAACAAAAATGTCATATTCCTTTGTCTTTAGCTATCTTCTGTACAAAATCTGTAGGCAGCAAACATGATTTGACATTTGAAGTCTTGACTAAAATCCTATTTTTTAGGGATGCCGATTGATCGAATTATGGAAAACAGATTGATTCAAGTTGCGAGGCAAAAAGACGCCAGCTTAACGGTCCTAGATCAAATACCGTTTTATGCTTTCTGAATTTTTTCCTATAAATCATCCAATTATTTTAATTATGTTGTTTATCTTCCGTGTTGATCAGCAGCGGTGTTTTATTGCAGTTTCTGCCTTCTTCTTCTGCAAGTAATTTTTGATCTACCTTGTGTCGGCCATGCCTCATGTTTACCTCTCATATTATTTTTCGCAATCTAATCAAGCTCATAGATACATGGGAAGAGGAGTGGTTAGGGATGTAAAGTTCTCAAACTCCTTTTAGGAAATTTCAATATGACAATCAATACAATGTAACTGCGTGAAACGTAACAACAATTAGACTTACGTAAAACACAGGTTTATATAATCGTTTCAATCAGACACGACAGACTATAACTAAAACTAGTGGGTAATGATGCACACACAAGAAAACATACAAATTACAATACTCAAATCATATTCAGCGTTTCAACCAAAAGGTATTTTTCAAGATACAAACAAAACATCAAAAGACGACAAATGGAAAAATTATCACATCAAACAAGCGTATCCAACGGAAATATGGAAATGAGATCTCATTTTCATTACATTTTATATGTAACTTCGGCCCTGTATCAAATTATACTCCATTAGTAATACTGTACATGCCAATCCAACGCCAGAAACTCTTCTTGCATGACTTATGATTGCAATGTATTTCTCAGATAATATATCTCTACATTCCTGCTATATTTCCATATAATAAAGGTGTTAGTATTTCAAAATTTCCTCTTTGTTTATTATCAAACTCCCAATTTTGTTGGCAGCTTCTAGGCCATAGAACGGAATGTGTTGTGCCATGCTTTACTACAGGGCACGTATCGTATGATCTTATTCCAGAAGTTGCAAAATAGGATACAAGGACCAAATATGTCCGGTTAAGTCATTCCACCACCCCCCCCCCCAGATTTTCCAGGCTTTTCTAAAAGTAAAATAAATTTAAATGGATGCAGTAAAACGATGTTTTTAGTAAACTGCAGTTAACTTCTATTTCTAGTAAACTGCATTTAACTCCTGTTTGTAGTAAACTGCAGTAAATATGCGAACAAAATGTAAAATAATTGGCTAAATATGTTTTTTTAAGTAGAACCTACAAGAAATACATTGGCGTCTCGATATAAAGGTCTTTATTAGATAATGACAAACACAGACACACACAATTGGATACGCTCAAGACTACATGAAATTATACTAGAAACTATCCGAAATTGGAAGAAAGTAGCTATATAATTCAACATTAGTAAAGCTTATATTGTTCTAGAAGACCAGAAGTTGTAGCAAGAACATTAGAAACCATAACTAGACGATTAGAAATCTTAACTGGAAAACTAGAAATCATAACACGAAGATTAGATATCATAACACGAATACTAGAAATCGTATAACGAAGACTAGAAACCGTATAGACTAGAAACCGTATCAGTAAAAATATGCCGAAAATGGATGTGTCGTACCATAACAAAATAAAACTGCGACACAGCGCATTTCCATTCTTTGGACTACATCCTAGAAATCTACATCCTACATCCTGGAAATCTGGTTGGACCATTGTCCTGCTACAAAGGGGGTCCAGCAGGAGTTTGAGAATGCACGCTGAAGAAGAAGTATCAGGAAAAATAGAAATCGTTTCACGAAGACTAGAAATCGTACCATGAAGACTAGAAATCATACCATGAAGACTAGAAATCGTACCATGAAGACTAGAAACCATACCATGAAGACTAGAAATCATACCATGAAGACTAGAAATCATACCATGAAGACTAGAAATCATACCATGAAGACTAGAAATCATACCATCAAGACTAGAAATCATACCATAAAGACGGGCCCAGAGATGTCATGCACACCAGAGTGCACAGGCCGGCGCTACATAGCTGGTCGAGCATCAGGGTCAGCGAACCACAGCTGGCCAAGACCCTCAGTACACTTCCACGCAGTGGGCCTGGAAACAGGAGTGCAGCAATCCTGTTGTAGCCTGGCCAAGTACTAGGGATCGAAGATACGGGAATGCCAACCCGGCCCAAAAAAATGCTGGCTGAAGACGGATGTGTCAGGTCGAAAGGCGCAGATAACGCAGCGTGCTGTAAAACATGACACAACGCAGATCACCCTCATACGTCCTTCTCAGGACGGTCAGCGGAATGCTTTCAGAGGGTCCGCCGCAAGGCGTACGACGAAGAAGAAGAAGAATACCATGAAGACTAGAACCCCAACCTCTAATATTAACCAAGATCCCTTCCTAGTATAAATTGAATTAATTCTATTTATCTATGCTCCTTCCGCGTCGAATACGGTGCATTGGACATAAACTAATGCTCTCCATTTTGATCGATGTGTTTATCATGTGTATAGTTCTTGTATGTTGCTGAGACGCATAATTATATCCTCTTTGATGTTTGTTTTGCGAAGAGTTTCTCTTGACAATTAGCAATTTCTTTTGCCACTTGGAAGCCATTTTATAATTTAAAATAAATTCTGTGAATTGACTACAATTATGACTAGGATATGTATGGCTTCGCTTTTACTAAAAGATGACAAATAAATAGCGTTACTTAAATATTGTTGAATATTCATAAATAAGATAAAGGTATGTGCAGAGAACATGGTTTAGCTTACAATCTCGTCCCAGGAGTTTCAAAGGTGGAGTTTACGTTCAGAGTTAATCACAAAGGTGGAGTTTACGTTCAGAGCTAATCGAAAGGATAAACAATGCGCGATTACCTGTTGTGATATCCTTATCAAAAACAAACATCCTGTGCACGGAAAGGAAAGCAGATTCCAAAACACACTTGAACATATATTTAATGTGGGTGTATCTGAAATTAAGATTCTATCCTTAGGAAATCCATATTTTATAGGAATGATAGTAAATGGCCAACAATTTTGCACATAATTCGTCTAACGCATATGTTATCAATCCATGGTGCAAGAGCATACTACATGACGCGCTACACACCAGACAAAACTTGGAACAGACTAATGAAGTTCATCTAATCATTAGTAACACACATACAAACACACACAAATCGACATTTCTACAAAAAGGCCTTCATCAAGAACATATTCACAACATAATACGACGAGTAAGAACGGTACTATTCACGTTCACATGGTAGAGATAAACATGATCAGAATAAATCATACTAACATATTTAGTCCTTTAGCTCATATTTAATACTATCATATTTATCTCTGCCATCTTGATATTAACTGCAATAGTGCTGTTTCTACTCGTAAGTTATGAATGTGTTCTTGATAAGGCCTTTTGGTAGAAATTTCAATTTGTATGTTATTATTTGTGTTGTCAAAGATAAGTAAAACTTCATTACCCTGTTTCAGCTTTACCTCAGTTAGTATACATTATCACATTTCACACTAGTGATAATTATAAAAACCCTAGACACATAAAATATATTAACTATTAATTAATTTTAAGGATGTCAAACAATATTAATGTATTCAAGGACAACATAATTTCTAGCACCCCCCCCCCACCCTCCAATCCTTCCCATAAATGGTATGGCCTTTTTTCAATTATTTTAAGATTATGATCGAATATTGGTTTTTAAGATTATGATCGAATATTGGTTTTTAAGATTATGATCGAATATTAGTTTTTAAGATTATGATCGAATATTGGTTTTTCGATTTCAAAATATTTTTTTCTCGAGATTGATATTTACAGGAAGAAAATATGTATCCAAATTAAAAACAAAACTCGCTCCTTTGTGATGACAACGATAAAACTGCAAAGCTAACATCTCTCTAGTTGAGTCTGAGTGTTAAATGAAGTTGAGTCTTCCTCTCCCCCCCCTTTCCCTCTCACGATCCTTCAAAACCAAAAGGTATCGAACAATTTTCTCTTTTTAAATTCACTTTACAATGAACCTTCATATGATATAGCAGTTGTAATGGCAAACTGTGCACTATTTGAATCACAGGATTTTTTTTTTTTTTACAGAGTAAGGTATTTGTTACATTGATATGGAAATGAAAACAAGGGAAGGAGAGAGCGATAGTCAATTAAGCATTGGGAAAATTGTATTATATATTGAATATTGTCATTTAGGTCACATAAAAACAATTGTGTATTGTTTGTGAAAACATAAAAGAATTCTGAGAATATTTTGATGTTTTCGATTTTGAATTTGGTGATCTCATTCGTCGGTGTGAGCTACACTGGCTATCTATAGGACACGTTCGCAGTAGATACCATTCTTCGTTGTGGGCTAGCTACACTGGTTAGCAATAGGACAAATTATCCGTAGATTTTGGAAACTGAAATTAGTGTTCATAATATTCTAACAGAGAGTAGGAGTTACAAGAGAAACTATCCCTTAATGTGACAACAAAGGATTTTAGTCAATATTAGCAGCCTTCTTAATTATCAAAATTTGAATTGCAGGGCAAAAACAAACAGTTCCAACTGTTTCATAGCTTTCATAGCTTTTAATTATATCCTCGCAGTCCTGAAAATAGTTAATTACTTGTACGGGAAGTTCGTTGTTGTTGTAATAGTCATTGTCTCGATTGGTCCGTTCTCAGCGACTTGAGTACACAGGTTGAATGTCTTGACGAGATCACATCTTTTTTTCGGGAATGCGGATGGTCAAGTACGCAAAACCTGTTTACTTGAGTTGCAAGGCGTTCGGTGCCGCTAGAACGGACCTGGTTTACATGCACAATAACAGAGTGAAATTGATGCAGCTAATGACAATGTTATGTTATGTTATGTTATGTTATGTTCCTCCAGGGCCATAGCGGCGCATAGGGCAGAAACCATAGCTTTCCATTTCTGTCTTTGTGTTGCCAGGTCTTTCAATTGTTGCGTGTTGTTTAGGTTCATTGACATGCCTTCTCTATTAATGGTTTTTCGTAGAGTTTCTCTAGGTCTCCCTCTTCTTCTTACTCCAGGTGGCACCCAATATAGTGAATGCTGGGGAATTCTTATGCTGCTCATTCTGAGAACATGGCCGATGTAAGTCCAACGCCTTTGTCTAATGAAGGAAGATATATAATGACAATAGTATGGAATATATTAGAGGAAAAATCAGATTATTAGAAAAGTACTTTGAAAGTCTTTTTAAAGTTTTCGTTAAACGTAAAACGCTCGATAATTATATTTGCAAACCCATTTTCACTTAGAGAAGATAACATTCCGTAGGTGACTGGTAATATACAAATAGAACTTATTGATTTAGAATTAAATTGATTATAAATGAAATTTCGCTGTATAAGCGGAAATTTCTAACAAAATATGCGACACATATCAAAAAAAAATTATATTAATGATTTCACCTGTAATTCGATTGGTTAGTTTATATACGTAACCCTGTATAAATTAATATAAATGGGTAGGTATACACGAAAGAGGAAAGGGTGAAAGTATTGGCAAAATTACCTACAGATGGGTGTTACACGAACATTTATAGAAACTAACTTAAACAATAAACACAAGTACGAACAAATATACATTTACACACAAAAAGTGAACATTTATATGGAAGATTCACATTTGTTCAAATAACTTATCCCACGCATGTACATATTTAAACGTGCATAAAATTACATACTCGAATACTTACGCATAATAGTTCACGCTGTGCTTTTAAAAAGATTTAATAACGTTCCAAAATGTATTCAGGGAATGTATACAATAATATGAACATTGGACATATTCGGCAGACACATCTTACAGAGACATGCGGTTTTGTGAATAGGGGCGCGCAATCATCCACAGAAGTGGCTCTCGCACGTAGACAAAACCCTTGCACCAACGCAAACCAACAATGACCACATGATTATTGGCAAAAAACATTGAACTTGTAGACATATTTTGGGACGATTCATTATAAACATATGTTTAGTAATTCGTAGATTCTTCTAAACCTTTTTCTATTTTCATTTTGGTTACTATATTCACATCAATTATGCGAAAAGAAAACCCCAGGTCCTGCTTCAAAATAGTCTTGCGTGCTGATCACAAACAACGTCAATTACTTTAGCAGATCCAACTGTTCTCGATGTTTTTATTGGCTAACGACTCAGAGTATATACAATGGAACCAATGATCAGTCGGATCACACAACAAACGTGACGCTGTTTGGGATCAGTACCCATGATTATTTTCGAGAAGATCTTGACAAGGCCCATCTGTGATGCGTCTCCTAAAGCACATGTCAAAACTGTTATATTTCTATATTTCCCTAGTTCAAGACATCACTCTTGCCCCTAGAGTGGTTGATTGAAGGTAGGTGATTAAATCCTCTTGTGATACACACGACTTTCAACCGTAGACAGAAGTCTACTTTGGTTAAAAGTGATATAAAAAACGATAAGTAATGAAATGTTACTTTTCATAGCCATTCTAATAAATAAATAATTACAAATATTGATACATATAAATGGTAAAAAACAAAGACGTTTGATAAGCTGCGGCAGTAGACTTTTGTCAAGAAACATCAACCGAACACAACAAAAAATTGATATAGAATGGATAGATATTACCAAACACAACGTTGAAATGTCACGAGTCCCTGGTTATATCAGGAGGTGTGACCAATCAAAGAATAGGGTGCAGATGTTCAATTTATCTTGTCACACAAAGATCTCTGAAGTTAAACTGACCCCGTAATTAGCAAGGCTTACGTATTTTGATTCAACACTTTACAAAATAGTATAGATATGACCTTATTACACTTATAACTAAACATAACATGAGTAGAAGCACATTACAAAATCGCACATATCAACAGACACATGAGCACACGTGTACACCCTTGTATGCAATACATTGACTTGTAGCGAGATATTGACGTACTCCAAATGGATGCACTCCATTTAGCGCTGTCTACAAATCTTGTGAACCGGCACAAATTGAGAATAGAGCGTTGTGATGAGCCAATGCTTTTTCCTTTTTAGATGATTACACATGTCTATAGAGAAATGAAAAAGTACCATTGTATCGCATTTTTCTATTACAGGAAACCGAGTCTCTCGTTAACAAAGTCTCGTGGACTCATCGAAATCAGCCTTCTAGGATGACGCTATTTAATCGTGATTTTCATTGACTATCGACATAAAGTATTCACAAAGTGATCAATGAAAATCACGGGAACAGTCATAATAGGTCACTTTAGAAGGATGAAACATGCGTTTACAGGACTGTATTTGGGAGGGACTCCAGTGTTACTATCCCAGGCAACTATTCCAGGAAACATGTTATGGTTTTAAGTGACAGTCACGAGTACAATTTAAGAAAAAAAAAGCAACAACAAATACACGAACAGAACTGTGCTATTCTTGTGTACAACACAATATGAGCAGCAACAGTGATTATGTCTTTTTTAAACAGTGAATAGACCGTGCGTAGGACAATTCGTCAGTCAGTCAGTTCCTCTTTTGCCAAGTTTGGCACATAGGGCGGATGTATTAGTTCTCAATGCCTGTCGGTCAGTTGCTAGGGGTTGCAGGTCTTGTACATTTATGCCTGTTGATTTTTATTCATTCATAAATGTTCTTCTGAGCGTTGTTTTTGGTCTTCCCTGTTTTCTTTCCCCGTCTGGTGTCCACATGAAGGCTTGTCGTGGAATTCTATCTTCCTTCATTCTAATTACATGGCCGATGTATGTCCAGCGGCGTTTTCTGATGATGTTCGTCACGTATTCTTGTTTTGTCTCCTCTCTTAGCATGTCGTTTGATTTGAAGTCTACCACTTAGTATTTGTGATTTTTCTGAGGCATCTATTCTCGAAGGTGTTTACTTGCGATCTTCGATCTCCAGATGTTTGAGAGTTTGTTAAAGGCGTTGGAGGCGAGAGCGATTTGAGTCTTGATTTCTGAGCTGGTATCACCGTCTGCTGTTATCTTGCTTCCCAAATATACGAAATTTGAAACGTTGTCTAGTATATTATCATCTAGTTTAATTGATTCTGTCAGGCCGGTAAAGTTCATGATAAAGTTCATAATAAAGTTCATAGACAATTCGTGCTGATTTGTAATTGTTCAGTTTTTCTCGGTACTGGTCCATGGAAATACGTTTGCACATGTGTTGGGTCATAGGCCTATAGCTCGGTAGTTCTCAGCGTGGGTCACATAATCTCCACAGAGGGCCACAGAGACATGCAAGGGGAACAAGGAAAAACATTTCACATTTAGGAGGCTAGGATACATGCTCGTTTAGGATGATCACAGGAAGATAACCACTTGAAAGGTAAACAAAAATTGTAGTAACAAAACTAGGATGATCACAGGTAGATGATCACTTGAACGACAAACAAAAATTGTAGTAATAAAACTTAATAAATACTTGGTGTAAAGATAATATTTTCTGACACTAAAGGAGGGAGGGGAAGACAAGGAAGAAAATGTGTCTAAAAAGGTGGCCACTGGCCAAAAATGGTTTAGAACCACTGAATAGCTCATACATTGTATCCGCATGTTATCTCTTCTATCAAATAGAGTGATATACATTTGTTATTGTTAACTAATTCTTCTAGCCGCTGTCATTCTAGTTGTCGAACGAATAAGCATTTTTTGGATCCAGCTTGTTTCAGAAGATTTATTTTGTGTATATATCAAACGTTGCATGACCACACTATATGACGAAACTGTAGGCCTAGGACCCACGTGTAACCGGTTTTAAAGACTTCTCGTTCAATGAATAGGGTCACTGATATCGCAGCGGCAACTAAGAAAAGTTGGCATGTAGGCCGACAATATATCACCTGTAAAAACATCATCAAGAACAATACTTAGAGAAAGTAAAACACTCAATATCCATACTATTCAAGAACTGCACAGAATAGCTTTGAACATACATAATTGGAGAGATCTGACTTCTGCCCTATGCGCTAACTTCAGCGCAAAAGGAAAATGAAATGAAAAACATCATCATTGTCACAGTAAGTGCAATTGAAGCAGCCCTATGTTCCACAGGGAACTGAAAGGAAATAATATAAAAATGCCTATATGTCGCCTTTACCGAGTGTTCTCATGCTCACACCCCAGGACGACACGTATACTGTTGTATCTATCGTATTCTTTCATGACCACAATAACATGACAGTAATAAATCATTTCGCCTCTATCGTTTTTTTCATGAACACAATACATGACAATACTGTAGGCCCCATCTCTCACATATATAATATGTTACATGAATACAGTGGAGAGACGCGACTTTCTCAGATCTGTAAGCAATAATAGGGGACCCAAACTAAATGTCGACTATATCCAAGGACATCTAGATATAAACATATGGCAAATTCCACAAGACTCCATCGTAAAACGAAACATATCACAGCAAATTACCATCTTTAAGCTCCGCACATGACACTGTAAACTGCAAACACAACTCTGAAAAATAAAGGTTGTAAACACGCACAATACACATAATTAAATAGAATATAAAATAGAATATTTGTGGTCATATAAAGAGACATAACCGCATAGAAAGATTAATAGCCGAAGGCAGAGTTAACAGCAACATGGGAAGAGGGCGCTCAAGACAGCGATGATGCAGTGATATATCAGATTGCTTAAACATGTCTCTAGCTGCGGCGGAATCGCAGTGTTAAGAGAATTCATAAGGAAGACCACGTTCTGGAAAGAATATGTCACATGAAAATGACACATAATTACAATAATAAAAGTAACACATAATAAAGATAGTAGACGAATTAACGTTTCGGCATAATGAAATATTTAAAAAACCACTAGGGTAAACAGTTCTAAGATATAAAAATAATAATGGTCCGTAAAACAGACATGAAATAATGTGTTTGTCGTAACGTTATAACAATATTATTTAAAGCTGTATATAGGGGGGGGGGGGGGGATTAACAGGTGCTCAACACGTCACGTCCATCCTGTTAGTCAAATATGACATGATATTTAGTAAAATAAGAAACTTGTAAATATGAGGGTCAATCTCGTTTTTATTTGTTAGGGACAACAAATGTGGGCTATGGTAAAACAATGAGCAAAAATAATTTAATATGAAATAGTATCATTGCGCATGCAAAGCAAATATTCCCCATATTAGTGTAGCGTTAGTAGCAGAGGGCCGTAGATTCGGCTTTAATAAGGGGGGGGGGGCGTATTTAATAAGGGGTAAAGGACCCGTATTTCGCAAAATTGGAAACCTCTTTGTTTTTTTTTCTTAATTTTTCATTTACATTTATTTATAGCATTAAATTTATTAGTTCATAACATTACATTTATTATTTCTTATCATTTTTATTCATTATTTATACTCATTTATTCGATCGTTTGTAAAAGTAACATTTAATTACTTATCATTACTTTTATCATTTTATATTTGTGTTACTGCTGCGCTCTTCTCTGTCGGATTTCCTCTGGCATTATTTTATTATTGAATATATTGTCCAGCAAATTTTTTTTTTTCATAGTTGTTCTATACAGACTATATTATGCTACTGATCGCAGGAAGCGAACAAGAACTACAAGCCCTGTTGGATAAAGTAGTGAAAGAAAGTGAAAAGAAAGGTCTCAGTTTAAAAAAAGAAGAAAACAAATAATGGTTGTCTCGAAGAGACATATACCACCAAGATGCAACATACTGATTAATGACTCAAAATTAACACAAGTTGATCTTGGCACCCTGTTAAAATTAGAAGGTAGATGCTCAAGTGAGATAAAGAGCCGAACAGCACAAACCAAATCGGCATTCCAAAAAATGAGAACCATTTTGTGCAATGGACCACTATTAATGCAGACCAGAATTCGAGTGCTGAGATGTTATATCCAACCAATTCTTTTTTTTATGGATGTGAAGCATGGACTGTAAACACAAAAATTCAAAGCGAATTAGAGGCTACAGAGATGTGGTTTCTGAGAAGAATGATGAAAATACCATGGACAGCTAAGAAAACTAATGCAGATGTTCCCATTGATGCTGGCGTAAAATGATCAATCATATCAAACATTAGGGACAGACAGTCAAGGTTTCTAGGGCATGTGCTGAGAACTACAAAGCTTGAATACTTAATAAGCACTGGAAAGATCAAGAGGAGAAGAGATAGGGGACGACAGAGAGAAGCGATACCAAATGGACTAGTATTGTGGCACGGTATAAGTTCACCAACCGAGCTTATTGACAACACAAGAGACAGAGAGTCGTAGAGAAACATAATCGCCTACGTAATTCGGCCTGGCACTTGTTTGATAGATATTGTCCATCATACATTTGTTTTCATAGTTATTATATGCGGACTATATTATCCATCATACATTTGGTTTCGTGCATGCGTAACGTCTACCATATTTACTCTTTGTGAAAGATATTCTTGTAGATCTTTTTTCTGTCTGTTCATTCAGGTGTTCAATGCAATGAGAGAGCAGATAGACTAGCTGGTGCTGCCACTACATCGATGGCAGGGAAATGAATGGCATTGAAATATTGAACTCTATTGAGAGAAACTGCACGATCAAACGAAATTAATGCAGATAATGATTCCTTTTCTATATCCAGAATACATGAGCAGTATTTTAACTGTGACGTGGCAAGAAATGAAAACTATTATGGCCGGCAAAAAAATGTTTGTTAACCAATAGCGAACTGAGATCGTCATTCGTCGTGTAATTGCGTATATACTCAGGGTGAGATCGGAGCACCTATAGATGTGTAATGAGTGCAGTGATGACGATCTCTCGACTGAGTACTTGTATTCGTCTTTCCTATTTCTTATTCACGAAATTATTCCCCCCTCCCTCCACCTGCTCACAGTTTTTCGATAAACTGTTGTTCTGTTTTGTTCAACTTGTTAATATCGTCTTGTTTCAGGATATAGTTTCATCTCTTTACAGAAGTCGCATATATTGTTTTAACATAGATTTTACTCCCGTGAAGCTTTGAGTTGCGCGGGTCTGAGGGAGGTTGCCTCTTGTTTTTCCAATTCGTCTGCTTTTTTAAAATCAGGGATGCCATAGTATGCTGGTTTCTTGATTCTTCATTAGAAACTAGTATCACAGCACGTGAGGCACTCCCATAATTTCTCCGCTCTCCGTTCCATCAGACATCCCAGTTTTTGTAGACAGAGTCCCAGTCATGTGTATATTGCGTGATCTTCGGGACTTTCCAAAAAAATTTACCTGTCCTTCCTTTCCCTCTAGATACTTCCATTTCTGACATTCTCTGTATCTGTACGTTCTCAGTCGCATAGACATCATCTTCATCTTGAAATGAGTTTATTACTGCCTTGATGAAGTCTGATTTATCTCTTCTCAGCATTGTGCCGTCTATCGCCGCATTGCCTGCCATTAGGCCGGCTCTCTTGTTTCCTCTGACCTCAGCATGACCAGGGCAGTATATCCATGTAATGCTCTAGACAAGTGAGTTATTTAATAAATCCCACCATTCCTTTCTCATTGTGTACTTGTCTTATCTTGCTCCCTAATCTGTTGCCCATTATAATACTAATGTTGTTTATCTAGATAATTCTTAGATATTTTGTTTAATGTTGTGAAGGAGCTTGTCGTGTTACAGTATTTTGAATGGCTTGTAAAATTATTTTGAATCACTATTGCTATATATTGCTATACAACATTGCACTTTTTTATAACCTCCGTAATTTCCAGATAGTATTCCTAATATTCGAATCAAATGTGCTTTGACAAATCGACACACATTGAAAGCAACACTGCTGTACAATTTTTTAGTGTCACTGAGAACATTGGCAGACAATATTACGGACTCTGGTTCCAAATTTGATATTTGATTGGGCTTAATTACAAAATCTCCTGCCTGATTTAACGTGTCTTCAAGTCTGTAATAGTAGAGCGAGTACAGATTTGATTCACTATACATATTGTGTTCAACATTCAACATTCATTAACATAAAGATATTAATCTAAACTATAATGAATCCCCTTTACATTAAGCTTGTAAAAATGAAAATATTGAAATTGTTAAACTATTATTAGAACATAAATTATTTATGTTAATAAACAAAATGAAGTTGGATATACACCATTACATCTTGTAATAATAATAATAATAATATTGAAATTGTCAAAAAATAGTAATCATTTTTACTACAACTACACTTTTTGTGAAAGTAAAACATTCATATGCAACAGTTGTTACGAATACTCGAAAACATTGATTCTATATTATTTTATTCATTTACCCTTGTAACATTTGAAGTAACAATTGTTATGTTTATATCGTATTTGTGTTTACAAGTAGACCTAATTCGTCCTTGTAACACTTAGGCCTCTGGTTTATGTTGATGTTAAACTGTTTGTGGTTCAAGACAATTTACATCTCGTACATGTGTAGTGTGCTTGATGTTGTAGTCTGTGTATTGTTCTACCTATCAATATTCATAGTAGCTTGGGAATATACACGTTGAAAGTCTTGAGCATAATCGCATCTTATTTAGAGATATGGTGTGGTTGGACGCGGAAAACGTGCTGACTCAAGTTACAATGCGAGTAGGTGCCATCTGAGCTTACCTGGTTCAGATCCCGTTTGTTGCATTACAGTTTTGCGTCACTTTAAAACGATGATTCGATGAAACGAAAAACCCACGTGTCTTAAAAATCGATGATCAATGATTGAAGCTATTAAACGATTTCACACGTTCCTCATGATTGACATCAGTTGACATTACAATACTCAAAGGTATGAGAGAGTCTATGAAAAGCTTAATTGTTGAAGAGGTTTCAACAAACGTTACAAAGTGCGTTGATCAACTTGATAATGTGGCATTTTTTTTAGCGAGGGTACATCAAAGATCATTGGAAATTAAATGGTTACCGGCGAAGAGGAATTGTCAATTTTGTAGCATTTTAACAAGGAAACAATATATAATTTAAGTCCCGACTCCTATAAAACCCTATTAACTCTAAGAATGAAGTAGGCAAGTGCTTCTAATTGGCTGTTGGGCGCAGAGCACATTATAATTATTATAATCGATTGTTAAGTGCCCAATAATATTGTTTTTACATTTGGTTTTTAAACTGTTTTAAAAATGTTGTTTAAAATTGCTTTTAAATGTTTTAAATAATATTATTTTTACATGTCATCACCTGTTTAAAAATCACCAGTTGAAAATCACTTGTTGTCGCGGAGTAATATCGGAGATGGTTTTGACCTACTTCATTCTTAAAATGAACAGAGTTATAAATGATTGTGCAATATTTTTGCGGTGTCAAATCACAATATGGAGAAGCATTAAGTCGATTCGTGGACATGTAATGTTCGTAAAGAATAAGTTAATCGTTAATTTCCTTAAATGTGCATGCTCCTACAAATGTGTGTCATACTTTCACTGTTGTGATTTACCTGATTAGCTTAGTTTGTTGTTTTTTTGCCTAAAGGGTACCGCATTGCTTTTGGCAGACCCAGGGTTAGCAGTTAACCAAGGCACCAAAAGCACCTCCCCGTGGTGCACCCTGGAAACAGAAATACAGCTGATCGGGCTGATTTTGACCAAAATTTTGGAGGATCTTGTCCGTAAATGTGAAGATAGCAGATGAAAAGAGATTTGACTGCAAAAAAGACAGGCTATATCTCCGACACCTCTGTGCCAACAAATGCCGCAACACTGTCGACACACAGTGAAGCTAGTCAGTTCGGCAGAAGCATTGGAGGGACGGCCAATGAAGCTGCTACAAAATGGGCAGATGTTATAAGAAATAATTAGAATCGATGCGGCAGTCACCAAATGGATATCATAATGAATACACTGAGATGGAAGCTTGAGACTAACGGGAATTGAACCAGTCCGTTCTACGGCACCAAATCGCCTAGCAACAATTGCACACGCGTGTGCAATTGTTGAATTGTTGTTAGGCGATTTGGTGCCGTAGAACGGACTGGTTCAATTCACGTTAGTCTCAAGAATTTTTAAAATATTATCCTCTGGCTTCCTACTTAAATTTACTTGAGATGGAAGCACATTGCTAGAGGGCAGCGGCATGGGCAAAGAGAACGGAAAACGTTTCAAGGAAATCGGAACTAAAGTTTTGTTAGCTCGAGACAAGCTTCTAGTTACCGGTGATCACAACCTGGGTCCAACTCTCGAGTTTTTCCTATACCGGAATCATGCTCGCGGAGAGACAAAGTTAGCTCGAGAACACAATGCTTGTCTTCGACGCTTCTAAATATGTGTATAGACTCAGACTTGGACGAGGGGTTCAAGACTTCGTGAACGACACCTCGGCTAAGAGGGCGAATGAGTCCAAACCCAACTCTTCTGTCGAGTTCTTCCTAGCCCGGAATCAGGCTCGGGATGAGAAAAGGTTCAGTACCGGATGGGCACGGGCACAATACGTCTAATTACACGAGACAAGTTCACTGACTAGGGAACAGATCATGCAAGATAGACGTAAAGGACAAATCGTCTCGGCGGAGAGTCAGTATACATTCGCCGCCTGGAGACAGATAGGAAGACTTCTTCTTCTTCTTCTTTCGTTCACTTGAAACATGTCTATATCTGTAATTCTGTGTCCTTAATAAAACTCACTGTCTTTTGTAGTTCATACAGTGTCCCATAGAGCTTTGATTCCAGTGTTGTTTCCTCTGGCCAATATGTCTGCCTCAGCGTTTCATGCTAAGAACACTCTTGAAGTATATGTTTGGCACTCTGTACTGCCTGTCCACATGTACACATGGCCGTGTTGCCAATCTTGAACTTTGTATACATGTGACTACGGAGTCGGTTGTGTCCTGTTCTGAGACGTAGAATTATAACTTGTTCTGATCTGTTCATGTGATAATCATCTTGTGTTGGTGTTTGTGGCTTTATTATTGACTTGATCATCTGTTTTTTCTGATGGTAGGTGATTGGTATATCTGGTTGGTCTTCGGCAGCACCTTCCTTATCCAGTTAGTCTGCCTTTTTATTTCCTGGTATTCCACAGTGAGAGGGTATCCACTGCATGGTTACCCTATACTGGTAAGACAATTCGCTAAGTAGTTTTTTCAAGTCTGTTAGTTTTCCAGACTGGAGAGCTTGAAGAACTGACCTTGCATCTGTCAGGAATACCACAGGCTGTAGGTCAGAGTTGGAGTTCAGCAGTTTTTTAGCTGCCACACTAATTGCCTGGATTTCTGCATCATAATTATTGCAGAATTTTCCTGTCGGTGTTCTGATTGTATCTCTAGGCTTTTGTGGATGTTCTATATATACACCTGCACCTCCATTCCTCACAGCATTCTGTACTGACCCATCTGTGTATACTCTGACCCATATATCTTGTGGATATTCCTTGTCCAGGAAACTGAGGGTGACTGTCCTTCGCTGCACACTGTTCAGTTCGTCCTCGCTTAGTATTCCTTTCACATGGGTCTGAATGTATATTGGCATTCCATGTCTTTCACTCCACGGGAGATAGGAAGACTATCACAGACTAGGATAGCCCACCCGAAGTGTCAAGGCATGCCGAAATCGGCTGTGATAATTAATAATTAGTAAGCCTACAATGCGCATAAAGGTGGCACAACGTAACTACGCTCCCGGCGGAAATCGCACGAATATCCGTGCTGATTATTATGTAGCGAACGCAAAATTTAAAAAAAACCAAAAACATGGATATAATTTACAAAACTCGATCAGTGGTCCTCTTGACAGTTTGAGACAAAAAATGTTCAGCACAGTTTCCACAATAAATGTATAATATTGTTTGTTAGTGAAGTTTTGGGAATATTTTGGCATAATCGGTAGTCCGTTTACCAAATCTTGCGAGGTTGAGGGTCGATCATAAACATTGATCGATTGTTGACAAGTATACATTTTCTGATATTTGTGGGCGACTATTGCATTGCGTTACGGTGCTATGGTGCATTAAGTGTTACTCTTTGTGACTGGTGTGCTGCGTTGTAGAGAGTGATGGACTACATATGGGAAAACGCGAGTAAATATGAAGTTAATCCTACACTCTTTTTTTTTTCTTTCAAATAATGCTGGTTAATGTATGGAAATAATGCTCATGTGGGAGACAGGTAGTGGAGTTCTACTTGATGACGACTGACACACTATCACTGTCGGATGCCTACATGAATTAATATAATATACACAACAAAACACAGAATATAATTTTACAAATGACAATACAAAAATAATTTTATAAAGAGCATAGGATTAACTTCATATTTACTCGCGTTTTCCCATATGTAGTCCATCCCTCTCTACAGCGCAGTGTCATTTGTATGATTATATTCTGTGTTTTGTTGTGTATACTATATTAATTCATGTAGACATCCGACAGTGATAGTGTGTCAGTCGTCATCCAGTAGAACTCCATTACCTGTCTTCCACGTGAGTATTATTTTCATTCTGTTCCACTAGCAGTACTACTTTTTATTGTTAATGTAGGGTGATGATGATGAAGTAATCCCTTTAGGTATGATTATGTACCTCTTTACATCACATAAATTTTCTCACAAAAGCTTTGTTATCTCAAAGGCATAATTTTGTTAGGAGGTTTATCGGCATATGTTTAATCTCAGAAAATAAGTATTCTAGTGCGGCAGTATTCCATGATCTTAACCTCCTGCCAGGAGAACATCATACATTTCTAGGACAGCTATACAATTTTCTGCCAAATGTTTTGATCCATTTGCAGTATGGCACATCTAAAATTCTCCGTCACCAACGAGTATGTCACAAAAATACACAGTGACATTTTCCTCTGACCGTTATCTCTTCGTCGTCCAGGAATCGTGTGATCTTTTTAGAAAAGTAAAAAAAAAATTGAGGCCAGACATGCAGTGACAATGGTTTTATTTTCCGCAGGTTGCCAGCCCATCCCTCAACTTTCCTTATTCGTCTTCTATGACATGTCTTGGGGAAAAACAGTGACTCTATTCTTCTCAACTAGAAGTTCATGCTCAGCTTGCCAAAACGGTGTGGTTAATGTATTGAAAATTAATAAGCCTACTTGACAGGGGCATCATTTTGATATTTCAAAACATACATTTCAAACATCTTAATTGTATAAAAATGATTTGGTGTTTCAAAACATAAAACATCTCAACTATATTATTCTTCCTTACATTTACTTTCTGATGGTCGGAGCCAAATCATGTGATATCCACCTGGTAGAATGAGGTTTGCTGTGTTACCATTTTATTTGCCAGATATAGGTCTAGTAAATTCGTTTTCGGCATGCCTTATATTCAGGTAAGCTTTCCTAGCCTGTGATAGCCTTCCTATCTCTCGAAAAGCGGCGAGTGTGTGCTAGCTCTACGCCGTGATGGTTATCACCACATCCTCCTTGGATTGTGCATGCCAAAACATGTCCCTGTATGGGAGTTTCTGTGTAGTCGGTAAGCAGAGGTTTGTACTTGGGTCGAATACGTCTATCTCGCACGAGATGTTCCGCTGCCAGTTAACCTGCCTCGTATAATTAAACGGCCCATAGTCCACTGTATCCTCGGGTACTGGCCGAAAAATGTAGTATAAAATTAGATCAGCCTGTAATAATTTTAAAAGCGTATAAATCTTGTCAATACCAATTTTTGAGTAATAATTCAAAAGCGCGAGGGGAAAAAAAGAACAAAAATGCACTTACTTATCTCATTTGTTATCTCGCAAGTTGTTTCGTGTAGGAATCAACTTCGGACACTTACAACACGCTCGTAATACAATGCATTAGATTGAGAATTCTTCAAAACAGAAGAGTTACCACACTCGGTTTATATGAATCGTTGTAAGCTGTCATGAAACCCGTTACTTAGGAACACTTCCCTCTTAATTTGAAAGTTTTGGTAAACAGTTATAGTGTCGTCTTGATGTTTGGAATCTACAAAAACGTTAGACAGGGAATGTAATTGTCTTGTAAAATATTTGTTAACTATATTAGTGCCGAAAATACAACAAATAAGTTTAAATTAATTATTGATTCAGTTGTACTTTTTGCTACTCTAACAAATATGGTGCATGGCCGCGACGCTAGAGCTCTGGTCTCAGAACATACAGATCCCACTCCGGTTAAAAATGATTTTTTTCTTTCTTTTTAGATTACTTTTTATATTATTTATATATATATATCTTGAATTACTGTCATCTAGAGGACATATGCTGGATGGAACATGTGGGTTCAGATTGATGCCGAGCTGAGGAGAGCTGCTGTGTACAGTGGGTGGTGGCGCGAATGAAAGGTGGACTTTAAGACCAGGCTCCGAACTGAATAACCTCACGATAATGATCGTGATTATCAGATACTGTGCTTCGTTAATCTCTCAGAAAAATCTGCGTAAGAGACTTCATGACCGTCATAAACGATATATAACTTTGGTTCAAATAGTTGTTGACATTCCATATGTTCTAGATACCGAATGAAAACTTATCATGTAGGCATATCATACACTCTATAAACCCTGGCCTTGTTCCCACGTGCTACCTGCAAGGCACCATTAAAAGAAAATCTGAAATTGTTTAAGCCGCACAGATCCTATTTGGACAAGACATATATATATATATAAATAATAATTATGTTACATAAAGTATTGGCAGTATTAAAGTCGTTCAGTAATATGAGATGTATGGTCAAAAGTGGCCAATATCGAGATCACAAAATTATTGCAGGCTTTCGTGTGATTGTCTGCATACGAAGTGGTAGAACATGCTTTCTACACGACCACGAACGCACACACTCGCCGATGCATGCCACCACACACACATGCACAATGACCCTCTCTTGTGTATGAGGCTTATTCTCAAAACATTGTATACCTCTGAGAATTGGTATTCTGGGTATGAAAGATAGACCTTCAGTAATCTCCCACCCCCCCCCCCCCTCAAAAAAGGTTTCCACACAGTAAACGAAAGCGTCGTAGCAAGTAAATCCTAGCAAATCAAACAAAGGTTACATAAAGTTAAGCAGGCTTATTTTACTATGTCATTTACAAGAGTTTGGTAATGGTTGTCAGGCCCGTTAGTTTTACAATCAACGACATACCTAAGGATGATAGCAGCACCACCCTCCTCCCCCCATTGGCTTTACTTAACCGGAAGATTTATCACCTAATATTCATAGACTCGATCTACCTAGATTCGAGGGCTACAAAGGATCCCACATTGCTCTCGTGCAGACATAGGGTTAGCAGACAACCAAGATCCTAAAAGTACCTCCTCGTGGTGCACCCTGGAAATAGAAATTAAGCAGCTCGTGCTGTGTTCCTTGTTAATACTGTTAAGGATCGTGTCTGTGTGTATGTGGAGACTGTAGCACCTGTGCATTGCGACTCGGTCAGCCAACCTTCACAAACATTGGAGAGGCGGCACATGTCGATGTCCCGATATTGGTAGATTTCCCAACGATATGGCTATGCTTGAACAGTGAATCTCTAAAATGCAACACGCGTTAGAGGGCAGCGTTCCGTATGTAAAACGATAAAGTGGCAATAAGTTCACAATTGTCCAGCACGAAACCCATCGGCAGAAGTGTCGTTCATGCTCGAGTTTTTATTTCAAATGGGTGGGTTGTGACCTCGGTAGTTCTGATCATGCTTTAATAGTTTCTGTATAAACCTCTCATGTTGTCTAGTATATGTCCATGCATTCCATAGTCCTTCAATATTAGCCACAGTTTTTCTGTCAATTACATTTTCTTAGTCGATTAAGGCGATGTGTAGTTCTTGGTCGTATTCAAGTGTCTTTTCGCTCAACTGGCGTAGAGCAAAAATTGAGTCTGTGCATCCATGCATTTTCTGAAACATACCTAATTATGTCTCTTGGGTTCTGTTATCGGTTTTATTATCTGCTCTATGATGTTTTCATATATCTTTCCTATGTGGCTAGCGGCTGAATAGAGATATGCTGCTTATGTCTTTCACTCTATTTTGTTGCCTTTGTTTTCCATATGAATACAACTATTGTTTTCTGCCAGTCATCTGGTACTTATTTTTCTGATTACGCTGCTGTGAATATTCTTTTCAGCCAACTTACTTCAATGTATTTGCAAGCCATAATGGATTCAGTGGTTTGTTATTGATATGTTTTTCTATTTCACGGTCTAGTATTTCTGGTTCGGCAACATGTGAATATCTTGGAATGAAAAAGTAGTTTCTTGCGTTGGTGGATGGGATGTATAACACTTAAAAAATACTCTGGCCTTCTTGTTTTCCTGTTTTTTTCCTGTGAATATGGGGGTATTGTTTTTTTCTATTTATGATAGTCGTGGGGTTCTAACTTTCATCTCGTATTCTCATTGCTTTTGTACTTTGACGAAATCTCTTGATCTTTTGGTGCATATGTCAGAGATATTCTTTACCATATTCTTTTCCACGCATTTTCATTTGCTTATTTCATTAAGCATTTGACTTTTTCTTCTCTCTAGACGATACTAAATTTAATCCTTTTGATCAACTGTCTTTATCAATATTTTGAACATGTGCTCCTTTTTATGTATTGCATATTTGATGTCATCAATCTACCATGCAGTTCTTTTACACCTTTGTTTAATCTTTTGGTGCCACATAAGGTATTTAGATTGTTTGTCGTTGATATTTTGAACATTTCCCATTCTTTGTGTATGTTGTCAATAGTGCTGGGTAGTTTTTTCATAAATTTGAATTTTACATAATATGTACAGTATCCTCATAAAATGATGCACTGCAACACTACACATAGCAAGCTTACTTTATTATTAGCGTTAACCAAAACTTTACGGAACTCCTCTGAAATATCCACGCAAGACTTGAATTCGTCCAACTGGCAACGCTGGAAATAACTACTTATTATTCATTAATAAATTTTGTCTGCACATGTGTATTTGTGTCATTGTTTTGTTTTACTATCTCGGCGAAGGTCAATTATCCATTATTCTACATTTCACGTTCTCTGACAAAGGGGATGTAGTGTAATGTCTAAGTTACTCGACTGAAGAGTTGAGTCAGAACATCGATAAAGCAGTATCTCGCAAAGCACAATGTGATTACATTGGAACAGCCTCCATATTCTCCCAATCTTGCACCGATTGATTTGTTGGGTTCCCTCGACTAAAATTGGCACTGAAAGGACAGCGATTGAAGGATGCAGATGGCGTTATTACCAATGCGACAAGATAGCTGAGAAAGTTTTAACGAATGAGTTCCATAAATATTTCCAGCAGATAGGGCCCTATATACACCTTGGTAAAAGTGTGTAGTTGTCTAGTGGAACTACTTTGAGGGAAATGTAGTGTAGATAATTCTTTTATTACTTATTTTTATATAATTCACTAATTCTGGATACTTTTTGAAGCTGACCTCGTATATGCTAATATATACTAATATATATACATGTATAATATAAATTTAATAAATTATTATCAAGGTATGAAAATACTAGTTTGTTTCCGGTTAGTCTCATTTGCATTATGTGAAACATTTCTTCTTTGTTATTATAATTACTTCGGTTTTCTGGTATTTAGACTAAGAGCTTTGTTTTCACTTTATACTGCCATTATGCCAACTTTTTTTTATTGTAACTGGTTAATTTCCTTATAATATCGACAGGAGCAATGTAATGTTTTAGGAAGAGAAAAGAGTGGATAGTGTTAAATAGGCGTCGCTTTGACGAAAGAGATAGCAAGATCCATGCTAGACTACAACCCAATAAATGACTGAATTATAAAAATAGGCCCTAAGACTGAAACGGAAAACCCGTAATATTACAATAATCCAAGTTGATGTTCCAACATACAATAGGGAAAGAAGGTCTGAAGAATGCAGAGTTAAAGTCCCATTTGACATAAGGAATGAAAGTTGAGAAACACTGATAACAGCATATGTCTAGAAAATGGTTTAGTAATTGATAAAAGCCTAAATAATATTAAACAGAATTAATATATATTTGTGCGTGCGTGTGTGCATTCGTTCATCACAAGTGATGATGACCAATTGTTACCTTCACTTTTGAAAATTCAGTTGGAATTATTTCCATACTTAATAGTTCGTAGATGGCTAATAAGTCCTATTCGAACTGCAAATGTCATTGAACAGTTCGGGCATGGAGTGACGACAGTAGACGGATTTTAGTCTATCGGTGACTTTCTAGCTACTCTCCGCAGTTGAGCTGCTGCATTTCTCATCTTTTCACAAGATAATGCGCCCTTTTTTTGACTGTAGAGCGCCATGTAGATCACTGTTGTGCGAGTATTTCCCGTGTATTTTGATCTATATCAAAGACATACAGTGATGTTTTTAACAAATCCTTGTAGCGCTTCTTTTGGCCACTTTGAGATCGTGTACATTTCTCCAGCTTACCACAGATAGGCATCTTTGGCAGAAGTTGGTCTGGCACAGGACCGGATTTACGTATAAACAAGCGATAGCTTAGGTCCCCCACTGTCTTGGGGGCCCCAAAAAATTATATTTGGTTCTGACATATAATATCTGGACTTATAAAGGGCCCCATATCTCAAATAGCTTAGGGCCTTATCAAGTGTAAATGCGGCACTGGTCTGGAATAAATATCAAATGACCTGCCCGACGAATTTGTGTCTGCATAAGGATAATGTCAATGCTAGGGACACCAGATCTGTCAAGGACAATGGTATCTGGAATCTTATACACTTGTAAACAAAACGTCAAGACCTACAAGCTACGACCTCCTGGGCAAATTCAGCAAAAGGCAAATGGCTTAACCATTATCCCAGGAAATTTGATAATTTTTAACCGTGATGGTTAAATGAATTGATAATTTGTAACTGTGTTAAATAATTCAATAATTTTTAACCGTTAGTTAAATGATTTAATAATTGTTAAGTGTGTTCGTTTAATAATTCTATAATGATTAGCCGTGTTAGTTAAATCATTTATATTTCCTTAACCCTGTTAGTTAAATCATTTATATTTCCTTAACCCTGTTAGTTAAATAATTTATATTTCCTTAACCCTGTTAGTTAAATAATTTATATTTCCTTAACCCTGTTAGTTAAATAATTTATATTTCCTTAACCCTGTTAGTTAAATAATTTATATTTCCTTAACCCTGTTAGTTATCACGGGGACACAATTACCGTAAATCATAATATAGATAAATGGACTGTGGTTGACAAATAGCGCACCTCTTCCACACTATAAACCAACTTCAGGGCTAGTCATTTCTCTAAAACGCACTAAACTTGTATTATTTATATTATTTATTGTTATTATTATTATGGTTGAGTTTTTGGTCATCGTCGATTACGACGGTCGAACATCAAAAGGAGATATGTTTGGGAATATGTATTTCTTCGAGGTGGCATTGTTTACATGCAATGACGAAACAGCCACGTCTACAGCCGGTTCAATTTTTAGTTTTCGTTTACTCGGTCTTAATCAAACAATTACTTTACTTTTGGTGCATTGAGTTGCAATAGAGCACCAGGTACGCCCTGTTTTTTCATAAACGGTGGCAAGTAGAATAAACGGGTCTTTCACTTAAAGCACATTCTAAACAGAACTAGTCCGTGAGATGAATACATAGAAAAATAGCGTTGAATACATAGAAAAATAGAATTGAATTTCATGCGGGGGAGGGGGGGGGGGTGTTGGAAAGTAAGTTCTATAAAAACTAAGACTGAATAGAGAGCCATGAAAGGAAAAAACACAAAACAAATAGGATATAGAATTTTAAGCACATAAAATGACATACCATTGTCTTCATGACATTGCTGGAACAAAAAGTTGAAAGTTGTTGGACAAACCGCAAAAGAAGAATTTTAGTAAGAAGAAAACAAAACAATAAATGGATCAACTCTCAACCTACTTTAGTTATTAGGACCTGCTGGTTGTATTACTCACATTGGTTGACATGACGTCCATGCTTTTAATGACTGGCAACGCAAAGTATGCGTAAAGTGATTAATGCACAATCCAGGAAAGTGGTATCAGCCAAGATAGTTTAAGTAAGCTGTCCAAAGGTCTTATAATCCGAAGTGCGCAGTAACCACTTACAATTAAGGCTCAAGGGGCGTAGAGGATTTACTTTATTGTGCTCAAGTTTTCCCATAAGTATTCTAATTCGTCTCTCTCTACATCATCATTTTTTTTCTATTCATTGTTGCAAGTTCTCACTCTTAGGCAGCCCGGACATTGCAGAAATATTGCTTTGTTCTTTTGTGGCAGACTTCTCAATGGCGTGGAAGGATGTGTGTGCCTTCAGATGGGTCAACAAATCGGGGCAGTAAAATGATGGAGTTGACCAAGAGTTGTATGCTATGCTCCTGGCCTGATGTGATGATCCTGGAATACGTGTGCACTATAATGCCTCCCTTTCGGGGCTAAGCATACATTAATTACTTCAACACAACAATGCCGTTGAGACAACAAAACGTATACTAGCTTAGATGTCACCCTGGTCACTCACTGAGGGTGACCTGTACTTTTCTCAGAAAGGCCGTGGCCGGGTTAAGAGCTACCTGCCCCCAGCTAAAGGAACTATTTGTTCATTTATATTCTAGAGTTTAGCTTCAATACTTTGATACTACTAGTTGGTGGCAGCACCTGCATGGGCATCAACATTGACAGGGCGCAGACTATGAAATATCTAGGCATAATTTTGATGGAAGTCTATCTTTCAAAAATCATGTGGACAATGTCATATAGAAAGCTGGGAAGGTTGTCCTTGCAGTCAAAATAATGCCATCTGCAGAGATGCCACAGCGAACCCTATTTAGAAGATGCAGGCAGTGGTATTATCTGTATAAATAACCCAAATATCGGAGGCTGACCGACAAAAAGGAAGTACCGCAGTAACCATACAAATAGAGGTAAATGCAAATAAAGTAAATAGGTTACTATATCAATATAAAATAATAAAATATAGAAAATAACAATAAATAAAAGGAACAAACACAACAGTCAACGTGTCGGTCCAATTGGGACCTTTAAAGACAACAAAAGCAGTTAAGAACAAAAGACCATAACGAATAAAATATAGGTATTATCTGTGTTGGACTATGGTCTGGGTTTACACTGTCGCAAACACAGGTGGATAGATTGGAGAGGGTTCAAAACTCAGCTATGAGAGCTGTCCTAAGATGTACAAGACATACACCTCTCGTGACGATGAGGTTTCTCCTAGACATACCGAGCGTAAAAACAAGACATAAAATAGCTCAGGTTAAAGAATACTTCAAGGTCGCCAATAATGATCATCACCTCTTATACCAATCTCTAGACACAAAGGAAGGCATATCAAGAAAGGAATGTCTTGGAAGACAGAAGCAGAAGATTCCTTACTCAGAGTTTGTGAGCTGGAGGAAGTGGGAAGAGGCTGTGAATTAGTGACATTTGGCAAAGAGAGAAAATTATGGACAACAGTTGTGATACAGATGGGAATAGAGTGCTGCAACCGGGCTGCCAACAGAACAGAGAAAATGATCCAAGAACTCATATTGCAGCACTCGAAGCCACATGATACAATAATTTACACAGACGGCTCAGTAACAAAAGAAACAAACATGCGTGGTTGGGGTCTCGTGGTCTACCAAAATGGCAGGAAAATGGCTGAGAAGTCAATATATTAAATACCTCCTATATTTAAATACCACTTAGCACATACAGTGTAACACCAACATATTAATAGCTTGTAGAGTGTAGCTTGTAGAGTGTAGCTTCTATACTTTTACACCACAGAGTTCATAGAGTGAAGCTATTACACTTAAATATAGTTGAACTCATGATTGCAACTCCTACACTTTACATGCTGTTGAGCTTATAGAATGTAACTATATTAAGTTTATGTACTAGATTATTGTCTTTGCAGATGCAATATTTCCATAGATGCTCAGGTCTCTGCCTCAGAAAATCTATCTGTGTAAAATGGCTTAAAGTGTCCCTTCTGTGCTGTTTGATTTTCTTTGTCAAATTTCAGAAAAGTTCCTCACTTCCAATCCTCACCTATAATGAGCATTTATGATGCTAGTCTAGACTCACTAACTTTAAACATCCATGACCATGCATAATCACGTAGAGTGTTGAGATTGTCTGCTCCGTTCATAGATTGTCCTTCTGCAGTGATGGCAAAACTAAACATCTTGTATAAATGTAATTTTGCCTTCACACCCACATGTCCAGAAACAAAGATAATGTAACTGGCTAATCTAATATATATCATTGAGTGCATACACTTTTATACCATCTAGATAATAGAGTGATCTCCCACAAATTTATACCAATGAGTTTCTTTTTTCTCTTCCTCATTCTTCTGCCAGAGTCAAACCCTGATATCAATTTTTTCAATGCTACTGTGGTCACTAGCCTTGTGGCCGGGCCATAGACCTTGTCATTCAAAGCTGTTTCAGATGACCAGTTTTCTTCTTCTGGTGTAGTACAGCGGGAAATTCTGAATATGTTTTGTTTTTTTCTGCAAATTGTCCAGTAATTCATATGTTTGTCACAAAATAGAGCTTATGAATGTTACTTCCACACATAGATATCATTAGTTCAGCACTAGACACCCAACACTTACACACAAATAGGCATATTGACCTGTAATTATATTTATCAACAAACAATAACATTGACAACCAATTATCAAGTGACTAACATGATCATAAGATTAACATAACAATATCACTTTAATGAGCTGTCGAAAACTATATCCTTGCCTGTAGCATATTTCATCTAAACACAAAACAATGAACAATATTCTCAGTATTTTGAATATCTTTTCCAGGTTACTAAAACTAAACCAAGAAAATCGGTGTCAACATAATATCTACATTTATCAGAAATACTAAAAATATCACTGCTATGTAAACTACATGTCTAAAATCAATATATTCTTCTTTCCTTCCTCTTTTACCCTTTACGGGTGTCGAGGGAGATACAATGTTCTTGTTCTCGCTTTTCTGGAAGCTTTAGATAATATTATTTGGTGTTCGTGTAATGTCTCTTTGATGTTGTCGATCCAGCGTACTCTAGGTCTACCCTTGGCTCTTCTTTCTGCTTCTCTCTTCGTATATGCTTTATAAACTAATGAATCACACAGCATTCTTTCCAGATGACCAAACCATTGAAATTACAAAACTTTATTCAAATAATCTAATGTCTTTCTAAAGCTTAAGAAAAACTACACTCGTGAACCAGATTACTTAGTCCAGTTTTGAACCCATTACCTTATGAACACAAAGCAAATGGCTTATTTAATCTCTGTTAAGATTCCATGTTTCAAAAATATAAATTTCACTTTCTCCATTCATATATCAACTTCATATGAAGAACAGGTTTTAAACCAAACCTTCTATATCTTTTATTATTTCTTCAATTTATTTCTGTGTCATATATATATATATATATATATATATATATATATATATATATATATATATATATATATATATATATATATATATATATATATATATATATATACACAACTCTTTTCTCTTGGTCTTCTTTGTCATCCTCTTACCTATGTCTCAATGCTGAGGACCTTGTCCTATGTGTCAAGATGGTGGGGTCAAGTTATATCCTGCAATGGTCTACATGATTTTTGAATGAATAATTTTAGCTTTGCATTTCTATTGGATATATTCCAGATATGTTCATTCATATTCCAGAGCTTCTCAGTGCTTTCTAAAAATATGCAATGTATGTTACATACAGTGTTACTATTTTAAATTTTGTTCTAGGTCATGGTGGTAAGTATAATAGAACTTACCAAATTTAATAAAGTGACAACTGAGCATTAATAAAAAGAATAGTCTAGACTAGACACATGGAATAATAAAATATAGGACACCATAAAAGATACAGAAAGTATAAACAAAATACTCTCTGTTAAATAGTTATGAAATAGAGAATGGAAAGATTTATAACTGTAAATTATGAACATATAGTTAAATAATTGTATAAATTATGAGAACACACACAGTTATGTTACTGCACATTATGAAAATATCAACAGTTAAATTAATGAAAAGTATGAGAATGAAAAGTCAAATATATTGGAAAATATGAGAACGATGTTTAGTTATGGTAAAGGTAGGTTCTATGGCAGAAACCTGTCGTCTGGGATGAAAATAACTCTTCATGTACTAAACCGCAGCAGATGGGGTGGCCAGTTCACTTTCTTGCTGTCTTTTCCTCTTCTAACTCATGTGTCAGGTACTCATTTACAGCTGAGTTGACTGGAGGAGTGGTCATGTCAAGCGAAATCACTACCCAGATTTTTTGTATCTGAACGTGGTTTCAATCCTGACATGCTGTAACCTGGTGACAGCAAGCTGGCTCACTATCGACTAGACTAACTAACTCCTCTTATTTAGTTAAATCATTTTAAATTATGAATATTTGTCCTGATTAAAAATGTTTAATTATGAGAACATGCACAATTAATTAATTCTACACCCGTGTGTTGCCGGGGCCCAAAGGGGAGCAAAGAATAGCAACGCTATTTACCTTCCACACATGTCGTAAAAGGCGACTAAGGAGGTTATAGGATGGAGCTGGCTGTCCCATCCCATATAGGGTCAGTGACCCAAAGCCATGCTGAAGTCGGATGTGTCAGGCCAAAAGATGCAGATATCGCAGCAACGCTGTAAACCATGACACAATGCAATCCGCTCTCTGGACTACATCCTGCTAATCTGCAGGAGTTTGAGAATGAACACAGAAGAAGAAGAAGAATTAATTCTAATTGTTAGAAAAACACAGTTCATTAACTATAAATTAGATTACACAGTCAGGACAAAAATAATACAGTGATAAATATAATATCTTTTAACATAATGATTAAGGATTATTTATTATTTGATTCAATGGGTAACCATTTCTAACAGGAAATGTGTAAAATCATTCAGGTGTCCTTACAGCAGTGGCTACTGTAGCAATCTGTTTTACTAGACCTGTGTGCCATGAAGAGGTAACAAGCCATTCACAACCATCAGTAGTCAAGTTCAACAGCAAACACGGTATGTCTTATTGATCTTGGTTTTTAAACAAAATCCATAAAGGCAAAAATGCACATCCCTAGCTTAAATGTCAACATGCCTCATTAGAGAAAGGGATTTTAAAAACTATTTTCAATATTTCTGTTTTGTATTGTTCTGTTCTCAGTAACAATATTAATAATAATAACAACAATAATAATTGGTTAAGCACATGATATATAGGAAATTTCTATTCAATTATTGTTGAATTATAATATCATATCATGTATGTTATGTTCCTCCAGAACCATAGGTGGTGTATAGGGCAGAAACTATAGCTTTCAATTTCTGTCTTTGTGTCGTCAGGTCTTTCAATTCTTGCGTGTTGTTTAGATTAATTGACATGCCTTCTCTATTAATGGTTCTTCGTAGAGTTTCTCTAGGTCTCCCTCTTCTTCTTACTCATGATGGCACCCAATATAGTGATTGATGGGGAATTCTTAAGCTTTTCATTCTGATAGCATGGCTGATGTAAGTCCATTGCCTTTATCTAATGAAGGAAGATATTTAGGTTTGTTTGTTTTCCTCTCGTATAGTAGTGTTAGATTTAAAGTCACTCCACTTAATGTACAGATTGGTACGTAGGCATTTCATATCATGTATAGGACATTTTATTTAACTATTGTTGAATTATATTTATGCACCAAGAATGTATACATCCAATTGTATTATCATATAAATGTGAGCAGGCAGATTTTGCCAGTTTTTGGTTTGTGAGATGGGTCGACTATCTGCTCTACCACTGAGCTGATGATAAAATGTACCACACTTTGTTAAACTTTAATCTAAGGGTCTTCATGTTGATTATAATTGTCCTGTCCTTTTCCAGTTCTGGGATCATTATCTCCTTATGTTTGGTAATAATTATTTTCATTAACAGTGTTTAAAGTGTGCACATTTCTCTTTCATTAACAGATATATAAATAGGTATATGAGAATTACTATGCCGTTTTGCCGTTAAAAAAAAAATTAAAGCCTCTTATGGCGAGGCATATCCTTTAAAACTTCAGATGTTTATCCATTTTGGTTACATCTGGGTGTGTGACCATAAAACATATTGGAATTTACAATTCAAAGAATTCTGCAACCATGGTTGCTGGCATCTTCATCTAATTTAAAGGAATAAAGCCCTAATTGGAATGCCCTGAGTACACATATATTATATTCAGTTTGTTTGGTTGTTGTTGGAATATCTCAGTGGCATAGGTTTTAAGCCATTTGCCTTGTTCTCAAGAGGTCACAGTTTTGATTTTATATCATGAATTCTTGTTTACTAAAGCTGTTTTTTCTAAGATCCCTGGGGATTATAGCATGAAGCTACAAAGTTATGTGCTATGGTGCTATAAGTGGTACTCTTGGCAGGCAGCTAGTCTGAGAGGGGTGGAGTACATATAGGGAAACCTGAGTACATTGAAGTCAATCTTCTACACCTTTTCTTTAGGAAATATTTGTAACAATTTTACAAGTTGTAATCACCAAAGTAACTAAATTATTGTTATTTTGCACTGTCTCAGGTTTATATTTGTAAATAAATCAATAGGAGATAATCAAGAACTTGACAGGATTGTTTAAAGTTATCGACAATATTACTAAAGTTATCTCCCTTAACTCCAGAAGTTAATTCCAGATCACTATTATAGGCTTATATCGCTCATGTGCATTGGAGCCTGAAATAATAGTGACACCTACCATGCATGCTATAAGAGGCAACTAAGGAGGTTTTTGGGGATGACCTTTGTTACCCAATCTCATGGAGGGTCAAAGTGACCCAGAAGTCATGATGAAGTTGGAAACTGCACAGATATCGCAGCTAGGCTGTAAACCATGAGAATTAATGCAGAAGAAGAAGAAAATATTCATGAGCACTGCATTTGACAAACGTGTATGTACATAAATTATTTCAACATAAAGCACACAGTACCTACACACTGATGTGTGTAAATAATGTCTGTTTTAGTTGTGACGGTTGTAGAAAGTTGCAGATAACTTAAAGACATCTGTGTTTTTGGCTGGCAAAAGCATCATTCAGCACAAGATTACCAACACTGCCACACAATTGTGTGAAAGATATTTGCAGATATATCTACTAGTAGAGGCTACCAATATTCTATATAGTGGGTTTTCATTTTCAGTATTGTGCAGCCGTATATAGGTACTTTCTATACACACCTTTGTCCTAACTGAAAAAAAAGATTCTTATTTAATGCAGAAATTGACTAAATGAGCATCCAGCAGTATCATTTGTGATTTTTAACTGATACACATATGGTAGTTATCATAGAATGCACATATCTATGTGAAAACATAATTTTTGCAAGACTGTAGAGGTTTAAGAAAACATGTTCTTTATAAAAGCGCACAACTTTATATAAAAACTTGTTCTCCACAAGAACATACATCTTTACTTTAAAAAAAGTATGTTCCCTAATTCAAGAACTGCCTAACATCATTCAGACTGTAGATATGCAATCATCCATTTTCAGAATTGACAGTGATACTGTAATATCTTTCCGACACAACAACATTTCTTTCACCATTACGTTCTGTCAATAATTACTTCTCACATTGGAAACATTAATATTTAACCGTAATCTTCTCTTCATTAATAATTACAGGTAAATTCTTTCATTCTGTCAATATTTATATTAATCTTATTTCTTATCTATAATATATTAATCTACTTCCTACCCATAATATATTAATCTACTTTCAATTCATATTAAGCCCTAAATTAATATAATTTCTACTCATAATATATTAATCTACTTCCTACCCAGGCCTGTAGATAAGGTGGGTAGGAGGGGTCTTCTTCTTCTTTCCTTCCTCTTTTACCCTTTACGGGTGTCGAGGGAGATACAATGCTCGTTCTCGCTTCTCTAGCAGCTTCAGATAATATTATTTGGTGTTCGTGTAATGTCTTTGATGTTGTCGATTCAGCGTACTCTAGGTCTACCCTTGGCTCTTCTTAAGCCCCCTAAACATAAAGTGAATATAAACATAACTTAACATAACTTAAACATAACTATATCTTAGGCCCCCCCCCCCCTTAGGAGGGGGGTAAAACCTTTTTTTTATAGCAAATCTGGACATGACTTTTAGTACTAGAAAATGTAACCAAAAGGTCTGTAAGAAACCCTCCCGTAGTGATTTTTCACAAAAAGGTCTTAAAAATTAGGTAAAGACCCTCCTAAAGGTAATTATATCTATGGCCCTGTTCCTAACCATAATATATTAATCTACTTCCTATCAATAATATATTATTCGACTTCATAACTATAATATTCTTTTCTAGTAGCTGTTCCTTCTTCATATTAATCTTTTCCCTATTTGCTTTCCTTCCATTCTGTCAATTACCCCATACTTCGTGTTAATATTATTCCTATTTGTTTTCCATGTATACTGCCAACTATACTTTCATTTTAATTTTCTCCTTAATTAAATGTCTTCCATTCTGTCCATTGATCCCTATTAACAAATTGGCTACTGAACTGTTAAAAAAAACTGTGACATAATTAATTTTGTGTTAAATTTATGTTCTCTCCTAATGATTGATGAAGACACTAAGCAGTCAGTTTTCTTACTTCATAGCAGATTTCTACAAATGATGCATCAGTGTGAAGACAAATGAAAATACTATTCTTAATAGAATTATATATATAACTGGGAGCTTTATAGTTAGGCCTATTTAGAAGATAAAAAATGATTTAAACAAAAAAGTGTGACAAAACAATTTTTTAAAATGGCAACTTACCAAGTACTTAAGAAATTATGGCTTGCCTTTATCTTGGTGATTTTCAAGTAGTATATCCAATTATCAAGAAATGCAGCCCAAGAATGTACAAATACCAATAAATATATTTATGCTGTCAGTGATATATAAATATATAACAATACCTGCACTATTTGAAATAGAATTGTCAAGTTTGAAAAAATATATATATTTGAAAAACTCCAACACGTGAGTGTATTTTCACTAAATCAATAGCTTGAATAGGCTACACGTAATGGATAATGTCTGTGATAATGATATGATGCAGGTTTTTACATTGACTTTATGATTGCTCAGGTGTTAGCAAATTTCACAAGCATCAGTTCTTACATAACTACCATCAATATTACTATTAACAAAATCAATGCCAAACTTGCTTTGAATATTTTCTCATCATTGAAAATGCCATTGGATTATTTAACAAAAGCATAAGCCTATTCATTATTTAAGAAAGTGGTTCTCACCTTATTCTGCCCATAGTTCACTTCTGATACAAATTTTCTTTCATGGCTTCTCTGGTTTCTTAAAAAATATCATTGTCTTACTTTACGAGACACCAAGGCCTTTTTATTTTTATCACCATAATTCTTGTTTATAATCCCTCAAGGAGTTACCTTTCTGCATCTTCCTGAATAGATTTGTGCCCCCCTCCACTTTCAAACTTTTTCTCTGTGGCCACCATATGGTCTATTTTGAAAGCCATTGATTTACACAAAATTCAAAGGATTTTTCCATGACTCCATCAGTTGTTGCATTTGTAAATAAACTTCCACCATGTGAAAATGAACTTTGAAAGTGAAAAAAAGTAAATATTCTATTAATATCTGTGAATGAATATTATCAGAAAGACTCTTCTGATGGCTACTTAAAATTTCCACTCTGATTAAAATATGATTAATTCTATTATACATTCATCAATATTGTTATTGTCGAATGCTGTGAATGGCTTGATGTCTAATCTATTTGAACATCAAACAAATCAAAGTGGCTTGCTGTAACCAATGTGTTAAAATCATTATTTTCCTTCTTTACTTTTCATAAATTCTGTCAAAGCTTTCTTAATCTTCATACATAAATTTCATCTATTCTATAAAATATTTTTCCTTAATATTCATATTTTCCCTATTTGCTTTCCTTATGTTCTTACCATCATCCTTTCATCTTAACTTTTTTTCTGGACTGATCGTCCATATATCAGCAATAAAAGGAGGTCTATGGGATCGTTGATATATCATAACTGACATATTGCTTTTAATTTCCATCAATCATACTTTGATCAGTTTATTCTTCATGGTTCGCAAATACAGATATTTATATTAACCTAATTCTTTACTGCTACATGCAATAATACTTTCACTTCCATTTTCACTAAAATAAACATCTTTTTCTCTTTAAAACTGATTGTATTTACTCTAACATTTGTTATTTATTTCTTAGAAACAATAACAAGTCCAAAACTTCTGACCACAGTGTGGAACAAGCAATTGTTCTTATTTATACACCCTTTTTCAGAGACATTGCAGTAGCAACTATAATTAAAGTTGCAATTGGCTGAATAACACACACAAAAACAATAAAAGAGGCTTGGATTAGGTTTAGATACTTTTGATACTGGACACTTATACAGGAGCTGCCAACACTCTGAAATATCAAAGTGCAGTGATGACATAAGTATTTCAGATGATAGAATACCTAGTTAATTCCAAACTAGTGGAAGTGATAACCTGCATGGAGAGGCATTTTACCCAACAGACATAAATTATGACATGTAGTAGCAAGTAAAACTCTTTTATAAATAATGAAATTGTGATTATGTAGGCTATATTTTTAGATTTTTTTGTGTGTTGCTTTTGTCATTGAGAAAATTTTTTATAACATTGACATGTTAGGACATAAATGCATCATATAAATTGTGCATTGACTACAACTAAATACTCTATTAGTTAGTTTGAATTTTTTATAGTTTTTAAGAGCCATTCTTTTTCTATCATCTAATACAGCATATACTGAAGTTTCTTATCTGTAATATTTTCCAAATGTCAGAAAGTAAACCAACTAATAATTTATGTTATGGAGATACACACACATTTTACAATACTAAATTGTTAAAGATAGGAACTATTACTGACAATGCCAGGTTTCTTTGGTTCAATACAAACTGTCAAAGTAATGCCCATGAGTTCAGACACTTTAAAGTCTTTAATTAGAACTGTCTATGTTACTAGAGAGTGGAACTGGCCTGAAAGAGAAAACAAAGATCTAAAAATCATATACAATGAAATGGCAAATAAATTAGGAACATTTATAAAAAACAAACAGACACAAGACAAAACATCAGACAAATGCAAATAGTTTCTGTGATATCAGATTATTAATTTGAACTACTGTTACACTATAGACAGAGTAAGGCAACAACAACAAATTGAACAGAAACAAACAAATCCAGATATTTCACTTGAGAACAGGGCACTGCCACCTAAAATCACAGCTACACATAATCGACCTGCATCTGTGGAGCCACAACACAGACACAAGAACTTATATGAACTTATATAACAAAAGCATATCTGCGGAAGATGTTCTAGAGGTTTGGGGTCATTTCTGCATAAACATTAGTCAGTTTTGTGGAGGTAAATGCGAATAAAGTAAATAGGTTACTAGAAAACTATCAATATAAAATAATAAAATATAGAAAATAACAATAAAAAAAAAGAACAAATACAATTGTCAATGTGTCTGTCCAATTGGGACCTTTAAAGACAACAAAAACAGTTAAGAACAAAAATTCATAACGAATATAAACAAAATGGATTTCTCCCACAAGGAAATCAACAAACAGCTACAAAAGATCCAGTGCAATACAATTTCAACAAGTGCGTATCGATGTGTTCAATATGTCTAAATTCAATATGTCTATATTCGTTATGGTTTTTTGTTCTTAACTATTTTGTTGTCTTTAAAGGTCCCAATTGGACAGACACATTGACAATTGTATTTGTTCTTTTTTTTTTATTGTTATTTTCTATATTTTATTATTTTATATTGATAGTTTTCTAGTAACCTATTTACTTTATTTGCATTTACTTCTATTTGTATGGTTACTGCGGCACTTCCTTTTTGTCGGTCATCCTCCGATATTTGGGTTATTTATATCAGTTTTGTGGAGATTTGTATATGAATTGCCATCTCTTACTGTTGCCTGACTGAGGTGGTGCTCCCCACTTGCTTTCTGATATTGTCGTTTCTTGTTGTATCTCTTATCATTATATACAGTATTTATCAATTTATCACAAATATTTTATTTTTGCTGCTTTAATATATCTTTCTACTCTTGTTGTTGGTATCTAAGTTTGAAATTAGCTCCAGAATATTGCATGGTTGAAAAAATAGCTTGAAAATATTGAAGTGTCATCATTCATTCTAAATTGCAACAATCTCAGAAACACTACATAACTGATTGTCATGTTACCTTCTGACAAGAAATATCATCCTTCATATTAAGTTGTCTTCTAGCAAGAAATAGTATCATATTAATATCTAAAGTTATCTAATCTTATATATAGAAACTTCTTTTTTTTCTGCGTTTGCTCCCTGATAACCAACACGAAAGTTTGTTCGTGTGATTTCCACTGGGGAGCATTAAGTACATTGTGCTGCTGGTTTACAATCTAGCTGTGTTATTGGCACCTCTCGGAAGGCTTAGCACATACATTTTCATCATGCCTTTTAGTACATTACAAGCAGCAGTGGCCACTTTTTAATGAATCAAATACATACATTATATAACGAAATGAAATATCGATAAAGAAGCATTTCACAGTAGCTAAGAAGACTGCTGGAAGGCCCAGTGATCTGTCTCCTATGCACTGAGAGTCCCCATGCCCCTCTTGAATAACACTGGGGACGGGAGGGGGGTGTCTTTCAGTGTGTAGCATGCAGATCAATATAGACCTAAAGACTTTTTTAATATGAGTTCAGCAAGATCATGAAAGTTAAATTAAACTATGCATAATATTTAAAAGTTTAAATCTGGCCACTGCTCCCCATAATGAACCTGCCTTTCATTCAGATTGTGGGTTTCCCTTGTCTGTAAAGCCTTTCTATCTGTTGCCAGGTGATGGTTTTCCACCCACTGTGCCCTTGGACTTTTCAGGTCAAAAAATGTCCCTAGAAAGCAGTCTTTGTGGAGACGGTAGTTAGGGGTCGACTACGGTAATCTCATACGAGGTGTTCCACTGCCAGTGAACTCATCTTGCATAATTAGACGCATTGTGCCAATCGGGTACTGAACCTTTTCTCCACAAGCATGATTCTGATATAGGAAAGCATCGAAGATAGAGTCAGGCCTGGATTTCAGTAGAGTTCGCCCTCTTAACCATGGTGTCATTCACCAACATTGAGAAACCCTAATCTAAGTCCTTTAAAACCAAGTCCAACACAACTTTAGTTCCAATTTCCTTTTAGCTTTTTCTATTCCATTTGCACATAGTGCTGCCCTCTGGTGATGTGCTGCTCTCTTGATGTACACAATATGTTTTCGACTCTCACTATTCGTCTTCATATCTACCTATTTCAAGACACTTGAATTTGCCGCCCCACCAATGCTCACACAGGCTGGCTTGCGTCTGTGTGTCAACAGTGACACTGTATGTGTTGGTGCTGAGGTGTCTGATATATGCCTGTCTTTTTTCATTTAATCTGCAGCTTCCACATTAACAGACACAATCCAAAAAGTGTTTGCTAGAAGCAGCACAAGTCGCTGTACTTCTGTTTCCAGGGTGCACAATGAAGAGGTAATTTAGGATTTTACTATCTGCTAACCCTGGGCCCACAGAGAGGAATGCAGTACCCTTAGTACCCAATCTATAAACTGTTTTCTTATGTACTTAAAAAGTCTCCCATACTTACATCAGTTAACAAAGGGGAGTTGAAATTGTCAATGTGGAAGTTATCTGGAATGCTGCTTGTACTGGATATTGTGCTGTCTATCTGTTGGTCTTTTATAGGTTTGCAAACTGCAATAAACAGAATATCATAATTTGTGATTGCATATGCCAGTGGTGATGAAGTAATCCCTTTAGATGTGGGTCGCCTGTGTGTTGCCGGGGCCCAAAAGGGGAGCAAAGAATAGCAACACTGTTTACCTTCCATGCATGTCGTAAAAGGCGGCTAAGGAGGTTATGGGATGAAGTTGGCTGTCCCATCCCATATAGGGTCAGTGACCCAAAGCCATGCTGAAGTCGGATGTGTCAGGCCAAAAGGCGCAGATATCGCAGCAATGCTGTAAAGCATGACACAACGCATTCCGTTCTCCAGACTACATCCTGCTAATTTGCAGGAGTTTGAGAATGAACGCAGAAGAAGATGTGGGTAGCTCTTGATTACCCATAGCCTTTATGACACTAGGGTTCATTGTCTCAAAGGCATGGTTGTGTTAACGGATTTATAGATGCATGGTTGTATTAGGGGGTTTATAGATACTTTTTTTGGTCTCTGAAGGTAGGCATTCCAGTGCAGTAACATCACAAGATTATCCTATCCTGCCAGGAGTGTAGCATATATTTGAATACAACTATTCTATTATTCTTCTGTCATATTTGTTTACCCATCTGCAGTGATGGCATATCTGGCATTTCCCCCACCACCTAGGAATCTGTGCTAAAAAAGGACAAAGTTGTACTGTCCACTGTCTCACATTTCTTCATCATTCATGGGTATTATTTGATAGAAGATAAAAGTAAGAAATTAATATGACATGCATATGTCCCGGCATATGTCATCCATGAATATGTTAGGTGACAGCAGAACATACATATAACTATAAAGATGAATATTAGAGGGATATATTTTCACGGGAAGAAAAGCACTCACTATATAATCATATTATCGACTAGAAATATAGTTACATGATGGTTTTGCCTAGAAGACCTCTGGTAAGACTCACAGATCTTCAATATACTGTCATGCTGATGATAAATTTATGTGTTCTTGCATTGTGTCATTCATATTGCAAAACATGGATACTGAACTTCACCTAGCTCTAATAAGGGATATTGCTCAAAAACACATTACTTTTGCTGTGGTAGTTTCTGTAATAATTTCCTATAATTAAAGTTAGAAAACATTCTATTCTATCATACACAATTACTTCTTCTGCCTCTCCATTCTCACACTTCTGCAGATTAGCAGGATGAAGTCCAGAGCATGAAATTTTTTGCATCATGTGTTACAGTTTAGTTGCTATATTTTTGCCTTTCTGACAGACTTCATTATGGCTTTTATGTTACTTTGATATTCAATAGGATGGAACAGCCTCAACCTAACACCACACCAGAATAATTCCTTGGTCTCTTCTTATGACATGTACAAGATATCATGGCATTGCCACCTTTTGTACTCATTTCTGGTCCCAGAGATACATGGGCAACACCTCTACAAATGTGATCAATTCTAATTTTGTTATAATTTTTGCTTCAAACATTAAATAAAAGCATGGATATACACAAGTAGTGTATGCAGGTAGTTAAAATAGGACATATATCAGTCACTATTGTTAGTAAATAGAGAAAAAAATGTGTTTTATATGCACTGTGCATATATATATGAATGAATGGTCTTTTGCACCTAGCAGACAATCGTTAAGCAAAAAGAAAGAATCAAGCCACTAAATATTTTCTTTCTGGAATGAATGACTTTCTAAGCGATCGTGTCACAGAACAGAAGATTTTTATTTATGGCTCCCTCTTTTATCTTCCATATCATTTATCATATTTTCCTAAACAATGTCACCCACACATGCAGATTGTACCTCCAGACAGTCAGAATTTCTGCCATGAGAAATCTTTCTTTGAAGACATACAGATGTCTTTGTACCTCAGCACTGATCTACAGTGAGTCCAATGACCTTCAGATAGTTCTCTGAATAGTACTTGTTTTGGAATGCTGGACTTTAGCATTGTCACAGCACCACACGTCTGACCAGCGCCATGGAAGATCATTTGTTACATGTCACCATTCCTGAAACATTCTTATTCAATCCTTCATCACTGTCTTCAAAACATATGTACCACCATACATCTCCTGCATTCTTTGAATGTTGGTTGGTCAACATCCTTCAGCTGTAAGAAACTGAATCACTGCTCATTGTTATCACACCAGCCATTTTGTCAGCTGTCTGCACATGACACATAATGTACAAAGAGCATGACCACGTGACCATCTGTTCATCAATGTGTACTTATTATATCACTGATGCTTCTCATGTGTTGGCATAGGTGATACAGTGCAGATGGGTTTAACTTGAACATACCTTGTATTTCTGAAGACTTGTGATAAACACTTAGCATTTTAATATTAGTTTTAAACATGGTACATATATATATATTTCTATACAACAAACTTCTATGGAGATTATCAAAACTTAAGTGGAAACTAGATATTTCATCCTTTTATTTACCAACCATTTAAAAAACAATCATATAGGCTAATACCTATACAAAAACTTGCCAGAGTACAAATAATGTTAATTTCTGTAGATAATCTGGGATATTTTGTTCAGTTGTTTGTTTGTTTGAGAACCCCAGGAATTACGAGGAATTAGCTTTTACTTCCTTAATGCAGGGTAGTGATTTTTCTGAGCTTTCTTTCATACTGATGACACTTCAGCTTTTGGCTTAGTGCAATGCCTATTAAAGGAGCCTTCTACTCAGAGGGGGTCTATTTTGTTAAATTCCATTCATGAATCATGAATATTTTATCTTGTTTATTGAGAAATCTAAAGATTTATTTCTAGAGCTGGTGGAAACATCTTATATTTGTTAATAGTTCAACTTTAACTGGGATGTTTTGGAGGGATAGGTCATCTTACCTCGAACCTTGATTTCTGGGAGATTAATGTATGATTGTTCTTCACACAATTTGTCAGACTCAGGCGAGGCATTGTGTGAAGATTTTATAATAGGTCTGCTGCAGAGTGATTCCTTTTTTGGCAGTATATCTTGCAACAGTTTAACGTTGTCATCAAGGTGATAAGTTAGATTTTGGTTGGAGAACCTGCAGACTTTCTTAATTGTTTTACAGTTGTTTCTGTAGAATTTTGAAGAAAAAAATACCAACAGTAATCAACTACCCCAGTACAATAATCTAATAACATATAGAATAATATAGCAATGATGCAAAGTATTCATAGATTTTACAGTATGAGAAAATGTCAAATGAAGTTGGATGCCAACAGAGATAAGCAAAGTTATGATTCATGCATTAGGGTCAGGACACTTTGTTTAAATCGCTCTATCAATAGACAATTGGAAAAATTGAAGAATGGATAAAAATTACGTCTGCTGTGATAAAGCTTAATAAAGCCCAGTGCCCTGGACTGCTGGGAGGGAATTAACTCATTTATATACAGAATCAATATTGTACGAAAGACATGGAACATTTCTCAGTTGTATAGTATTGCAATCTACAGCCATATTGAGTCAACCAATCATATTTAACTTGAAAACAAAAAGCTCATTAAGGATTTCTCCATAAACACAAAGCTAGAGCAGAAAGTAAACTTCATTACCTGGAGAGGAAACAAAATTAACAAACTCATACACCAGTAGGTCTAACAAACAAATACAACTTTACAAAGATGGGGTGGTCCTATCTAATTCTTGTTATCTTTGCCTTTTGTAACTCTGTGATCCATATTTCTAATTTCAGCTGCGCCTCATGTGTGCATAAACTAGAAAAATATCAAAATTTCAGTTTTTGTCAGGAATAGGCCCCAATGTATTCAAAACATACTGCAAAATTTTTTTATAATAAAGTTTCTATAGAAAATGTAGGTCACATGTTCTGTGAAATAGAAATAAGCAGAACTTAGGATATCTCATTGAATTGTTTTCTTGCATCATAATGAACTAGTAATTATTTTCATTCATTAATTTTCCTTTTGCGCTGAAGTTAGCGCATAAGGCAGATCTCTTCAATTCTGTCTGTTCAAAGCTATTCTGTGCAGTTCTTGAATAGTATGGATATTGATTGTTTTACTTTCTCTAAGTATTGTTCTTCTGAGTGTTTATTTTGGTCTACCCCTGGCTCTTTTGCCTGTAGGCATTCATTCAAGTAGGCATTCATTCATTGTAGGCATTCATTCATTCACTCTTTTGCCTGTAGGCATTCATTCATTAAAAATAAGGCTGGAGATGGCTTTAGCGTCTTTGTCAAGGCTAACTGTGATTTGGAAAAGCAACATCAGTGTTGGAGTGAAAATCAAACTGTATAGGTCGCTGGTGCTTTCTGTTGTGTTGTATGGTTGTGAGAGTTGGACACTCACTGCGGACATGGAGAGAAGATTACAGGCTTTCGAGTATAAATGCTACAGAAGAATTCTACGAATTTCCTATAGGGAACATAAGACCAATGTGTACGTAAGAAATAAAGTAGAGATGTGTGCAGGTGTCCAGGAGCCATTGCTTTCAATAGTGAAATGACGAAAACTAGCATGGTTCGGACATGTATGCAGGCACGATTCCTTGTCAAAAACAATACTGCAGGGAACTGTCGAGGGTAGAAGAAGCAGAGGAGGACAAATAAAGACATGGACAGACAACATCAAGGAATGGACAGGGCTAGATATTTCCACACTCATCCGCATCGCTGAGGATAGAATTCGCTGGAGGACTCTGTGTGCTGAAGCATCCAATGCGGTACCCCTACGACCCTGAAGGGTTATGGGTTTATTGATTGATTCATTCAAGAGATTGGTGGTATATTCTGTTGATGTCTGTGCGTAGGACATGCCCAATGTAGGACCAACGGCATTTTCTGATAACATCTGTGATGAGCAATTATTTAGGTACCGGGTACATTCAATCTTCATACCAATAATGTGTTATCATTATCAGATATGGACATTAATTAAAGAACAAGAGAGAGAAAGCTTACTATGTTTGAAATCAGATGTCTAAGAATAGATGTAAACAGAACAAGAAGAGACCATCTGAGGAATGAAGAGGCTACAAGAACTGTTGGAACAATGTCTGTGTTTAAAATATATTGAAAAAAAGACTGAAATGGTTCTACCACTTAAAGAGAATGAACTCATAGTGCCTATTGGCCAGCAGCAAGAGTAGACAACATGAAAATGGAAACACCAAGAGGACAAAGATGAAAATGGATTAAAGGAGTTACCAAATTTCTGCAATGTCACAATTTTACTGCATATCAAGCGACCAAATGTGGCAGCCCGAAAACCAATGGTCACTCAATTTTTCAACTCCTAACAGCAAAATCAGAGAAAAGACAATAGATTGATAGATTTAGATACATGTCTGGTTACTTATGAAATAGGTGGCTTACATTATTTTATGAATGACCTCTTAGTTTTAATGTGCAGTAGGAGTTCATATAATGTATATCAAATGTTATCAATATCGTCTACCAGTTGTTTAGTAGAAGTATGATAGAATAAATATTTACCACAGTGACATATACGATTCAATTGCACTAACATCATGTTTAGAAACCTAGTTGGAACAATTTTAAATGTTTTACACACATTCTCCTGACAATTACTCCAATTTCTTTTAAATGTGAAGGAAGTTTTTAAAATTAAAGGAAATGATCCCAGCTACTAATCTAAGACTCTTTAACTTAAATGTTCCACATGCATGGTTTCATTAGTGGCCAATCAAACCAATCACAATGAAAGAGTAAAATTATTGTAGATAACTTGTCGATATAGAGTCTTTCCTTTTATGGAATTCCCATGGCACTTCATCTATATAATTAATGTATCCTTTGTAATAGGCTTCTTCTAAAAGCATGAATGGTTTTAAGATTCAATAAGATTCTGATAAGATAAGATAAGATTCGAAGCCTTCTAGGTATGAAATAAAGTTCCAGAGAAATTTCCCCAATACATAAATGGATACAAGAACTATTTCTTATAACTCCTGAGGGTCGAAACAAACAACTAAAATATACCTGATGTCTAGATCAGAAGCATGGACAACAAATGGGGAGACCAGAAATCTACAGATTTCACAAATGGATGCCTGCATAAAACAAAGGGATTGAGATGGTATGATGACACCACTAATGAGGTATTGATAGAGAGAACTAAACATACACAAGAAGAAAGGTTGTTTAGAAATATTAAAGGTTTGGGCAAAAAATTAGGACCAGCAAAAACGTCAAAAAATAAACATGATAAGCATTGTTTTGGAGCTTGTGAGAAAAGAAATGAAAGATCAATAAATGACAATTTGGAAAGTACATTTTAAAATAGAAATGAGGTATACAGTTGGAGATTACTTTAGCTGCTATGTCAAGACTAAATATGATACAGAAAAGCAACATTGGTATTTGAGAGAAGATAACACTTTATAACCCACTAACTTCGCTTATTTTGCTTTATGGTTGAGATTTTGGACATTCACTGCAGGCATGGAGAGACGGAAACAAGTTTTTGAATACTAGTATTGTCATAGACAAATTCTTAACATTTTATATCAACAAAAACATACTAAGAAGTTTGTTAAAGCTCTGTGCTTCGCAAGGAGTTGAAAAGAAGTTAAGAAAACAAGTTCCAAGAAAAGGAAAACAAACATTAAAAGCAAATGTAAAGAGTCTTACTGTAATTTCAAACTCTCAGAGTATCTGGTAGATTTAAATCGTGATGAAAATGGAAAATCTGGAACATTTTTTTTCTGACTCCAGTAGGTAGCTACTGTTAAAGGCTGTGACTGTAATGATGTAATATTTAATATGTTTCTTGTTCCATTGTTTGAATTCTCACATGGTAGGCATGCCTCTATTGTATTTTTGTTTATCAAGTCATGTCCTGGGATATTGTAAACACACTTAGATGGAGGAAATTTTGCTTGAAATTTGTTGTTCTGATATTCTGTACCTTCATATTTTGACCCATCTTGTAAGTATCTCAGTCGCTGATAAGAAAAACATAGAAAGTAATATTGTATGACTTAGCATTAACTAAATGGATTAAGCTCATAAAAATGAAAATAAAAATCTTCAATCACTAAAACTGTGTTTTAAAATATTGATAAACAGATAGAAATGTAAAGATCTCCCTGGTGTAGTAATTTCAATGGAACAATAGGAGCTGCTTTATGATGGAGAGCCACCTTATCCATACCATGGGGGTCATTGGAATTTGCAGTCATGAACATCCTCACACATTCTTTAAAACCTCTCTTTCTTTGCTTGATTTTTTGGTTCCAATCTGTGTTTGTTTGTTCCTCTCTTGATAAAGACTTTTTGTTCAAAATGTCAATTCTGTGTATTGTTCCTCATAATTTCCATTTCCATGTAAAACTACTATTAGTCCTTTTCATAATTTTTTTCTTTAATTACTTACCAATGTGTACACATTTTTAGTGCAGTCTCCTGTTCACTGTGGTGATTCAACCATTCATTTTGCACTTAAGAGTATGTGGGTTGATATCTTGCTCATGATGTCTTGTTTAAAAAGTGGATTTTTTTTCTGAGATCTCTGGGGATTATCACTTGAGGCTACATAGTTATGTGTTATTAGTGGTAATCTTGGCATGTGACGTGCCGCTTTGTTGAGAGGGGCAGAGTACATATGGGAAAGCCAGAGTACAATGAAGTCAACCTCTCTAACTTTTGACCCCTTATCATAGACTTCTAGATATGGTCTTAGTTTGACTCACAGAAAGAGGCAGGTGTTGCTAAAAATATCCAAGAGTTCCCATTTTAAACTAATTCTCTTGGATACTTTGTGCAATGATCTCAAACAGTGTCACTTATTTTGGTATATCCGATTTTCTCTGATTTTTATTAGCTGGCTGACTGGTGACACAAAATTAAGCAAAGCGACAAATGATCTGTATCATCAGTCAAGACGAGTGATGCGGTGTGAGATCAGCATGCCCGATTATTCTGCAGAAGAGCTTAATAAATACTATATAGCAAAATCTCAGCTATTTTTTTTAAAAATGAATACTCTTTCTGTGACTTGTCCTTGTATATTTAAAAGGTCATTCATGAGCACAGTAAAACTGTTAACAAGAGTTTAAAGACTTAGTTATATTTTACATGTTAAATTCTGACAGCATTAAAAAAAACATGAGTTAAACATTTAAAGAATTTAGTCTCAACTGTGCATGTAAAAAAAGTTGAACATTTCTGTTAACAAATCTTCAAGGAACAAAATTATGAAATACCGGTAACAACAAAATAAAGTACTCTCTAATATATATGAGAATTTCTTGCTGTAAACAGAAAGAAACAAAACAAATAAATACACAAACAACATCACATAAACTAGCATGTTTCTAATACACAATACATTACTCATAAGTTGTGAAAAACAGAAGTAAAAAAATAGTACCATGACAAAAGTTCATTATGAAGTTTATTCTTAAAAATCATTTTCAAATAGGCCTATAATAGAAGAAAAACTCTCAAGCTTTTTATTGTTTTGATTGTGTGATAAAAGCTAAGATAAAAATGTAATTTAAAAATCCCAGGGTTAGACTACTAGCCTGAATCCTCCCGCACTTCCATATTGTGCATCCTAAAGATATGCAGATTAAAATTTGCAATTTACAGACCACATTATGTAGAGATTCTAGGCATTATGATGCTCTTCTTATACAAGATTTGTTCGCTGAATCCGAAGCTCTTTGTCCGAGATGGATAAAATCTACCTACTAGTTAAGGCGATAAACGCATTGACGAAGAGTCAAAATACACGTCGCCTCTGGTGATGGATTGGAAGGCCATCACAAGCGGATGAGGCAAGTGCATAAAAGAATGCACAGATCAAATCCCAGAGCCATGCCCCCCCAACATGTTTGACAAAACAGCACTTCGCCAAGGAAGGTGTATCAACCCTGAGTCTAATTTGACTGTCACCATTACCCAACTTGGCTCATACAGAAGAAATTAGGTCTAGGACCTAAGGACACGAAAGGTGGTAATGAAAAGGTCTTACTACACAAGAAACAGTTTATTGGATGTGAAGTACCGCATAGGAGGAAAGATGCACAGCAGGTGATCAGGCAAATTATTATCTCGTTCTGTCATATATATCCCCTCCGAGTAAAAGACTTCTTCAATAGGCATTGCACTAGGCCAAAAGCTGAAATCTCCTGGGCATGAAAAAAAGCTCAGAGAAACCACCCCACTGTACATAGGAAGTAAGAACAAGTTTTTCACAATTTCTCAGGATAGAAAACAGACAAACAACAGGCTGAATGAATAAATTATGTGATCCTTCAGGTTGTCTCATTCCAATAATACACCAGATCCAAGATTAATAAAAACTAGGCCTATACTGCAAATGTGTGATATAAGCATTACTAAAAAGATCATAATACTGGATAAATAATAAAACATTTCTGGAGATTCTATGCATATTCTGACAAATAACCACCTCTAACTTCTTATACAATGCCAAGATGATATGAATATCAAGAAATGATTCTAGCATTGGATCAGACATGTAGGAATATTATGCATAGACACTAACTTTTTAATAAGATCTGAACTGCTCTAAGATGCACACGTGTGGGTTGGAGAAATTGTGGTAAACCCTATACCCGATGGAGGCAAACAGTGGAACAGGGAACTGAACTAAAGAATACAACAGCAAAATTAAAATAGCAAAGGAGAGAGAACAAAAGTGTGCTCTTGTTACAGCCCCAAGTTTTAAATGTTTATGATTATTACAAAGATCATTTTAATGCTCAATATGCTTCCCCCTGTTTTCCATATCTGACAAAGAGCAACCAGTTCTGTAGCTTGAGTTCTCAACAACAACACAACAAATAACAAGCTAATGTTGTATAAGCAATAAGAAAACTGTTTTAGAAATGCAATTCAAGTAAAAAGTACAGAAAATTCTATACGTGTTTGCAGTCTTTCATCTCTACTCCCTTCTTACGAATTCTTCGTGTCACTGATCTAGAATTACTTAGGCGGTTACTTTCATTGATATCATTTTCGGTTACTGGAACCATACAAATCTTTTTTTCCCTTTTTAGCATTTCTTTGAATATGGGAGGAAAGGTTTTATCAAACTCGCTGCGTGTAAAGAAGATATGCTTCAGAAGTTCACAGCATGTTGGACGCTTGTCTGATGTTAACTGCAAACATTGCTGAAAAACAAAACATTGTTTTATCCTACACATAGCCTATATTTCATTTAGCAGCTTCTTATATAAGCAAAGATAATGAACAATAATAGTAGAAAAATAGCCTTTGTCATTGCTATAAATGACTGGTTAGAGCAATGTTTCCCAACGCCCCGCAGGGGATAATTTGATTTTCAGGGGACAATTATTCCCTCAATTTTAGGGAATAATTCCATTTTTGAATATAAAAAAAATATATAAATGTTACATAAGGGGGCATCAGAATTTTATAAAGACTTAGGTGGGGCATTGTAAAAAAAAGGTTGGGAAACACTGGGTTAGAGAATCAATATGAACATTTTTAACACGGGGAAATGTAGGTCAAAGTGATGTAAATACAATAACAAATAAAATATGATAACAAAATCATCATTTTTCATGGAGACTTTTTATTTCTATCATGTTCACTATATTTCTTAATAGAAAACCAAATTGACTGACGGATCAATACCCCCCCCCCTCCTTTTCCCAACAATCAGTGGTTTTCAAACTTTATGACAGCTGTAATTTTTGTAACAATGAATATTAATTTATGAACCTGAAAATAAATGTTCAGGCTTCTCCTGGAGATATCATACGCTATGCACGATGATGTCGGTTTCCTATCAGTGGGATCCAGGGTTGGACTCCTCCAGGTGAGTTTTTTTCCCTCTTATATCTTTGGGGGGGATTTTTTTGAACTTTTAAATCGATTTAAAAAAAACAACTGTAGGCCTATATGATAAGGTGACAGCAAGGGCAAATGATCTTTATCACACATAGGATGTACCACTCCTCCCAACCTACTATTTGGAAACATGCATTATTGACAGTTTTTGCAATACGTGCTCAAGGTCCTGCTGTTGGCTACAAAATTAATAATAGTAGAAATGATTCTGGTAAAGGGATAAGGGCTGCCCAAGACGATACATCTCAGATTGTTTAAAGATGCCCTTAAGTGCGGCAGGTCAACTCCCAAAGAATTGTGAGTTCAGAAGATACGTAAAGAAGATTTTCTAGAAAGAATATGTCCATGCACTTTAAATTGTGGACAGAATATAAGCAAATGTTGCAACACTTTTGTTGTATGCCCGATGTCTTCTTTCTTTGCATTCATTCTCAAACTCCTGCCATTAGCAGGATGTAGTCCAGAGAGTGGAAATTATTGTGCCATGATATAGGCTACAGCTAGGCTGCAATATTTTCTCATTTATTCCTGACATAGGTAACTTCAGTATGACTTCTGGGCCACATTTACCCTCTATGGGCTGGACGGTCAATCTCACCCCACTTCCAAAGCCTACTTAGTCACCTCTAATGATATCAATAGTAGATAACAGTGCAACTATTCTTTGCTACTCTATCAGATCTGGCATAACATAGATGGCATACAAGATGTAATTAACCAGAACTCAGAATACAAAAACAATCTGTTAGATTTGTTATTGTAGAGTGTAAAAGATGTGACTATGGTATAAATCTATTCGATTTGTATATTGTGCAGAGTATAAAAGATGTGACTATGGTATACTTGTTAGATTTGTATATTGTACAGAGTATAAAAGATGTGACTATGGTATAAATCTATTAGATTTGTATATTGTACAGAGTATAAAAGATGTGACTATGGTATAAATCTATTAGATTTGTATATTGTACAGAATGAGACTGTACAATTGTGATTGTATCTGTACACAGATTGTACAGTGTGACACGTGACTGAGAGGTTAGAGTGTTTGTCTCACACCCATGAGGTGCAGTGTTCGATACCGGGTAAGGACTGGATTTTTTTCTGTTGGAGAGTAAATTTTAAAAACTCAACCTGAACATGACATGGTGACAGCAAGGGCATGCAGCCTTTATCACAGCCACTCAAATATTCCCTGTAACACTCTAATGGGAATAATACAGTATGACCCTTTTTTTTAACAGAGTGTAAAAAATGTGCCTATGGTATAATTCTGCTAGATTTGTATATTGTACAGAGTGTAAAAGATGTGCCTATCGTGCCAGAACTCAAAATCAGTGGGAAAATAATAAACAACCTGAGATATGAAGATGACACTGTTCTTTCAGCAGAAAGTGAACATGAACTACATAGACTAAGTTGATAATTCAAGTAAAGAATATGGACTGGATATACACATCCAAAAAACAAAAATCATGATAACCAGTAAAGTCACAGAATAACAGGTGCTAAACATAAAAATACATGGAGAGAAACTACAAGTAGAACACTATCAATATCGTGGACACATAATCACAAATGATGGCAGATGTGAAACAGAAGTTAAAAGGAGATTAAGAATGGCTAAAAGTATTTTCAATGGCATCAGGAAAATATTAATATCTAAACAAATTACAAACTTGCTAAGAATGAGAATTATAAAATGTTTCATCTATTGTATATTAATGCATGGCTCAGAAACATGCACAATAAACAAACAATTAGAAGACAGATTTGATGCCTTTGAGATGTGGATATATAGAAAAAAAGTGAGAAAACCATGGAAAGAGAAAAAAAACAAACAAAGATGTTTCAATAACACGTAATATGAAGAAAGAATTATTAAAGAAAATAAAGATCAAGCAAATAAAATATTTTGGACACATTAAAAGGCATGACTCCTTATTGAAGACCTTACTTGAGGGTAAAGTCAAAGGGGGGCAAGCAAGAGCTAGGCAGAGATACAAGTGGGAGAGTAACATCACAAGATGGCACAGGTTACAGTCTAGCAGAGTGCACCACCAAAACAAGAGACAGGAGATGTTGAAGGTCTGTTGCAGCCAACCTTTGTTGCAGAGATGGCACTTGGTCATATAATTCTGTTATAGGCCTAATTGTATATTGTACAGAGTACACAATGGTACGAGTGTGCTTATGGTATAATTCTGTTATATTTGTATATTTTACAGAGTGTAGGCCTATAGGTGTGTCTTCTGTATAATTCTACTTCTAAATCTTCTTTTACTCTTGGCAGTATCTTTGACAAGTGGTTGATAGTGGGATTAAACTGTACAAGTCCCTATTGTATTTGACAAAGAGATGAATATAAACACTAGTAAGTAATTTAATCCATTGTTATGGATGTTTTCTATTGCTTTGTTATTGCTTCTATTAAAAGATACTTCAGACTTATTTCCTAAACTGTATTGCTTGTAGTATTTTATTGCTTGTAATATTGCTATTTATATATTAGACTACTTTAGCAGCCAGTATTGGTGATCCATTAGATTTGTTGTCATTATTTGATTTCTCATCATCATTAAGCTCACTGATGCATTCTTTGTATCTTTATGTGTTTACTAATAATATTACCACTTCTGTTTATTGATTTGAATCATGCAGATGGTGTATGTGATGTTTTCTCAGTTACTTTATTAATTTTCCTGTCCATATTTTTTTCGTATATATTGTTCACCACCTCCTTACACTAGTCTATTATTTCTTTATTTCCACTTCTTCTTTTTCATTGTTCATTCTGAAACTCTCGCTGTTTCTCTCTTATAACAGGATAATGTTCCTACTAGATTTCCAGCTAAATATAGTCCAGAGAATGGAAATGCGATGTATCTCCGTTTTATTTGTGCCAATGGCATGTCACATCCGTCTCCAGTTTATTTATTTATTTATCCACTTATTCTTCCTTGAGTAACTAGTGATTGAAACATTTCATATTTCATGCATTTCTTTCATATTGATTTCTGAAATTATCTCTTTTGATGCTCATAGTTATTTCAAAAATGTAACTATAAATACAATTAATTTAGAAAGTTGAGAAAATATTATTTAATAGCCTAAATGTGCACACAAAAAAAAATCATGAACACAACTAAACATTGTCTTGTTTTTGATTGATGTAATTCATTATCTATTCACTTTTTCAAATGTTTGTTCTCAAACTCCACCTAAATCTATATAGCCCAATAATGTTCCTACTATATTTCCAGCAGGATGTAGTCATGGGAAGGAAGATATGTTGTGTCACCATTTTATTTACACCAATGGCCCAACAGACTGGCAGTCTACTCACTTTATATAAAATTACACACTATCTCTACATTGATCATTAACTGTAATGGACCTTTCATGACTTGTCATTGACATAAACTTAAAATGATGTAGGCTTATTGTTTCCTCATCTTTCAGTCAAACATGTTTTCCCAATGACTTAAACCTTTTCTCATTGGATGGGTTTTCAAGTATTCAGTTTTATCAGTAAGTTCATTTTTGTATTTTAAAAATGTATATTTGGTTTCATTTGTAAAAAATAAATTTTGGCAATATTGTCATTTCAAATTTTTCCAGGACTTTCTTCACTATTTTTACAGAAAAACATCCAGTCAATTAAAAAGAAATACGAAGACTTCTAACAGCAAGAGACATCATTAATTGATATGTAGAAAAGTATTATCATTGAACACAGTCAAAATACAGCACTGTATGACCCTGTAGCTTACTATAAACACATTTTTGGGGAATATATAAGCATATCAAGTTTATAACTTCCATTGAAGTGGTAATCCTACTTTCCGGGAAATTGACAATGACATTCCAGTGCATTTAGATTCAGTAGTCTCTAGTCAGGAAAAAGTCCTCAGATGGGGATATTTTTGATGGGTCTGTGGTTTGGCGAGTTCACAGTGCTTGGGCATTTATGGCTCAATGTAAATGGGAGTGTATTAAGGAAGATAGTGGTATCTCCTCTAGTTCCTCTTGTTTCCAAACATATTTACATTGCCTTTTTCTTAAAACTAATAAATAAAGTCCAGAGTTGGTTAGTGCAAATGGGCAAAGTACTTTCTCCATAAAACTTGTCTGGGCCAAGCAATCAAGTGTGAAACATAGGGATTATGTATCTTGGCAATTGAAACCAATATGAGGACCTCATAATCCATTCAGAATTTTACACTGGCTTAGTCTGTGACAGCCTTACTATGTCACCAGGCGATGGATGCGTATCGACTCTACGCTGTCATGGTTTTCCACTCATTGTGCCCTTGGACTTTTCAGGCCAAACCATGTCCCTGGATGGTAGTCTCCAAGGAGATGGTAGTCATGGATATAGGATTGGGTCAATTATGCCAATCTCACACGAGGTGTACTTCTGTTTCGAAGGTGCACAACGAGGAAGTACTTTTGGGATCTTGTTTATCTGAAAAGAAAAACCTGGATCCGCCAAGAGAAATTCGGTATCCTTAGAACCCCATGCTTTACTGTAATGCAATACAAGTGATAGAGGGATTAAAACTAACAAATAAGGAAGAAAATTGAATGATAATTAGTGCTTTCCTTTTAGTTTTCATGGGTCTCATCTAAAAGATATGCTCCTGAAAGAATGACCTATGCTACCATTAACTGTGTCTGACAAAGAGTTCCTTATGATATTTTGAACTAAGAGGATATCTCCATGTTGCAACATGGGCTGAGTATCAAGGAAATGTTTAATGTTATCTATGATCTCATGCATGCATTGTAAGCTGCTTAAATCATCACTTAGATGCCTCAAGTGATGGTAAACAAATAAATCCTCCATTTGTATTGTCATTTCTAACTAAATATGTTACAATGAAACAAGAAAATTCTCACAGAGATAAGCCCAGATAATAATTAAACTTCTCACAGAGATAAGTCTTCAGATAATAATTAAACCTCACAGAGATAAGTCTTCAGATAATAATTAAACTTCTCACAGAGATAAGCTTTCAGATAATAATTAAACTTCTCACAGAGATAAGCCTTCAGATAATAATTAAACTTCTCACAGAGATAAGCTTTCAGATAATAATTAAACTTCTCACAGAGATAAGTCTTCAGATAATAATTAAACCTCACAGAGATAAGTCTTCAGATAATAATTTAACCTCACAGAGATAAGCCTCCAGATAATAATTAAATTTCTTACAGAGATAAGTTTTCAGATAATAATTAAACTTCTCACAGAGATAAGCCTTCAAATAATAATTAAATTTCTCACAGAGATAAATCTTCAGATAATAATTACACTTCTCACAGAGATAAGTCTTCAGATAATAATTAAACCTCACAGAGATAAGTCTTCAGATAATAATTAAACTTCTCACAGAGATAAGTCTTCAGATAATAATTAAACTTCTCACAGAGATAAGCCTTCAAATAATAATTAAACTTCTCACAGAGATAACTCTTCAGATAATAATTAAACTTCCCACAGAGATAAGCCTTCAGATAATAATTAAACTTCTCACAGAGATAAGTCTTGAGATAATAATTAAACTTCTCACAGAGATAACTCTTCAGATAATAATTAAACTTCTCATAGAGATAAGTCTTCAGATAATAATTAAACTTCTCACAGAGATAAGCCTTCAGATAATAATTAAACTTCCCACAGAGATAAGCCTTCAGATAATAATTAAAGCCATAAATTACAAATGTTGTACTTCTAAAAATAGAAAGAAATATACAAATTAAACCATTTACAATGTTCTCTCTCTCTCTTTCTTTCTTTAAGTAAATATTGAAAAACAAATTTAAAAAGAGTTAAATAGCAGTTTTACAGTGAACAATATACAAGATTAATGTTTTGACAAAAAAGGTCTTCATCAAGAAAGTGACAAACAAACACATAATTGAACTACAAAATCAAATGGAGAATACATGCAAGACTAATGCAATATTATAAGATACAGTCTACAGGTCTAGAAATTAACAAATAGTGATTATATGAGGCAAGATCTACAGAAATGTGATTATGTGACAAGAATGTACAGTAACACATACAATGAAAGTTTAAAATTTAAAAGAAAAGTATTAAAATTTGTATATTAACAATATAAAAGTCTTCTCGGTTTGACAACTAGAGAAGTCATAAGTATGTTAAGAATTTCATGTAACTATGTAACCCAAAATGGAACCATGATACTAAAAAATCTGAGTGAAAAATTGACTTTATGAATTACATAGTTTTACATACATGACATTTTTAACATAATACTAATAGCTTCTCTAATTGTTATAAGTCAAACTGAAATAAAGACTTTTTTATTGTCAATATAATTAGATTAGGAGCAATATATTGTCAGAACACCAACAGGGAATTCTGCAATAATTATGATGCAGAAATTCAAGCAATTAGGGTGGCAACTGAAAAACTGCTAGACTCCAATCATGGCCCATAGCATGTGGTATTACTGACAGATAGAAGGTCAGTTCTTCAAGCTCTCCAGTCTGGAAAACTAACAGAATTGCAAAAACTACTTAATGAACTGTCTTAAAAAACTTAAAAAACTATATAAAGGTGCTGCCGAAGACCAAACAGATGTACCAATCACCTACCATTAGAAAAAACAGATGATGAAGTCAGCAAGAAAGCCACAAACACCAACACAAGATGACTATCACATTATGAACAGATCAGAACAAGTTGTAATTCTACGCCTCAGAACGGGACACAACCGACTCCACAGTCACATGTACACAAAGTACAAAATTGGCAACACGGCCATGTGTACATGTGGACAAGCAGCACAGACTGCCAAACATATACTTCAAGATTGTTCTGGGTATGAAATGCTGAGGCAGACATATTAGCCAGAGGAAACAACACTGGAATCATAGCTTTATGGGACACTGTATGAACTACAAAAGACAGTGAGTTTATTTAGGAGACAGATTACAGATATTTAGATGTTTCAAGTGAACGAAAGAAGAAGAGGAATTGTTAATATACCGGTACAAATTTTTAAACTTTTGTTTTCAATTTTACATTTTCTTTGTGTGCCTTACTGCACTTTCTCATAATGTAATAACATTTCTATGGTTCTCATCTCTCTTTGTTAATTTATATATCTGTAAACAATACATCATAACATTGCTTTACTTTAGTTTTGTATGCAGCCTCTATTTGATTTTGTAGTTCCATTTTGTGTTTGTTTGTTGCTTTATTGATAAAGATGTTTTGCTTAAAACGTCAATCCTACACCGTAACACTGTCATTTAATCCTTTTTGTATTTTTTAAAATATTTACTTACCATGCACAGTTATACTGCAGTTACCTGGTCACTCAATTTCTTTCTTTAAGGATTACCTTCATAAAACATAACGATTCCTCTGAGACTGAGATTTGGGAGAACTTTTTCTCAAATGGGACAACCTCATGCACTACAGGCAAATCCATTCCAATGAACAACGGACTACGCCGAAATACCTCTTTGTGGCGTTGGGTTAAATTACCTTCATTATAAAATAATTCTTTAATTAGAACTGTTTATAACCTGATTGACAAATTGAGTGATGATGATAGAACCCCCTACCCCAAGTGAGTATGAGTGTGTTGCTCCCAGTGCCAGGCAGTGGAGTTTTACTTTCAGTTCCATATGAATGTTTTTCTGGTATTATTTTTAATGGGGGATATTTTTCAGAGCAACATGACTGTAGAGTGCAATGCTGTGAGATGAACAGTCTTCTTTTCTGGTGGAAACTACTAAATATAATAATAATAATAATAATAATAACTTGTGAAAGCCTCACTATTACCTAGACTTCATAAGATAGCTAATATATCAAAAGTGAAACAAAAATAAATGGAAATGTAAGTTGATGTGTAACGCAGGATGATAATAAAGTCATAAAAAATAACATACAGATACATCTTAAAAATAAAATGACATGTATTTATCTCAAGTTGTTTTATTCTGAATAAAGACACTTATAATAAATTTCAATATGTGCACCATTTGTGGCTTTTTGTACACACATGAGAGAAATATTACATCTATGTGTTGCTAGGCCAGAAAGGAGAGCAAAGAATAGCGATACTCCTACCTGCCTTGCATGTTGTAGAAAGTTCACAAGAAGTTTGTTTTGGGGAGGAGTTGATTATTCCATGCTATATAGGGTCAAAATGACACAGAAGCCATGCTGAAGTCAAATGTGTCAGGCCGTAAGATACAGATATCACAGCTAAGTTGTAAACCATGACATAATGCATTCTGTTCTCTGGATTATATCCTGCTAATCTGCAGGAATTTGAGAATGAACATAGAAGAAGATACATTACATCTCTAAGAGAGTTCTTAGTGTTACCGAAGTTATGTCTGCTACAAGCATGCAACAGTGAACACTACTGTTGCTGCAAACTTTAGCATTATCTATCATCAATTATGGCCTTGTATTGCTGACTGTCACAGACACAAGTTGATAGATTAGACAGAATCCCGATGTATGCCCTTAGGGTGGTGGAATGCATTAAAGATGCTCTTATCAATGCTATTTCTTGTGATTATTGCTAGATCTGCCATGCACTATGGTACAACATCAAATGGCACAAGTAAGGCGCATACCTTGACTTTTCCAACAACGACCACCACCACTTACACCAAAATCTAGATAAAACCAATAAAATATAAATCAAGCATGGAAGATCATATATAGCAGAGACAGTGGACACATTGCCAATCAATGTTTTTGAATTGGAAAAGTAAGAAAAGACAGTAAATGGGCAGAAGTGAACATAGATACAGAGAATGTGGGAATGTTTTCAACGTTCATTTGTCTCCTAACCCATGTCTACCTCAAACATATTTTTTGCGTTCTAGTCTTCTTTGACCTATTTTCATGTTAAATCGCCCATCACTATTAGTATGTCTTGTCTGTGTATCTATTTTTGATTGTAACTGCTTGTAAAACTCATATATTTCTTGATCTTCTGCAGCTGATGTTGGTGCATATATTTGAAAGAATGTGATATTTTTCTTTTTTCCTTGAACATATATACATTTCCTATACGCCTATATAGACAGACACACAAACATATACTCTCCAGCACTATAGAGGCCTATGTATATATATATTGTCTGTCCCCAAATGAACGATAGTTGATCGTATTCACATTTTCTGTTAAGTGTAGGGGTGTGAGCTTCAGCTGTTGTTTCAAGGCCTGATGTGTCGCTTTGGTTGCATTAAATCCATGTTTGTTCAAGACTACCTTTATGTTTTCTATCCACCATTTTCTTGATCTATCTTTGGCTTCCGGTCAAAATGGCGAGTGAGAACGTATGTGTTTTCCTCGGTGTCAGTTTGAATCGGATGTTCCTCCTGAAAGCAATGGCAAACTACAGGAGTAATGTGTCAAGAAATTTTCTATGGCCGACCAAGACGCCGTTGGACAAAAGACATTCAAGAATGCCTGCACATGTCACTGGAAGATGCAGGGCAACTTACTCAAGACCGCGGAGAATTCAAGAAATCCATAGGAAAGACTACGTTCTGGAAAGAATATGTCACTTGATGATCTTTGGCCTTATGTCTAGATATTCTTTTGTTATATGCTGTTATTGGTATTTGATTTGGCTTCATTCTTATAAGGTGACTGAACCATTTTAAAAGCTGTCTTTCATGATACAATACACGATATTATACCAATTCTTTTCCTAATTTCTTTATTTCTTACTTTATCTAGTTTATTAAGTATTGCAGCTCTTCTCAGACACTTCATTGCACATTTAATGATTTTCCTCTGCTGTTAAAGACCATTTTTGACATTGGTAGCATAGTGTTGGTATAATAATTGTAGATATTATCTGTATTTTGATTTTCATCTTGATTTTTGGTTGAAGAAGTAACGGTGAAAGTTAGAAGGTGCTTTCTGGCACCTTGTTTCTATTTCTCTATCTAGTCTTTAATTTTTGGAAAAAATTCTGCCTAGATATTTAAATTCATTGGCTTGTTTCACTTTGGTGTTATCTATTGTTATATATCCATTAATGCTGCAGACTTGATCATTTTCATAACTTTTGTTTTTGAAAATTATGTATAGGGGCCTATATATGTATATATACGGTACTTAAATAAAACCATAAAACCCTATTAGAACTGAAAAGTATTAGTCACACTGCATGCATGAAGCCCTGGTAGTGCATCAATTCTTTTAATTTTCCTGAAATATTGCCAATGTTAGAGGCACTAACACAGTAGTTCTGATAACAATTTAGAATTGAACCTTAACTCAGAAAGTAGAATGTCAATTGGCAGTTTAAGCTGGAATTGGAGAAGAAAAAAATAAAGGATAACCAACTATTTCAGAGTGTAAACTATTAAATGAATGTAGGCGAGCCAATGTCCTATACCTTCCTGTACATACTTGTATATAAGATAATATAAACTTGATATAAAATAATACAGTATTTAAGATAAACTGTAAATATTGTTTTAATACAAATATAATAATCATACAATTTTATAGACAGCAAATATCAATGACTGTCTCAGTATTAAAGGTAACATACAGACCAACATCCATAACAGTTATTTTTACTGAAACATACCAAAATTTTCCATTATTAGATATAATTGATCAATATCTGAGTCCCCAGGAAATAATGGTTCTGATGTTAACATTTCTGCTAACAAGCATCCTATTGCCCAAATATCCACAGCCCTAGAAAGTGAAGATAGAGAAAAGATAGGCCTACACTTTTTTAATTCATAAAAACCATTACAATAAAGTTATTACAGAGTTTTAACTGATATATGCAAAATGTTGTGAGTTACCTACAGATTCCCCCCCCCCCATACACACACAAAAATTCTTTCAAATAATTCCCAAGTAAATGTAATTAAAATTTGTGTTTTTCTATTTCATTTGGATGTCTGCAGCTTTCTTGCCCACCAAACCCAGAAGACTTCAACTCTTTGAGATGAAAATCTGTACAAAGTCATCACTAACTTTACAAAAACAAGCAACCTTACAGAGCAGAGAAATATATTTATATATGATACAGAAATCACAAATCAATTAGTATAAACTATTGGTAAAATTCATTGAATTTTTTTTAAAATCTGGAATGTTCTTTAAGATCATATTGTATCCACCAATTCAATATTCCTATTGGAAATTTCAGAAAACAATATGTGGATCCTGTTTTAGAGACTTATCAATAGTGCCACGAAAAATTTAATTCTGATTCTTTTTTATTTTTTTCAATTAAATCATTTATATAATAGTTATACTGCCAAATAGGCTATTACTGGAAAATGTTACATTGTGGTAAAAAGGTAAAGGTAGGTCCCATGGCATCTGCCATCGGGGATGAAGATAACTCTTCATGTACTAAGCCGCAGCAACTATTAGGTGGGGTGGCCAGTTCCCTTCCTTGCTGTTTTTTTTTACCTTCCCTAACTCATGCATCAGGTACTCATTTACAGCTGAGTCGACTGGAGGAGTGGTCGTGTCAAGTGAGAAATCACAACCCGGACTTTTTTTAATGTCCGGACGTGGTTTCGAACCCGGCACGCTGTAACCAGATGATAGCAAGCAAGCTCACTATCCACTAGGCTACCGCGCTCCTCTACATTGTGGTACAAGTTGATAAGCATACCAACTCTGTTTAGAGTGTGCAATATGGGACAGAGGGTGAATGAACTTTAAAAAAGCCAGCTTAACCTTTAGCACTTCCCATCTTATTCCCCCTGCAGCCTTATTTTTTGTTGATAATTTGTGTTATTTTTGACAGGTGTTTGGAAAATGCAATAACTTTTTTGTTTTCAGAGATTTTAAAATATTTTAAAAAAAATGTAAATAGAGAAATGAATACTGAATCTAATGATGTGAGTTTTGTTGGTGTAGATATGCTATGTGACATGTGAGAGCCTTGTGACGATAAAAGAAAAGGGAACACTTTAAAGAAAAAAAAATTACTATACAGAAAGAACATTTCTCGGACAGTTCTAGCATTCATTATCTGATTCAGAAAGTGATTTAGAAAATATTAATTTCCATTGTGATACTAATTACTGATCTGAAGAATATAGTATAATTCTCATGATATTTGCAGTGCACAGGTGTTTCAATTTCGTGGTCAGACGTGATAAGGTGAGGTCCAATTTTTGTTTTCTGTCAATAATAGTGTACTAATTCAGATAATTGATCATGCAAACGATTTAAGAATCCTTGAATGTGTATCACATGATACTGTTATACAACATATTTGTAATGAGACAAATTTGCTGAAAAACATATTACTAATAGGAAACACTTTGTGTCTGATACCTCTGGAGCCAAGGGAAACAACCACTATGTCAGGAAAATATACCCGGTAAGTATTATGAGTAAAGAAAAGCAAATTCGAAAATGGCACAAATTCTTACCACCAACCTGCCATATTTTATATCCCCAACTAGAAGCTCTGGTGCTCGATACCACCGAGTTGCAACATAATCTGTGTAAATTTCTCCAGGTTTGGTTAACTGCCGGGCAAAACCAAAATCACATATCTTGACTACACCACTATTACTTATAAGAATATTCTCAGGTTTTAGATCTCTGTGAATTATCTATAGAAAAATGATCAAAAGTCTGGTAATTAATAATTGATTGAAAGCTACATAAGAAATTAATTTAAGTAGGAAACCAGAGGACAATTAAAAAATTCTTGAGAGTAACGAAAATTGAACCAGTCCGCTTCAATTCAGTCAATTCAATTCTGGTTCAATTCCCGTTAGTCTCAAGAATGTTTAAATTGTCCTCTGGCTTCCTACTTAAATTTACTTGTATAAACAATTATTTGAAAAAAAATTGTATTGTTTATATATGTTATCCATGTTTACAAGAAGACCTATCGGCCCTTGTATAACTAATACGGATATTATGTTATATGTTTGTTGTTACTGAGGTTATTTCAATACCTGTACAGGATGTTTGTTTTTGTTGTAATAGTCCTTGTCTCGATTGGTCCGTTCTGGTGACTTTGAGTGCATGGTTTGAATGGCTTGACAAAATCGCATCTTTTTTTGGAGATGCGGTTAGTCAAGTATGGAAGAACGCGTGTGCAATAGTTGCTAGGCGATTTGGTGCTGTTGAACGTAGTGGTTCAATTTGCGGTTAGTCAAGTATGGAAGAACACGCGTGCAATAGTTGCTAGGCGATTTAGTCCCATTGAACGTACTGTTCAATTCCCGTTAGTCTCAAGAATAAGAAATTAATGGATTTTAAGAAACATGTATTAAAAAACCATATTAAAAAAATATGCACATTTATTTTTGTAAGAGACACATGTTTTTCCACTCCTAAACATCAGCTCATAATTGAAAATTCATTATTGACACTCAATTTTGGACAGTGAAAACCGATTTCTTATTCCACAAATCAAGCAATACAGAGACTTCAGTGTAAAAACATGCCACTCCATTGACAGAAAATATAAGACGAACAAAGAATATTAACACTGTGATTATCTGCCCAAAAGATACCCAAAAGCTATGTTGAAGTATTGTAGCTACGTTGTAAACCATAACACAAAACATTTCATTCTCTAGAATAGACCCAACTAACCAGCAGTAATTGCAGAATGAACACTGAACACAACACATTGCATTCTTTAGAAAAGACACAGTTAACCAGTAGGAATTTTATAAAAAATATATAAGAATAAAACAACAACAAAAAAACAAGTTTATTTTAATAAAAGGTATGTTGAACTCCAGAGAAATCATTAATCTTAAGCTATTGCAGTAAAGTTTCAAATGTTCTTTTCTAAATTTATTTCAAAAGTAATATAGAGATGAAACTTTAAAAAAAGCAGTGGGTGAGTTGGAGGAGGTGGTAAGGGGCAATGAATGGGTGGACATTAGCACAGAGAGAGGATCGAGGGAGATGTGGTGATACAACTGGGGAAGGCATGTTGGAAATAGACAGGTATGGGTACAGAGATGATGGTGCAAGAACTTGTCTGCTTGCACTCAGAACCACAAGACATAAAGCATATATACAGATGGTTCAATCAAAAGAAAAATGAAAAGTGTAAATGAGATTTTGTTGCTGACAAAAATGGCAAGAATGTGCTTGAGAAATCATTTGTATACAACATCAATCATGGATATGAAACTAGAAGCAGTGATGATAACATTCAGCTTGTTGGTGACTGAAATACCAACACACCTGATGGTACTCTTAGACTCCCAATGCATGCTATATAAGATAGAAGGGGGATGGTAAGAAAAGAATGGGAATATGGTACTGAACAACTCAGTTTTCCAAAATAAAACAGATTTAAACTGGCCTGGTTATGCAGGGGTCAGAGGAAAAGAAATAGCTGACTCTTTGTCTGGCAATGCTGTAGTTGATAGCACAGCACAGAGAAGAGATAGGGCTGCCATGAATTTATTACAGAGTGAAAGAAACACTAGATGTGATAACGTGTATATACAGAGAATGACAGAAATGTGGATGACCAGCAGTGAGGAGAGAAAGTGTGTCTACTCTGGAAAAATATGAAGATTACATAATCAACTTATGACTGGCACCCTGAGTATGCATAATCTGGGATAGGCTAGAAAAGAAAAGTGGACAAATTTCATTTAAAAGAATGAAAATACTATGGCAAACATCTTTTTGTTTGATTTTTGTTCTCAAACCCCTGTCGGTTACCAGGATATAGTGCAAGGGACAAAATTAGTTGCTATGAGTTACAGCTTGGATGTGATATCTGACTTTAGCATTGCTTTTCAATCACTTAACTATAGGAGGGGGACAGACAACTCACTCGCAAAGCATACTTAGTCATCTGTTACAACATGTCACAGTATTGATAGTCTGGCACGTTGCAACCTGGTGATAGTTAGCAAGCTCACTATGAACTAGGCTACCACTGCCAAAGACAGATGTGTTGGGCCATTAGCGCAAATAACCTTTGGGCTACATCCTATTGGAAATCTAGCAGGACCATTGCTACAAGAGAGAACAGCGGGAGTTTGAGAATGAATGCTGGAGAAGAAGAAGAGCTAGGCTACCAAAGTCCAATTATTCTATGGCAACTTGGAATGAAATTAATTAGTTATTTTAATCAAATTTCTTATGTATGTATGGCCTTTTGTGTCTTGCAGATGGTCATTTAGCATTAAGAAGAAATATGTTGAATATTTTCTCAGGAATGTGACTTTTCTAGTGATCATATCACAGCAATGGAAGTTTTTGTTTGCGTCTTTCTCTTTTTTCTTTCATATCTTTAAACATATTATTTCTGCACAATGCTGCTCCCGCATGCAGGTTCTGCCTCCAGACATCCAGAATTTCAGCTGTGTTTTCCCTGTTTTTGGATTCTATGTAGAAGCTTTTCATTGAGGATTTGCAGATGTCTCTATACCTCAGCATTGGTCTACCGCAGGCTTGATGGCCTTCAGCCACTTCCGCGTATAGTACTTGTTTTAGGATACAGCAGTTTGGCATTCTGTGGATGTGACACAGTCAACACAATTTGTTTATATTGAATTTTTCCATGGCAGATGGTAGCTGAGTGCTGTGCAACACTTCTATGTTGGTGATTTTGTCATGCCATTTGATGTTTAAGATCTTGCGGAGACATCTTAGATGAAAGATCTTAAGTCTCCTCACATGTGTGGTGTAGATTGCCCATGTTTCAGATCCATAGTATAATGTACTCAGCACACATGTTTGATGTATCTGTATCTTTGTTTTCAATTTTAGCATATGGTTATTCCAAGCTCGCTTTGACAGTCCGCCAAAAATGGTAGCCGCTTTTCCTATACATGCATTTATTTCATTTTCCAGGAACAGGGTTGATGTAATTGTGGATCCTAGGTAGCAAAAGCTGTTGACTTGTTTTATATGGATGTTGTTTAAGGTGATGATTGTTGGTAATGTACATCTCTGACACACTGCCACAGTTTTAGTAATGCAAATTGTCATAGAGAATAGCTCACAGGCCTTTGCCGTGTTGTCAATTTGGGACTGCAAGGTGGACTCACTGTATGCCACTAGTGCAGCATCATCAGCGAAGGGAATTTCTCTCTCTGATGAGTATTTCTGATGTTTTCATCTTCATTCTAAGATGCACCAAGTTAAAAAGTGATCCATCGTAATGGGTGTGGATGAAAATGTCACCTGTTGCATCTGCAAGAGCATATTTCAATTTCAGAAGCGTTGTGAAAAAGATTCTGAAGAGGATGAGAGCTTAAATGCACCCCTACTTTACTCCAGTCTTTACTGCAAAGCTATCAGACTTATTGCCCTCGAATGCTACATTGGTGCGCATGTCATGAAAATCATGAAAAGAAATAGCTAAGTCCAGTAGTTTTAGTGGACAACAAGTACATTTTTGAATCTCATATAGCTGGTCTACTAACAGTGTCAAAAGCCTTAGTTAGATCCACAAAGAGTGGCTTCCCCTATTCATGACACTTTTTCTGTAGTTGATGAAGGGTAAAGGTCATGCCGGTCGTGGATCTTTTGGCTCTGAAATCACACTGTGAATATGGCAGCACATGTTCAGCAAGCAGTTGGAGTCGCATTAGAAGTATACATGAAAAAATCTTACCGGTGATGCTGAGAAGGGAGATGTTTCTGTAGTTGTCGCAGTCTCCCATGTTCTTGTAGAGAGTTACTATCTTTGTGTCCTGCATATCTTGGGGGATTTTGTCTTCCCTCCAGCATATTATAAGCAGTTGGTACAGGTGAAGGACGAGGACATCTCTGTTTTCCTTTAGGATTTCAGTGGGAATGTTGTCTGCTCCTGTTGCCTTGCCGCTTGTTAGTTTATTTATATCCTAAAGGAGGTCAACCTCTGTGGTTTCATCATCCAGCTCTGTCATTACAGGTTTATTTATCAAATATTTCATCTAGTTGCGCGTTTCATCTAATTTCATCATACTCCAGCCATGCACGATTGTCAATACCTACTCTGGCGTTTAGATTGGCCAGTATAGAAAATTGTTATTTTGCAGAGATTTAGTCCACGCTGTTCTGTAGAGAGTCATAGAATTTACCGTTGTCTTCTGCAGTGTCAGCAGGAGTCAGTGCATAAGCACTGATGATATTGATAGGGTTGCATTTTGTACTCAGCTGTAGTGACATTATGTGCTCACACACTGCTGTTGGTGTAGTGATGAAATTTATATGACTATTTTAACGGTGAAACCGACTCTGTACAGTCTACGTTGATATTTGTTTAAACCCTGCCAGTAGAGTGTGTAGTGTTTTCCTGTAATTGATACTTGATCAGGAAGATGAGTTTCCTGCAGGGCAGAGATGTCAATGTTCAGCATCATGAGTTGTCTATCAATGAGTGCTGTTTTTCGAATGTCAGTTGTTGCTGTGATGTCGAGTTCAGTGCACACGATTCTAACATTCAATGTGCCAAATTTGAGAGGCTGTTTATTGTTTCTGCTTCTCTCTTGAAAATTTTTGCTAAGCCCAGGCAGCTTGTATGGAGAAAGTGTCCTGCCCAATGTGCACTAACCTCCTCTCAGTTTTATTGAAGTCCAAGGGAAAGCTGATACACCTGGAATCAAGCAGACCTGCAGGAGATGCCAGAGAATGGTATAGGTTCCCCTCTCCAGATTTTTTTTTTTTTCAAAATTCTTTTCAAATATTTTGATTCAAAATTCTTATACTGATGCTAATATTTAATTCAATCTGGCATAGACAATTATTAACCATGTAAACTTTCTATTCATAATTTGATTTATTAGACAGTTGTTTATGTGCTTCATGTAGAGAGAAACTGTTGTATAATATCATCTTTACTTTTCATTATTTATCTTCTTCTGCAATACATATGTCAGTTTCGATAATATTTTAACTTATTCTTTTATCACTACATATTTTAAAAAAAATTAAGGAATTTTATTTTTTGTGTAACAAACACAAAGAATATTTTTTAATGATTTTTTAAAGTTAAATTTAGATACGTGGCATCTGTGGTTATGTTGATAGCAATACCTTCAATGGTGAAAAGGTCAAACATGCTTGGCTGTGGTTAGCTTTCAGGATGGTGTCCAGTATACAGTATGTGAATGAGCTTTCTTGCATGGATGGCCTCCTAGCAATATGGATACAGATGTCCACTGTTCAGTGGAAGTGGTAAAAAACTGAATACATTGGTCATCACACCAAAATCAGATGTGCAGGCCATTGGCACAAATAAAATGATGACATAATGCATTTTGGTTCCTTGGATTACATCTTCTTGAAATCTAGTAGGACCATTGCCCTGCTACAAGATAGATCCAGTGGAAGTGTGAAAAGCAACAAACAAAAATCAGGTACACAAAAACCTACAAATTCAAACAGCAACAGTGAAAGAGATAAAGATTAAACAATGATAAAATGAAGACAAGTTTTTCAAACTATCACTTATTTCTTGTTGATACACCACAGACAACCATACAGCTTCTGCTTACATTTCTTGAATGAATAAATTGCATTCCATTCAGCACTTGCCATGAATACATTCTACATGAATACTCATCAAGTCCATCTTCATATCCAGACATCTGATCTAGAAGTGTTTGCTCTACAAACTCCAGAACAAGATAGAGCTCCTTTCTTTCACGAAACATTTCTATAAGGTTGATTAGATTGTCATGATGAAGTTGCTGCAATATCAATTTAAGGTTATATATTAATATTACCTATAATTTATATTCAGCTATGGCATTTTACAAATAATAAAATAATAGAAATAAGATAAATTTATAATAAAATTTATAAAAATAGTATTAACACTGTACCTTGTATTACTTTTTATAACAATGTAAATTTGCATGGAAACAAAGAGATTAGATCACTGGCTTCCTATCCTGGTGGTCTTTGATTAAGTGCAATTTGAAATTGAAATCAGGAAATTAGTATAATAACCAGAACATTAAAGAAGATTCAATAAATTGGTGTGGTATGCAGTAACACAAATAGGGTAATGATAATATAGGAATAGGTAGGAATATGTTACTTTGAAAAATAAATAATAAGCAAATACATATAATATAGATATTATGAATTGTACAGACAATACACAACTTTTACATTTAAGTCACAAGAACTTTTCTCAGGTAAATGCAAATTTTAACCTTTTTGAAACTGAATTTTTTTAAATAATGGCTTGTTGCAGGTTGGAATAAATTTCTGCAAAAATATTGAAAAATTACACTGGCTTATACCAAAATACATTTTAAGAAGTATGAAGAGTTGTATTATTCCTTAAAGTTATGCTCCAAAGTTATGTTTAGTCTTCCGCAGCTGATACTAAAGAATATGCATGCTAATGGTTTATTTTCTGTGACATGGCAGTTGAACATGCTCTCATTCTGTCCTGAATGCATCAAATTCAACTAACACTACACTTGTTGCTGAAATCCCCCAAACATAGTCTAAATTTAATATTTTAAAGACAACAAGCCCTATAGTAAGATGCTTAGTCCCCCCCCCCCATAGATATTGAAGGGTTTGTGTGCTAGTGGTTCCTGTAACACCCTGGTTGAAGATGCTTCTCACTCTAATTCACTACTTCGAAAGCCGACATTTGCCTAGCTAAATTATTCACTGATATCATATCATCCCAATTAATTTCTATTTTTACACCACAGTACGATAAAGAGCTTACTTGAACTTAAAGTTTAAGGGGTCGTGAGCAGATGGTAGCCAGAGATACAATTAGGAGGTAAACATGAGATGAGCAAAATACAATCTATCAGAGTGCACCACCAAGGCAAGCAATAGATGATGTTGGAAGTCTATTGCCCCTATCTTTGATGAGAAGGCGGTAGTTGATGCTGGAACCTACTCCTCCACTTCTAGTTTTGGTTCAATAGAAATATTATAAAAACTTTGGCTAACTGGATGCAACAAATAACCACAGAATCAGTTGTTTTCTGACATGTCTATCTTGGTAAGACATTCAAACCAGAACAAGAAAAAGTGTTTCATCTTATCAGGTTAGGCAGTTTGTCAGAAAAAGTTAAAAATAACAGACAAATTACACAGGCTATAGGCCTTTATATATATTAAAATATTTATCACCTGGTTTCTTATCACTTTTCTGCCATTCTGGCAATTAACAAAACTACACACACACTTATTCATTTCTCTGTTAACTGAACCATCTTTCTATATCATTGTGTCTTGTTGTTGCTTTAGTGCAGCTAGAAAGTTTCTTATTTTTCTTCTTATAACATAATTCCCACTTGATCTTGAATGCTATTTCACATCATTCTCTCTTGGTTATTTATAGAATCATCTTGGTAGCCATTAAGTTGTTTGCAGAAACAGAGTGATAAATATTTAATTTGTCTATTATTTTTACACTATCTTTAATTCCTAAAAAGCCATTAGGATGAAAATGTCATATTTGTCTATATCAATGACTTTTAACCTTTTTGGCCAGCAAAAGTGGAACAATTTTTTCAGTAACACATCTCTACTTATCGATGTAATGTTATTACTCAGGAAGTGTGTATTAAAACATATCTGTAAAATAAATGCACCTGCCAGTAGTTATAACTATTAAGTGATCAAGCCATGGCCTCTTTAAACGTTTTTTAAAATTCATTGCTTGATCTCTTAATAGTTATAACTATATATATATTCCATTTTAATAGAAACATCAATACCTATATATACGTGCACATATATGTACAAATATCTAAACATATATGTGCATAGACATCTACATATGTATGGATGCATTAATACACACAAATACATACCTATATATATATATATATATATATATATATATATATATATATATATATATATATATATATATATATATATATATATACATATATATACACATAAATACACATACATACATACATACATACATACATACATACATACATACATACATACATACATACATACATACATACATACATACATACATACATACATACATACATACATACATACATACATACATACATACATACATACATACATACATACATACATACATACATACATACATACATACATACATATATAAATACACATACATATGCAGTATATAAGAAACACATATACAGGTATATATCTCTAACATGATCAATACATAGATATATGAAAGATAACTACACATAATGCACAAGCATATAAATGCATCCACACACAAGTAAGGGTTCACACAAGAATAGGTGTACATAATGACACAAAATGCAGATACATGCATTAACATAAACAAGCATTAACATAAATATATATACAAGCATTCACATTAACTAAACATTTTCTCACATAAATACAGGCAATAACATGAACATTCGCACATATAGAGATATATACATGTGTCATACATATTCGTTCACATGAAAATATTAACATGTATTGCTATAACACAAGCATATGTACACATACAAATGTGTGATCCAAAGTAACGGTATGGATATATAGAACCATGTAAAATAATAGGAATATACAAATACATATATATGTGTGGGCACTCATCTGTAAAACAATTACAATAATAAATGAGGAAACAAAACAATAACAAAAGTCAAGATATGTAAATTATGGAACACAATTACACAATAGAGTATAATAATGCACAATTGACAGATTAGAAAACAAAATAATAATCACATGTTAACACACAGAAACACCAAAGACATAATACAAATACACAGAAATCTAGCAAACACAAAGATAATTACTAATGAGTGTGCACAAAAACAGTTACAAGGATCAGTAAAATATGGGAGAAGAGATTATTAAAAAGAAGTGGGTAAATCAAACAAAACAGTGATTAATGTTCATGTTGTGTGGTTGTAAGACTCCCATATGAGAAATGAGCCGATATTCCAAATACTGATGTTGTCGGTCACATGAATAGCAACACAACAAACCAGTTACAGAAACATCAGTGCTAGTGGTACCATTTGGGGGGGGGGGCATCTATTGTTAACCAGTGCAACTATTTTCTTTCTCTATCCTTCCCCTCACCCCACCTCCTGTTATACTTACACAGGAAAAGACACTAAAGAAAGATTTGTTCTAGACATTATAAAGAAATTTTATCATATAGATAAAAAATTAAATTATTATAAGAAATCACAACACAAACTCACTTATCAAGAAAAAATATATTTTGCAAACACTACTATTGTGCATTCATAAACAGTTGAGCACTGGTATTGTCTATTTTCTCAGTAATTACTGAGCGTATAAGCTTCATATTTTGTATGAGTGCATTATTTTATAACCACGTTATAGATTTATGATTAATTATTATCAAGATTGAACAGATTTATCACATCAGTTGCTACAGATGTCTTTTTTAAAGTAGCAATATTTTTCTGTTGATAGTCATAAAAGTAGACGGGTTTACAGTACAAATTACTATATATTTTGTCAATGAGGAGAAATCCATCTTATTTGTTTATTGTTGTTTTTTGGTCTCAAGTTATTCATTGGTAGTTAGGCAAGTGTGAATGTATTAGCCAAGTAAAAAAATGTCATCATTGATTGAATTATATTGCCATGAAATGTCAATATATTGCCATGAAATGTTTTTTTCACCGTATCTTGTAATGTTTTGTTTTATTTTGACAAGACAAGCTCCTTATGAAAGGCATTTCATGTATCAAATAGCACAATCTTAGAAAGGACATTAATATTTACATGTGTGCAACATTAAGCAAGCATTTTAAAAAAAACAGATTTCATAGTTGAATATATTTTTAAAATAGCATAACGCCACTTTCCTCAAAGGTGCATCTCATATTTGATGTGTTTTTATTGTGATGTCTTCATCATATCACATTTTTGTAAATAATAACAGCCTATCATAAAGCAGCATTAACAACTATATTATAACAATGTCTTTGAAAGTTAAATTTTCTACAATGAAAAGTATAACTATGAGATTGTACAAATATTTTTCCCAAGAAGAGCGGCACGGTGCTCGATTTCATAATATTTCTAAGCCCTCAAAAAGAACACAACATGCCATGGGTATAAACTACAAAACACTATTAATTTCTTTTGTGATAACATACAAATTATAATCATTAGTAGTTATAACTATTAAGAGATCAAACAATCAATTTTTTTTACATTTTCAAAAACTGAAGGCTACTGAGATTATTTTTTAAAATTTGATCCGATGATAAGGCTTGATTCCTTAATAGTTATAACTGCTCCTGCCATCATGTTGACTATATATCCTCTAAAGTGCTAAATATGAACATACCCTATATCTTCACTATTCACCAATTAGATCACACAATGAATGTACCCTGTCTTAACTTTTAACTGATTAGGTCACACCAAGCCCATAGATAAGGGAAGGAGGTTCAGGTGTTCAAAAATATTTAATGAAATTAGTTAAAAGATTTGTTAAGCACTCCCCACCCCCCACATTTTTCCATAAAAAGGCCAGTAAATTATTTATAAAAAAGGAAGATTTACACACTAATTTTGGCAAGTGACCTATATATAAAAATAAAATGTCCCCCTTTACTGAAGATGTATCTATGACATTAGGTCATACAATGAATATACCATGTCTGTGCAGGGTAGAAAATCTGCTCTCTGATATATACCATTATCAGCTAATTTAAAACAAAAGAATGCATCTTTTCTAAGTTGGGCAAATGACCATTTTTACATAAAGTTCCCCCTTACTGAAGATGTATCTATGACATTGGGTCACACAATGTACATACCCTGTCTGTGCACTATTAACTGATTAGGTCACACACAAAATTTATCATTTGTTTTTACTTTTCACTGATTATATCACACTATTTTGTGCTAAGGGACCTTATTTACCTTATTGAGCATAAGAAAACAGAACATAATAAACTGAAATGCTGACATGAAAATAATATATGAATGCTTAGTATGTCTACAAAAATATTTTCACAAAATATTGGGTCAGACATAAATGCATTATTAATTAGTACACTTTTGTAAATACATCATTGGCCAATTTATTGGGTTTACTCAAATGTATAAAAGTGGTAATAGTTGTAAATGTGGGTATCATGAGTGCAGCAGAATCGTGGGGGAGGTGGGAGCCGAAGAAATGTTTATACACAAGCTGTTGATACTTTTTTTAAAATGTTTTAATTTAAAACATAAAATCATTTTATACCAGGAGCAAACATACTGACTAAGCCTATAAACTTACACTGCTGGTTAAAAAAAACAATTTACCATGATTTTAAACAAAGGCATTTAACATTGCATACTAAATTATTACTGTAAAAATTATAAACCTACATTATCAACAAAAGAATATAAACAAACAAATCATGTAACATTTAATATCAAAACACTATTTCACCTTGAGCATTTTAGCTTCCCTCACTGCTATTTTTTTAACCATTTCATCACAATCTAAGTCAATAAACTTTTTGATTGCCACTAGCTGACTTGTAGTCTTGTGTACACACTTGAACACCATGCCATAACTGCCCTCCCCAACAACGCCAAGATTTATAAATCTATGCATACTGTACAAAGAAAAAACCTCAATGCTTTGTTACATTTCAAATATAGGCTTATTGATAGAACCTAGGCTAAAGCCACAGTATTTTGACTTTATCATCTTGCTGTAAATAGGAAATATAAAATATGCTCAATATATGTTATACATGTAACAACTAACTGTACTCAACATTAAAAAGACTAAAGACTTTTAACTACCATTTTTGTCCATTATGGAAAATTGCTAAGAAGACAGTATCAAGCAGATCTACCCATAAAATCATCACCCCTACTATCTTTTCTTTACCCAGTACCCAAGGGAGTAAACTAATGATTCCCTACAAATAACCACATCAATCAGCAGTCTCATTCTTCTTCTTGTTCACAGTTTTACATGTCTACACAGCAACTCTGACTTTCCTGATAAATTTCTTGAGCAGTCTCAAAGAAAAAGAAACAAATTATCTTCAAAAGCTAACTGTCACAATGAGCATGATCTATGAAGAATTTCCTGAGCAATCAAGGATGAATGTATTTATGGATGAATCAGCTACAAACACAATCAGAAATGAAGAACCTGGCATCTTTATAACATATCCTTGCCCTGAACAAAGTCCATCCCTACAGGAAAGTTCTGCTCCAAATACAATGCTGAGGTTCAAACAATCAATTTTTTTATGTTTTTGACATACAAGCTGCAATCATGATACCTTACAGTCTCTGAATGTTAACAAGTGGTCATCTTCACATATGCCCTATCTGTACTTCTGACTCTCAAGGATGGTAAACTACAACACCTAAGAGACAAACTAAATAACACAGCAAGAAAAAAAGAGTAGAACTGTACCTAGGTGAGTATCATCACACTGTTGTTTCCTGGGAAATAAGGGGGTTGAAAAGTTGGCCAAAGAGGGAGGAGAGTATGCAGGAAGACAATGAAGTCTCATATCCAGAAAAGAAGAGGGCCACACAAGCCATCAGAAGTTACCATAGAATGATAAAAGACATCACATCTACCACTACCTTAATTGACAGGGACAGGTCACCATACTTCGCCTGAGGAAAGGCCACAACAAAATGAATAGACACATGCACAAGATGTGACTATGCGTCACACATTTGTGCACTTGTGGAGCAGATGAAAAGACATCTGAATATATTTTGCAGAACTGTTCCCTCTGTCTCTATGTGACATGTCCTTTACAAAACATTGTCCTAACTACCACTTTGTAAGCCTCTCGATTCTGTGCAAGCTGTCCAGCTCCTTCCAGTGCCACGTTCAGGTCTTAAATGTCATGTGTCCATCGTAGTCTTGGCCTTGTCTTTTCTCTGAAACTTTGCCCTTCATAATTAATCTTTATAAACCGTTGTCTCTTTATATGTCTGACATATCTTAGTTTGCATTTTGTTATAGTTTTGAGGAGCCTTTCTATTTCTATGTTCAGATCTTTGCAGACATCTGCATTGTCCAAACTGTCCCCAGTATAAATAATCTGAGAGAGATCTACTGGCCCAACCTTGCAAGAAAATATATATTAAACCAAAGAAGAGTTTCAGACAATGGTGGAGTTCATCCACAAGTGTAAGACTTGTCTGACGGTGTAGACATCAAGTAGCGAACAAATGAATTGCTAGTCTATGGCAGAATGATACTTATAATTTAATAGGGCCTATAATGTTAATAACCCTTTTTTTAAGTAAGTGGTCATTCGGGATTAGCATGTACAGAAAATTTTACTTAGGCTATAAATTTGTTGTCACCATGGCTTAAATTTAGTGAGCACTTTGTTGGACCTGTTTGCAACTTGAGTTATTAAGTTCTGTAACCATTTTTCTTTTTATATATGTAACTTGTAAGAGTGCAGGACATTGCAGAAAACAACAGTTAATGTTAAAAAAACATCAACATTTGTTTTAATTATACAAATTAGCAGCCAATTTGAATATTGATTAGTTGTACATGCACCTGAGAATCCCAGCAATGCGACCAACAGATGTGTCTTGTCTTTGTGAATACAAAAATTGTATAGTTTCTGTAGTATTTATGTATAATAGATATTTATGCTAATTAGCTGCTATTTTGTTTATCAATTAGTTCTGTGTCTATCTGAAAATTTCAGATATATGATCAACATAATCATCTTGTCTTCGCAAACATAAAAATGTATAGTTTGTGTATTGTATTATTGAAAATAACTAATATAATTCAGAAATTATCAGCATGGCTACATTTTGTGGGCACAAGTTTAATTTTATTTTCCTATATGTTTCATCTAAATTATTTTGATGTCAATTTAATTCAAATAAAATTTAAAAGTTTTCCAGGATGAACGTACAGACTTGGTTGAGGCATCATTGAATTAAAATTTGCAAGGGCTATCTAAGTATTTTTAAATGGTTAATTTTATCTAAGTAGGCCTACTGAATTAAATTATATTATATGTATTAAAATACAGATAAACTTGAGATAGATATTATTAAAATGTGACTCCTACCATACCGTTCACTACATTATTGACATTACTTGTGTTGTGATATTTATTAGTTATATTATTAACCAATAATATATTATCATAGTTGTCATGCACGATCCTGGCAGAAAGGCGGTAGCCCACATGACCGAATTTTTAGTCAATTTGACACAAAAATTCAAAAGTTCACAAATATTTAATATAAATTGTGATATTTTAGTATATTTAGACTGTTTATAACTGACAAATTTTGTCATAAGCTATTCACAATAGTATTGTTGGTTTAAACAAATATGCAACTGAAAAGAAGTTTAATTAGATAAACTCCCAACGTACAGGAACCTAATTACTAAATTAATAACATTGTCTCATCTTTGAGTTTCTCTTGGGAGTTGTATCTAGTGACAACAAGTCAGCGCGTAATAGAGTTTCCGGATCCGAGTTCACAGATCCATCCAATTAAAAATAGCCTTTCATTGAATGTCAATATCAGGGTTAAAGCTTCCTTTGAATTAAATGCCAAGGGGAACTAATTCTGATATTTGATGTGTTGGGAAGGGGAGTTTGTTTATAACCAACATCGATTGCTATTTTCTCAGCATGTACGACAATGATTCCTTGGTATATACTAAAGTATTATATTCAACGACATTCAAGATTCACAGCATCATGCATCGTTTTATTCATTGCAAATTTATTAGTTTTCGAGTAAGTTGAATGTCAAAGATACGTTTGAGTTTGTAGTTTGTTTTTATTGTTGATTTAAAGTATTAAAAAGGTAAGCGCTTGACTAATGACTTAATTACGAATCTACAAAGTTAAAGGCAATAAATGCCTAATCCGAATCGGGGTAATCGTTACTAAATAATAACTATCATTTAAACTAGTATCTGTTTAACGTAATTGAACTGCGTTCAGTTCAGCCTCAAGTCAGTACTAATTATCATCTTAATCTTATTGTTTACTACTGGCTTGGGGCGATCAGTGAATCATGTGATTGATGGTCTCAAGGATATCATTTATAAACTATAATAATTATTTATTTTAGATCAGTGACATTCTTCATGAATATGATTGGATATCGATTCTGAGTGTTGACTTGCTCAATTACTATATTCATGTGTACCTTTTTAGTTAGATAATGATAATAACATGGACTTATGCAACCAAGGCGACACATATGTGATTATGTCCTTAGTCTAAGGCTTAGAACAACAACTGAAGCTCCCACTCCTACACTTAATGGCAAGTTTAATACTATCAACCATTATTCACCTGGGGATAGGCAATGATAATAATAGTATAATAGCAAATGAAAAAAGGTTAGGAAAAGGTTACAAATGTAAAAGCAAGTTAGGTAGATCACTAGAATAAACATTTATTAGTTATAAATTGTGGTTGTTGCACTTCAGGGAAAACCCATAGGTACAATTAACAATGTCTTCCTTAGTAGATAGACCATATCTATGTGTATATGGTGGTTCCCATTACTTGCTGGTTAAGTAAAAATACATTCTAATTTTGTTCATCAGTTGTCCAATTTTACTATAGTCACACTTATAGGGTCAGTGACCCAAAGCCATGCTGAAGTTGGATGTGTCAGGCCGAAAGGCACAGATATCGCAGAAATTCTGTAAACCATGACACAATGCATTCCGTTCTCCGGACTACATCCTGCTAATCTGCAGGAGTTTTAGAACGAATGCAGAAGAAGAATAGCAAAAATGCACATTGTATTTAATTTCTCATGATGTTTTTATTATTCCTAAATATTTCTGTTATGTAGTGAAATATTATTGTTTATTAATCATATTATTCAAGCATATGTTAATTAACCAAATAATAATTTGTATATTTGCAGCTTGTTCCACATATTTCTAATTTTCTGGGCTTTCATAGCAGGGGTGATCTTAGCAAACAGTCTTTTAAGGTAATTTAAAAAATATATATTTAGTACTCTTGCCAGTGTTCTGTTACTGAGCAATTTTAAACCAAGTGAGAATTTTATTTCATATTTGTCATTTTCCAAAAGATAAATGCAACTTCTCATTGACACATGATTTCTTATTGTGTTATTTTATTTAGTTTATAATTAGTAGGAATGGTTCTTTTAAGTTTCCTTCTTTCTTTTGTTCGCTATTTGATGTTTGCACTATTAGACAAATCTTATGGATGAATGCCACCATTGTTTGGAGCTCTTCTTTGCTTCCATCTATATTTGTTTGCAGGGTTGTGTTGTTGAGTCAGTACATCTCTCTCAATTGTTCATACTGTTGACAGTTCTGCATATGTTCAGAGGTCTGTTAATCTGTTCCACAAGTGCACAGTGGTTTGGCACAGTCACAAAGTGTGGTGACCTGTCCCTGTCGATTTAGGTAGTGGTAGGTGTTTTTTTTGTCATGCTGTGTTCACTTTTGATGATTTGTATAGTTCTCTTCTTTTCGTGAGATGAGACTTCATTGTCTTCCTGCATACACTCTTCTCCCTCTTTGGCTCTGTTATTTCCTGGGATACCATAATGTGATAGTTCCCACCTAGGTACAGTTCTACTCTTTTTGCTGGCTTTGTTGTTTAGTTTGTCCTTAAGTTTTGTAGTTTACCATCTTTGAGAGTCTGCAGAACATATCGTGACAAGTGGAGGTGAAATGTATTCCTCTTGCTAAATTGTGTTAATTTCACAGGATAATGTCATCCACTAGCATTATATTTGTCTGATTTATTTAAAAAAAATATTTCTAATGTTCTCTGTCTGGAATATCATACTGATGGTTTTTTATGTGTTTCTAATTTTGAAAATTCATATCCTTGTTTATGTATACTAAACACAGATCCCTAAGTATTCAATGTACAATGAATTTTGATCACCTTATTCATCCGTTGAAGTTGAGCCAGATAGCTAAGAATAGTACCAACAACTGGAGTGCTAGCTAAGTCAACAACTCCATTTGTGGGAAGCAAACAGTGTTACTATCAGAGGAGCACAATTTTATTTGTTTTCAGTTGGAACCCTCATTTATAGATCATAATAGTTGTCATCAGAAAACATTTCAGATCACATATCTTTTCTATTCTTCCGACATCATATTTGAAAGAGAGAGATTAGACTGCTTTCCATCATCTCAAGATCTCCTTTGTTCCTGCTGTCACAGGAACTAGTTTTCATGGATCTGGACTGGACTCCACGGCTATCTGAGGTCGAGTAAACACCATGGATTGTGATACTACATAGGGCCGATCGACTCTTTCATTGATGGTCATGGATAGATAAGTACAAAACCTGTAGTCTTAGGGAAGGTTACAGACATTTAAGCGAAAACCAGGGAATTAGATGAAGGACAAAGAAAATATGAGAAGTTATTTGGAATAAGGTCAGACAAATGTCTGACATCCAAAGCATAGCTTATACAGGCCAGACAGATATCTGGCATTCAAAGCATTGCCTTTACAGGTGTCATAACATTATCATTCAATTAAGATTTACAGTTGCAATTCATCAAAAAGCGAGACTAGGCGACCTTTTATCCAAAGACAGCCAGACTGTTGACCAGTATTGACACAACAGAAACCGCACAGTAGAAGAGTCAAAGAAGAACCATAAAGTGATAAAATGCCAGGGGGGGATAACCTTTCAAGCAAACAGAAACTATTACCAATGACCAAATATGGAATAGCTCTGAGTAGAGTTGTGACAGGCCACAAGTGCATGCGGATAGATGCCACGATGAAGATGCAGAACTACAAAGAAGAGAGGTTGATAGTTGGGGAGAGAGAGAGGAGAAAGGTGGGATTATGACCTGTTGGAAGAGAGAGGGCAGACATGACCTGTCCAGAGGAGAAAGTTGGGGGATGCAGGGTTCGGCATTCGAGAGCGGACTGTGCACCAGCACGGTCAAGAAACCCTGGTAGTGGAACTGCACAGGCAGTGGAAGAAGGACTGCACATGCGGTCGTAGAGCTCAGTTTCGGACACCAGTTCGAATACTATGTGAAGATAGCATTTAACTGTAGAAGAGATGGTTTACAGTCTCTAAGTAGTTAATGAACATGTTGTTTGTATTTCCTGGATGTGCTAGGAAGTTGTAGATCTAAGGTATTGCTGTAACTTATTGAGATTAGAATTGTGTTAGAAAGAGATCATCTGAAGTTTCCATCATATTTAGTGACATAGAGTGTAAGCCTCTAGAATGGGTTGTATGGCCTGAATGTTACAACCCATTTCATAATTGTTGTATAATAAACTGTTTTGGCTACTACTCAGGAAGAGAGGCCACACAATTATCTGGAGACTTGGTTTCCTTTATGATATGAAGTGTCTATATGTTTAATTGAATTGATATAGATAACCACAGGAACAAAACTGGTCACAGCACCAGAGTTGCCAGAGAGTCTTGCATTCAAAGACTGTCGCATTTGTGTCACACTTCTGTGACGCTGAATCCTTTTCATTGCTGACACAATTGTCTGTCAAGGACAGACAGTCGAACCTTTGACTCCATCACACTTGGTGACGCATCTTCATTACACCATCACATTTGGTGACATAGCTGACAGATTCTTCATTATCACACTCCTGTGACCCACAAGAACGACAATCTGACCCACAAACGACATTCAGTCACCACTGCTGCCTTGCAGTTACAACAGGAGCTGTAATGGCTATGGGAAAAACCCAGATGAAAATCATTTTGACAGGAATGAGGTCACTCTCCCACTGATGAGATGCTGAAGTCTGTGATACTGGGCCAGAAGGCGCATCCCAACCATAGTATCATACGAAATGCAACAATATATATTGAGTTTCAAATGTTGGATGTGTCAGAAATTTAGATATATTATTTTGGTTCTTTCCCAGATCCCGGGCCTACCATTCTTAGAAAACGAACTATGTGAAACGAAGCTGTGTTCTTCCTATTCTTTCAATTATTTTTCCTTGGATCAGCTATATTTGTCAGATGATAGGTATTTATTAATTCAAATATAAATGAGTGGATTAGGAAGGTTATATGAATAGGTTAGGAGAGTTATAGGAGTGGAAACAGACTGGTTTGGCAGGGGGCCAGTATCTGCTAATTTCCTCCAGTATGGCATTAACATTAACGTTCATCTGTAGCCTAGTTCGCCACATGAATTCGGTCAGGTAGTTTTCTACAGTGGTACAGTGCTGTTATAGTAGCACTTTCAGCGAATCCTTCCCTTAATGTAGTAGGCTAATGTCATAGCATGTCCCCATGAATATCCTTTCATCCAGAAGTACTCCTCGCATCTGTAACAAGGGTATTGCATTTTTATCAGTTGAAGGCAAGTTCTGCATATTTACTGTAGTCATTTTGTAACTAGGAATGAATCAGCAGAGTGATGTCACAAACTACTTAAAATTTTGGATTAACAAAGATTTCTTTAAAAGTGTGAAAGGAAGTTCCGGGATCTGGGAAAGAACCATTATTTTAACTTCTAAATTAACACATTATGCTATATCTGGACATGTTTGGAGAACTCACAAGAAAGACTTTATGTGTTCTGACAATAGTGAGGATAGTTATTTAAAATGTGCAACAGTCTAAAGAAAATTATGATTTATGTCTAAATATACTTCATAAATAACAATTTATTTTTGTAATATATTTTTAAAAAAAATTGTTTATTGTAATAAATAATTTCATATATATTTAACAATTTTTTTCCTACAGCCCTGAAACAGTTTTACCCAATTTTCTCCCAGTGTACACAAGAAAATCAAAGGTACCAAACTTTTGCAGATTTATTAAATATTTTTTTCTTTTAGTCCATGCTAGTGTTTGTTATCATATCTTTACACAGTCTTCTGTTTCATGTACTGTCAATCATTTCCAATACCAATATTCCCCAATGAAAAACTTTCCAGAATCTTCTCTCATGGTCTTACATTTCAACTTGCCAGTTGTTTTGTGTTCCATTTCTCTTTTTCTCATTGTGCATAAAACAATATGGACTGTCTTATTCTGATATAAGTATGTGGGTGAAATAAGCCTCTAACAAATGAAGTAAGGAAGAAAAGTCCTTCAGTGCTACAGTCCATATTTATTGGCTACATTATGAGAAGAGAAGGTTTGGAAACAATGTAACAACAGGCAAAATTGAGAGAAAAAGAAACAGAACAGCGTAAATTTATTGCACTTTTTTATTTGTTCATGATATTCTCAACATTCTTCTATAAAACTACATCATTGCTGTTCTTACATAATTTCTTACTATATTGCAGAAAGTCTTTGACTCACTTCTGTACATTAGCATTTGTTTAATATAATTTATTCAATCTAAATCCACATTAGGAAAATATCTTCAGAGTTTGTTCTCACACTCTTACAAATTAGTAAGATGTAGTTCAAAACGAAATGTGTTGAATCATGGGTTACAGCTTAACTGTGATATCTGTGCCTTACGATCCATTGCATCTGGCTTCAGCATAGCTTCTGGGTTACTTTGACCCAACCAATTCCATCCCCTAAACCGCCTTAGTTATTATACCGTCTTTGCTTCCCTTTCGGCCCTGGCAATACACAATTGATTAATAAATAAAAACCACCTTTTCTAAATTTAAGTGTCAGGTCCACTTGAAGCGACTACAAGATCACACGTGTACATCTGTAATATATACTTAGTTAAAAGTTCTGAAGAAATAAAACTAGCTTAGGGATTGGCAAAATATGGGCCACCAAGCAATTTTTCTGACCATCTAGGCTGATTTAAAATTACTATCTACATGGACCCCTGAGCTCAGAAAATATATCACAAGCTATTTAAACCAAATTGTTAAATTCTATTCCTAATAGTGATAGATAGGAAATTGTTACATCAAACATCTACCATTAATGCTACTAGCTGAAAACAGAGTTGTTCACTATCAGCTTTCATTTGATATACAACACTAGATACTTCAAATTATGCAAGCCTTCTGGTGTAAAGAAAGTTTAGTGCTTTGTGAAAGCCACTGTGTCATCCTTTGAAACTTCACACGTCTAAAAAAATCATCACATGCCTATATAAAATGTCAACGGACCAAATAGAAAGGTTGTAGGCCCCTGCCATTACAAAAAAGGCCCCTTCCAGCCAGCTGAACCGAATGGTTTGCCCACCACTGAACTAGGTTAATTCTGGAAATAGATACACTATTAGGCACTAAATCCAACTGCATGTCTCAAGGTAATTATATGTGAATACCTAAACTACATCTAAGCAGTTTTAACCCTTGACGTATCAATGGGTTAACATGTTAGTTATGTCTTTTCAACTATTTAAGAAAACTGAACTTTTTTTTTTCTTCTAGCACAAAATTGCAGAAGAGGATGAATTGACTTTAATGAAAACTGTATGCACAGTATGTGGTTTACGAAAGTGCCCTAGACATAGGTAAATACCAAGTTGTGTTATTTTACAATGTCATTCCAGTGATATTACCATATACTTCCTTTCATAAATGCTTTTAGCAATTTAAGGACAATCTAGTGTGTATATTTTTTAAATTAAGTGTTTCTGTTTGTGTTGTTTTTATGATCCCTGATAAGACCCAGGGCCTATTCAGTATTGGAATGCAGTTAAATGAGAATGTCTAGGCCTATTCTATTTCTATTTCCCATAGTCGTAACCTTCGATAACAGTTACCATGTTGTTCTGACAGGCCGACATTGTGCTTGAACTAGTTATGGGCACGGAGTGGGTGGGCAGAACAACAAAGAAAACTGTCGCAATGGCCAGAGTTGTGCCCTTATGTCGATGTCTATTTTGGCAGCATTAGACTCGAAACACCATCAAGTCAAATGGCTGCTGGAACAGAGGGCGAAACACTTATGGGAATGTCCCACGTGCTGTGAGGCCAGTTTCTAATCAAGAATTTATTTCTGATGTAATTTCAAAACCAAACTAACGTGTTCCTAATATTGTCTATGAAAACAAATGAAACACGCCAACCTCACTGATGTTATCAGCTAGGCCTAATGATCCTACAACGTGAGAAAAGTTGTGAATCCAGAGATTTTTTAACCTCAAGTGGCACTATTAAACTATATTCATGGTACTTTTCTTTACACACACGCTTGTCAAAGACCTGCTGTACAAATCCTCAGCTACCTGGGGCTGGGAAATAATATCTGCATCCTAAAACCAAGAAATTATTTCAATTATCGGAATCAGAATAAAAAAATATTCCTCAGAAATGGCTGCCATTTTTAATGATTTCAATAGATTGCAGAAAATAGTTTACAATATTTGTATAAAACGACACCCTGCTTATAATAAAAACAGAAATGAATGACATTAGTTTACAATCATAATTTCCTTGATGAATGAAATTCATAGCAAATGGCCAGGAAATTTCACCTCCAGCAATTCAGACTACTTTGACTGAAGAAATTTTCTACCTATGCCATTCGGAAGGTAAATTCAATATTGATCATGTATAGAGAGGTTTGATTTCAGTAGTTATAAGTTCCCCGCAACTTGGTTTGCAGAGATTCTCATGTAGGCCAGGTTGCTATTCTGTCAGCAGTAAAGTTGGAGCAGTTCTGTAGTATGTGCTCTGGTGTTTGTGTTATTTTTGTTGCTCTACAGGCTGCAGAGTTGCTTGTGTCAATTCTGTGTGTGTCTTTAGATGGCAGTCCTGTTCTCAGTTCAAATATTTTGATTTGTTTATTCATGTTAATTTTGTTGATGTTGCCTTGCTCAGTTTACACTTAATTCAATATAACTTGAACTGTGGTTGCTGCTAGGTACAGTTAAATATTTGTGAATGTTAACGTAATGTTCTATTTATTTTCAGACCAGAATTGAATATATTAGCATTTCAACCATGGACCAGTTTAGATATTAGACAGAAGGTGGACACAGCTTTAGATGAGGTTTGTTGACTTGATTAGTCTTACTAGAACAGTTTTGTTGGACAAAAATAAAAGGTTTAAAGACTGATATTCTTGGACTGTACTTGGGTTTCCCTATACATACTCTGTCCTCAACTAATTGGCAGAAATACCTGATGGAAATACCACTTATTGCACAGAACTTCATAGCTTGAAACAATAATTCCTAGTGATCTCTGAAAAATCACAGACCAACAGTATATATGTGTATATATATATATATGAAGAATTTTTCTGTTGCAAGCTCAAAAGAACATTTAGTTGGACACAAAGACATAGTATCTAACAGAGTTTGAGTTGGGCAAGTTTTAAATGAACATTTGATTTTGTTTCAAAAACAGACTGATGAAAGCACCAATATTATACTCATTAAGGTCAATAAACAACCGCATGTTGAATGAATGTTTACACTGAATTAGATGATACACTTTAACTCATGTAACAAATATCACATAAACAGATGGATGGAAGATGATCAGGAGCCTTCAGCACATTTACTTTGACATTTCTGAAAGAGATCAAAAGAATGTCCAAATTTCATTGAAGTCAGTTCTGTTATTGAAAATTTAATCTTGAAAGTTTGTTACTGTATAGTAATGTTAACTTTCAAGATTAATTTAATCTTGAAAGTTTGTTACTGTATAGTAATGTTAACTTTCAAGATTAATTTAATCTTGAAAGTTTGTTACTGTATAGTAATGTTAACTTTCAAGATTAATTTGTTGTGTGTCTTGATCATCTCATCATTATGCAGCATGTCTGATCATCCATGTTCAGTACTTCCTTTAGCATAATCAATTATATTATTTTTAAATTAATTGAATTATATGAATGGAATTGCTTTGATTTAATGTTTTTGTGTAATTTTTTTTCAGTTTTTCACAATTGTTCTGAAGGATCATGTATATTCTTGGTGGAGGTAAGCTTGTCAGTTGTCACGAAGGAGTTTATCATTCAACATATTTGGAATTTTTATTGATTTAAAAAATTCATATTAACAAATTTGAGATGATTTCTTCTGCTTTTGTTCTCAAACTCCTGCTGGTTAGTAAGATGTACTCTGGAGAACAGAATGAGATGTGTCATGGTTTATAACTTTTCAGCAATATCTGCACATTTTGTCCTGACACATCCAATATGACTTTCTTGCATCTTTTACCTATGGGATGGGACAACCAACTCCACCCAGAACCTCTTTCTTTGTGACTTATTACATGTATGGAAAATCACAGTAATGCTATTCTTTACTCCTCTTTTGAACTTTGGGAAGAAATGGGAAATTTTGGTGATAATTTTTTACAGTAGAATTCCTTTATAGCGCATAAATTTATAACAAAATTTCCTATTAAACAACACTAAAAAAATCACCAATTAGTTTATTCATTATCTATAAAAGTGAATTTAGGTTGTGAGAAATATTTTGTTAGTCTGTATACATAGATTCTACAGTATTGCTTCTGTGGTTATTGTGAAATATATTGGGATAGAATATGATGCCTTTACTCTTCTGTGTATTGTAAAATATGACCAAGCAGAGTCGTTTGCAGAATATCTAAACTGTGTGTTGGCAAGGCTTGAAAAGGGGAGCAAAGAATGGCAGCACTAGGACATGTGTGCGTGTTGTAAAAGGAAGCTAAGACGATTTTGTGCTGGGGTTGATGTCCCTATTCCATAGAAGGTCAAAGTGACCCAGAAGCCATGTTTAAATAGAATGTGTATTGCTGAGAAGCACAAATGTTGCAAGCTGTAAACCATGACACAACACATTATATTTGTCAGATTACATCCTGCTGATCTGAGTTTGGAGAAAAAAACTTAGAATAAGAAGTGTACAGGCTTGCAACTGTTATATAAAGAAATGGTTCCCAATTCTTTTTGCCTCTATTACCTTATGGGGCAATTTTTCTTTTGTAGTGATTGACTGATAAAGCTGAGTAAGAAGAAAATAAGTATTGAGTTTCTTTAAAAAAAAATCAGGCTCACGATTTCTTGCCTGACACAGCCACTTCTCCAGTCATTTCAGCTGTTGGCGCAGCTTTAAATGGGTTCCTGATGCATGAGTTTGGTACGGTAAACACAGCAAGGAAGAAAGCTGACTACCCCACCTAATAATTTCTCGGCTTAGTACATAGTTATTTTCATCCCAATGTCTTCCATCAAGTTATGTTGCCCCCCAAGGCCCATGGCGAGAACCAGTGGTGATGATGTTCTTCATACACAGGCAAAGATTTAAAAAGGTCAACTTAAGTTTGTTTGTGAGATCTCATATGGTTGATGAGTCCATTCCAGGCTTTGAATAACCTGTTGCAATGTGAGCTGGAATATAGTAGGTCTTGAGATAAGGTAAAAAAATATGACTTCCTTTTGCCTCTGTCTCTTCTGAATCACCTTCAGTGCTCAACTCTGTTTAAAGCTGTTAACACCCACACTGATCTGAAAATGACTAGAAGGTCAAGAGCTAGGAAATCCAAAGAGCTTGGGTCAATCCTACTGTGCTTGAGAGAAATTTTCAAATAATCCTTGAAACATTTCTTTCTGGCCTCCACTTGGACACTTACCCCTTTTTTTTCTTTTTCATTAAAACTTCCTTATGGTGAATTAAGCTCATTCAACCATGGATGGTTGAAAGGTTACTTGGTTATGTTGAAAATATTTACTGTATTTCTGCAGGGATCTGAGTGAAGATGAGGAATTTGTTGATGAATTGAGGACCAACTTCCGTTTCTTGGCATCTGTAATGTTTCGACGAATAAAAAAGGTTTACCATCATTTTTTATGATAATATAAATGTTTTTGTGATATTTTATAGGACATTTTTAAGTTGAGTTCTTGCAGTCATTTTAAAATGTGATGTGATCATTATCATCAAGTGCCGTCTCCACAACGAAGGTGCAGGTTGACTGCAACAGACCTCCAACATCCCCTGTCTTTTATTTTGGTGGTGCACTCTGCTAGACTGTAACCTGTCCATCTTGTGATGTTACTCTCCCACTTGTACCTCTGCCTGCCTCTTACCTCCCTTCAACTTTACCTTCAAGTAAGGTCTTCAATAAGGTCTCTTTGCTGCCTTTTAATGTGTCCAAAATATTTTATTTGCTTGATCTTTATTTTCTTTAATATTTCTTTCTTTATATTAAGTGTTGTTGGAACCTCTTTGTTTATTTTCTTTTCTTTCCATGACGTTCTCCCTATTCTTCTGTATATCCACATCTCAAAGACACTAATTCTGTCTTCTAACTGTTATTGTCCATGTTTGTGAGCCATACATTAATATAGAATATAGAATAGAATAGCAATTTTATATGTGATTTAATAAAATAGTATAATTGAAGTATATTATGCTATTCCATTGCCTCTCAATTATAATTGGATGTTTAGGTACCATTGATATATCCTTGTCAGCTCTGTGGCGGAGAGGTATGGTGTGTTTCTAGAGTGGCCAAGGCACCAGATTCAATCTCCACCTGAGGCAACTGTGCATTTGGACCATTAGAAAGCAATGGCTCCTTACTGAAATATATATATATATATATATATATATATATAAATATATATATATATATATATATATATATAGATATATATATATATATATATATATATATAATATATATATATATATATATATATATATATATATATATATATATATATATATATATATATATATATATATATATATATATATATTAAATATTTCCAAGAAAATCACAGCAGCCAAAGAATGCTAAGTTGATCTCTATGTCCCAAATAGGATATTTTTACCAACTTAATTCATTATTAATCTAAAACACCATAAAAGTTGGATGTGTCTGGCCACTGGCATAAATAAAAAAATTGACAACACATCTCAATCCTATGGACTACATCCCATCCTGCTGGAAAAAATAAATATTTGTTAAAAACAATCAACATTCAAAACAAGTATGTTAGATGTACCATTATTGCTTGGGGCACATATTGGAGATATATACAGTCAATCTTTGGTGTGCATATTCAAGTCTTTGGTAAGTGGAAATTTATAACTTAAAAAGCTCATTTCATTTATTTAGTGAGATTTTTGGTAACCTTGTTTTGGGGAAAACCATTTAGGGGAGGTGGTTATCTACTCTTTAATTTTCTTCCCGGTACTAAATGTTGAACCAATTGTGTGCCACAGTTTAAGACAGTTTGCTTCTTTTGTTTCTTAATTTGTTTCTCTGTCTCTTCATAGATCATTGTTCTTCATTGAAATTAACCATGCTTTTGTATTCTGGAAAGTTGACTCATACTGCCATCATTGTTCCTTTTTTTTTTAAAGATTAGCTGTCATTATTTTTTTTTTGTCCCTTCCATATTTGGTTTTAGCTCTTATATCTATTTGACATAATTTTTAATTGTTACACTATACTTCAAGACCATACTTCAGTTTATATATGACTCAATAGCAAAAACCCAGTCGACCTCATTTACCTTGGATCTTCTATTTTTTCATTGGTTACCTTACTTAGCGTATACTTCATGTTGCCTGACAATAAAAAGCACGAATCAGTCAACGTTAGCGAATTGGATATGTGACTAGTTGTAAGACCGTAATAATCTGGAGAAAACTGTGTTCAACTTGTATGATTGCATGGCAAATAATGAGACATAAAATTCTGCAACTGCTTGAATTTAAATTCATTTGGGATATGAGTAAGATTTGGTACCTCTGGGGGCGATATAATCACATGTAACCAATACTTGTAGGAACAGGTGATAAAAAACTAAGGAACGATTACAGTAGAACCTTAATAATTGCAACATCTTGCATTTAATATACTGAGAGGTAACAAATAGAAGAGTTTAAACATCTTAGAAAGTAAATCTGTTCCAGATTTTTATAAAAACATATAATAGAATCTGTATAGATCCAAGGGAAGACCAATAAATTGATGGATAGACATCAAATTTACTTTGAATAAATTAGACTCAGTGCAACCAATGAAATCCATCTTGCATTGAAGCACTAAACCACCCACCCCTATACTTTATGTGTATAACACAGTTACCTATCCACCTTGAGTGCCCTTGTGCTTGATATTTCAGTTGTGGTTGGGACCTGGACTTCTAGTTCAGGATGCAAGGAATGGGGGCACTGTCTTCGTTCCAGACATTTCATAAGAGGTGAATAAGGAAAGTTGGGGAATAGACTGACAGCCTGTCACCTGTGAAACAATCTTGTTTCAATCTTGTCACATCTTGTTTCAATTTCTTACTTTTGTCCTCTTTCAAACAATCTCCATGGATGACAAAGAGATACAAGCTAGTGGGTATTGCACCTTTATCTTTTTTTTTTTGCACACTTCTAGGTGACGGGGAATGCTAGATGTGCCATCACTGGAGAGGTCAACAAATCTTGCAGAAGAATGATGAGATAGTTGGCCCTGAAGTGTGTTTTGTGATCCTAGCAGGACGTGGTAATCCTGAGACACTGGCATACTGGAATGCCTCCCTGAGGGAATTAAACATGCATCCACAAACCTCTCTTGCACATAGTTGACTGATAATTCTTCTTTCAATTTCTATATGCTGCTCGTTTCTTTAAACACCATGCTTCACTCCCAGGTCATACATTCTAACTAGATACAGAAGAAATACCCACATATTCTTCAACTGGTCCAACTCAACTATTTCATTCAAAATATTAACTTAATATTCAATAAACTATCACTAGTCACTGTGGTCATGCTGGCATGTTTGTCTACTCATTCATTTCCTTCAACACCCACATGCCCAAATACAAAAATGAAGGTAACTCTTTTAACACAGATTTCAGTGAATCAAGTTATTGATGGCATAGATAGCCTGATTGAATCTTTTCAAGTATACTCATAGAATCAGTAAGAAAACAGTCACCTGTAGCACTCTGGGACTCAAGCTATATCATTGCCTTCATCACCTCCATCACTACACTACTAGTGATTGAATAGAAAGCACCATTTTCTTCCATAAATACTCTTCCCTCTACATTGATCTGAGAATTCCTGAGCACTGCCGCACGTGCGAAACCACAAACCAATCAGTGTAGGCAATAATATTTCTATATGAGGAATTCTCACTGAGCCTAGACTTCTGAATTTATATGCATCAGAATTTCATTATTAACATGTATTTCCTGTTAACCTCTCCAGGTAGATATTCCCAACCTAGTAACCCAAAAAATTTTGCATGCAGGCGTGCAACATATAGATGTGTGTTTACAAGCATTTGAACAAGGTGAGGACATTTTAAAATGTATGTTTTTATGTGCGTATGTTGGGATGAGCTCATTCAGTGGCAGCTCATTCAGTGGCAAGTTATTGTCCATATGGTTGATATTAGCTAAAAGGGGAACAAAGAATAGTAATTCTGCTAATTGTCATGCATATTGTTTAAGGCAACTAAGAAGCAAACTCCAGCAGAAAAGACAAATGACGTGTATCGCTTCCAATATTTATGTAATTTCGGTGTCTTCCAAATTCATTGAGGTAGAATATAAACATCTTGAAAAAATAATAGTTTATTAAAGTGCTTTCTCTTTGATTTCCAGCTGAATATGATGGTGATCTCCAGCAAATTGCTCTTGACCATATGGGAGCTAGCATTCATTGTGCTATGTGGAGTAGGAAGGCAGAGCTGGAATATCTCCGCAGGCTGGTAGAATCTCTGTTTCCATATATCTTGCGGCCTCAGGCTCTAAATTCAAAGTAAGCTTAGCTTATCTTTATGAAAATTATAATTTTTCTGATCAGTTAATGTTCTTTCCAGTTGATTTATATTGTTTTTATCTTTAGAGAAAATTAGAGCTAGTTGTGATAATTGAATAATGAATATATCAAGAACACAAAAGTAATGGTTGTTTCAAAGAAACAAAACACCACAGCTTGCAAGATCAAAGTGAATAATATAGTATTAAAACACATTCAAGTATTTAGGTACAATTATTTCAGCAGATGGAAGTAGTTAACAGAAATCAGAAGTAGAATAGGGCAAGCAAAAATAACATTCAGAAAAATGAAAATATGCTGTTTAATATGACTTCTTTGTGAGGAAGAAAGAGCTGTGGAGAGCCATGATCATCTACGCCAGCCAGCATGGCACCTAATAAAATTATGATGTGATAATTATGCAAGATCTCGTGTTTGGTGCATTTAAGAAAGAAAATGTGTAAACGGGATAAATGTTCCACCCCACTTTTAGTAGAAGAAGGTGATCACTTGCTGATTACATAATATTGTCCAATGGGGTTTTCGCAAGAAAACAAAATGCTAGTAATTATGTAGTATGCATAACACTCACAGGTATGCAGGTTGCTAAATGTGCAAAATATCAGCAATTATAGTTTTGAACTTGTTCAATAGTGTAGCTTCATCACACTTTAGCCATATATTTTCACACACATATAATTACATGTGTCTGTACAGTTCTTTAAATAATGTTTGTATATGCTCCCGTTTATCACATCAAATTGTAAGGATTAATACCATGGACTGGTTATTTCAACACAGTCAAACTGAGTTTAGACTCAATCAAACTGAGTGTTGGATACTATGTACTTGAAGGAACCTTACAAATATGTTCTTACATTAAACATGCTCTGGGGAATTGTTGTAGTTCACAATCTATCATATTCTTCCATTGAAGTATTAGAATTTTGGTGCTGTCACATCTAGTGTCATTTATGGAAACACTCCTGGAAAATGTTTCCTATTTTTAGAATTTCTTCATTGAAAACAAGTTTTATTTGTCAGGCCTAGTTTAGATATATTTTGTTTTGCTTATCCAGTTTAAGAACATTCCACTTGTTAATTACAGTATAGACCCAGTTTACTCTTCCCAGCAGTATAATGCGATCACTTGCATTGGGTCAAAGGGCATGAGCCCATGATGTTCCTCCTTCACAAGTGAAGATGAGCATGGCATGAAAAAACATTAAATGCGATGGAAAAAAAAATATTTATATATAATAATTAAAAATTGGTAATTAACTAATTTAGTTTGTGAGTTCGTAGATGCCCGATGAGTCCGATTCGTGCACGGAAAGTTCTATTGCAGTGCATGCAGGAGTGCTGAAGGTTCGGGGTAGGAGAATTTACGGATTTGTCCTTCCGCTTCTTTCGCTTGTGGATTGCCCGCAGTGTTCTTTCTTTTTCAAATTTTGTGATGCCAGCAGTGATCTGAGTGTGCCAAGCTGAGCGATCACGTGCCGTAGTCTCCCAGGAGCTAGGATCGATGCTGCAGTTATTGAGAGAGCTTTTTAGGTGATCCTTGAAGCGCTTTTTCTGCCCTCCACTTGAACGTTTACCTTCGCACAACTCCCCATAGAATAATCTCTTTGAAGGCGCTTGTCTGGCATACAGACGATGTGGCCAGTCCAGCGGAGTTGGGACCTAATCAAAATTGCATGGATGCTTCGCATATGGGACTTCTGAAGAATTTCTGTATCTGGCACACGATCCTGCCAACGTACTCCCATGAGCTTTCGTAGGCACCGAAGATGAAAAGAGTTATGCTGTCGAGCGTGTCTCGCATAGACAGTCCAGGATGACGCAGCATAAAGCAGTGTTGGTAGAAGCACTGCACGGTACACGTCCAACTTAGTTGTCAGACTGAGACCACACCTGATCCAGACATTGGCACGAAGGCTCCCGAATGCTGCACTGGCACGAGCAATACGCAGGGCAACATCCTCATCAATTGTCGCAGTTTGTGATAGTGTGCTGCCGAGATATACAAAAGATATAGAAAAGAGGTCCATTCTGTCTTGCATGTCTTGCAGACTGCTAGCATTTAATGCACAATCGTCGGCAAACAAGAGGTCGCGAACAATGTCCATCTTAGTTTTGGTCTTGGCCTTCAATCTACTAAGATTGAATAGTCCTCCGTCAGATCAATAGCAAAAACAAATTCCTGCACTGTTATTCCGGAAGGCATCATTTAACATGGCAGAGAACATGCTGAAGAGCGTCGGAGCTAGGACACAACCCTGTTTGACGCTGTTTGTCACTGGAAAGGGGTTTGAGTGTGCGCCGTCATCTTGCACACATGCTGTCATTCCATCATGGAACTGGTGAACCATGTTGGTAAATTTTTCGGGTATCCAAATTTGGCCATGATCTTCCATAGTCCTTCGCGATTTACAGTGTCGAATGCCTTAATTAGGTCGACAAATGTGGTGTAGAGACCAATGTTCTGTTCACAACACTTTTCCTGTAGTTGTCTGGCAGTGAAAATCATATCAACAGTACCTCTGCCTTGTCGGAAGCCACATTGGCTCTCTGGAAGGAGACCTGTCTCAAGATGGGCTTGCAGTCTGTTTAACAGGACCCTAGCCAGAATCTTGCCTGCTATAGAGAGCAAGGATATGCCTCGATGGTTGTCGCAAGCTAGGCGATTTCCTTTTCTCTTATATAGATGTATGATGGAAGCATCCTTAAAGTCTTGTGGTATCGATTCCAGGTTCCACATTGCCTGGAAGAGCTCTGTAAGTTTGGCAGACATGACAGGGCCACTAACAACGTAAACTTCAGCTGGAATGGAGTCTGAGCCTGGCGCTTTTCCTATGGACAAATTTGAGATTGCTTTCTCCACTTCCTCAATGCAAGGGGGATCCGATAATGAGTTTTTGATTGGTATTTGCGTAATGCGCGCAATCGCTTCCTCGTTGATGATGGAGGGGCAGTTTAGGACCCTTTCAAAATGTTCAGCCCACAGATCCCATTTGCCGCCTTCACTGATTTAACACGCCGAAGCGGTTTCAGAGGTGTGGTTGCTGTTGCACACTGACAGCGATTATGCTCCACTCATGAAGGCTAGATAGAAGAATAGTTGAAGTAGGTAGAGTTAGGGCTATAGCACTTGAAGACGCCCCTGTTCTACTCAAATGATCACTATGGCCGTTAAACATGACTTGATGTTTCTCCGCCCCTGCTAAATGTTTTCCGACTGAAGACCTGTAGCACTGTGCTCATGTGATAAGACATATAATACCCGTAAACATAACAGGGCTTTTTTCACGAAGTTTGCTCTCCATTTTGCCAGTGCTAAACATATTTATAGCTATCGGGCCTAGCTTGACCGGGTGACATCGTGTACATGAGTGAACAGAGCGGTGTGTAGATACCTGTTGACTGGTGTGTGAACAGTTTCACTATTCAAGATTGCAGAATTTTTACTTAGCACACTTAAGAGTACATAAAACACAAGTTAATATTGTAATCCTTAGCGAATAAAAGTAACATCCATGACTTGGAAATACATCAAACGGTATAACACATGTTGGAAGGCATAGTTCAGTGTATTTAAACACAATTTGGCGAGAAATTCGCAGCCATCCAGCCACCATGTTGTACACATCCAACTTCACTATGAGCCCATGAACACTTAAGCAGGAACTAACCTCCCAGCTTATGTACATTCCATTTGTTAATCCCAGTTTATGCACATTCCACTTGTTAATCTCATTTTTTAGAAGAAGATTCACAATTGCAACACTCACATTAACACAAATAATAAAACTGTGGCAAAGTAGTAATAATGGCACTAAAGTAACCTTACAAGATCATGTGTTTTCCCAGTGGCAACATATGGATGCGAGACTTGGACTTTAAATAAGACAATATCCAAAAGAATAAACTCATTTGAAATGCAATTCTACAGAAGATTCTTTGAATATTATGGTCAGAGAAAAAGAAGAATTTTGAAATTCTCTCTCTCTCTCTCTCTTTCTCTCTCTCTCAATGTGATGTGTCTTTTAGAATGTTGTCCTCACTTCCACACTGTAAGCCTCATGGTTCTGTGTGAGCTGCCCAGCTTCTTCCAATGTCATGTTCAGAAGGTCTTCAATGTCTTATGTCCATCATAGTCATGATCTGCCTCTTGTTCTCTTTCCTGGAACTTTCATTTTTTAAATTACTGAAACTAAATGAAGGGTGTCTTCTAAATGCCATCATAGGAAGGAAGCTATAGTATTTTGGAAACTTAAAGTGATTAGGATGGTATTGAAAAGCTGATTATAGAGGACAGAGTGGCTGGTGAGAGAAGAAGAGGAAGACCAAGAAGACAATGGACCAGTGACATCCAAGAATGTATGTACACGTTTCTCGCCAATGCAGGCCTGTTTGCCAAGGACAGTGAGGCGTTTAGAGTATTCACGATGAAGATAACATTCTGGAAAGAATATGTCACTTGATCTAATCCCAGTTTAAGCATGTTCCACTTGACAAGTCCAGTTTAGGTATGTTTCATTTGATCATGTCAGTTTATACTGTACAATAATCCACTTTTTCCAGACCAAGTTTAGACATGCTAGAGTAAGTCCAGTTGTAATTTGGTGCAAGAATATTTCAGCTACAAATACTACCGTTAAATTCTGAATATAAACCCATCCGATTGTAGGCCGATAACCTAACTATCCCTTCCCAAAAGTGGAGAAAGTCGAAAGTCCGACTATAGACCGACATCCCCAACTTAACAAAGCCGGCAATAATGAACTTCATCATCATAAGAAAGAACCGACATGCTAAATGGAAATTAACACAAACTTTTGCAACTCTAAGAAAATAGCATTCCTTTCATTTGCTTCACTCACGTAACTTGAATGAATCAAGGAATGAAACCCTGGTGGCTACTGTATTCCGGAACAATATATCCGAAAATAATGAATACCCCGTAGGCTGACTTCCCTATCCATGACTATAGACAGTTTATGAGGTGGCAAGACTTTGGGGAACAAAGATTTTCCTGAATGAATTGTCTGTGTTGGGTGTCTGGGCCTTATGACGCGGAACAGCGCTAGTGAATAGTAATTACTATGTAACTATTATGTCACCAGCTGGCTTCTGACAGTGACATTTAAGTGGGAAACGTTTAAGTGGGAAACGATGAAAGGATGAAAGGCAAGACAGCAAGATCACGTTTGTTTTTATAAGATACAGAAGAGTTTGAACTTTGTAACTGGTTATGTTTACAGTGTGGGGAGAATACGGTAATAAAATAAACATAACAGAGGATTGTGAAATTGATCTCATCTTCCACTAAATGTACAGTGGTTGGGGGAGGGAATAAATTACGGCGCAATTTTACTACAAAATGCCTATGATGTGTTGTGATTTGGAACTGCGGCCTCAGTGGGCTGGACTAATTAACAGAATATACGGCTGACTTAGCTAGCCAAGAATACTGCACAAGTAGTTTAGCTTCCAGTTCATACATTTTTATTGTCATTGTGATTTTATTCCTGTAAGTGTAAGCGGGGAAACGGGAAAGATGAATGGCCAGACAAAAACATGCCAGATCACGTTTGTTTTTAAAAGATACAGAAGAGTTTGAACTTTGTCTGACCTGTATGTTTACCTTATACGGTAATATAAACTGAGGCACAGCTCAGACAGTTTCACTATTGATTTCTCTCCCATTCTCCTCCCTCCAACACTGCCTAAGCGGCAAAGTTTTGGATGTCAAAAATGTGTTTGTGCAAGACCGTAGTATGTAGAGTAAGACCTCTGCACAGAATTAATTAGGACATCATTCTATGTTTCTGATTATAGTCTTGGTCAATATTTATATTCTTGGAGTCCCATGTTCAAAATTGGCAAGACTGACCAGCAACATTGCACGGAAATACTCAAAATCTGCCTTTGAGGTGTTGTTTTAAATTTTCTGTACACAGGTATTATAGCCTAGTAGACGGTCAGTAACTGTTGTAACATTTGCTTTACCGCAACAAGAAAGTGTGTGACAGTGTTTAGATTACTGGTAGTTAGTGTTTCCCTACACAAACAAGACTAGGCCTAAGCTACCAATCAGCTTAGGCTATGGTATTTCATTTGTTTTTTCCACAGACCATTACCGTATTTTGGTCAATAAATAACATCAGATACTGGTATACTTTTCTGACCAATTTCGATGATCAATTGAAACCTTTATGATATAAATATATGTACTATAAACAGTAAATAAAACCGGCAATACCCATTGCTAAAAATAGCGTTTCCGGGAAATTATTCTAAAAAAATGGCGACGTCTCTGAAATAACGATATAGACCTAGTAAGTGAGTTTTTATCAAGAAATATCGGAGATTTCGAAGGAAATATTGTATGATATATAGAAATTAATGTAATTAGAGGCCTAGCATTATGGTAAGTACGCTCTAGATTGCTGGTGAGCCCTAGTCATTTTATCCTGGCTTAATATATCGGGACATGTGACTGTAATTTTTTTTAGTGTTTTTCTCCATTTTTACTGTGATTTGGACGTAATTTTTTTAAAATTTGATCTTACTCTCGAAAATAAGCCTAGGAGCATGAAGCCATCTCTGTTTATTGTCCAAAAATTCTCGGGTTATACACGGAATTTAACGGTATCTCTTAATAAAATATTGTTCAGGCATCCAACACACTTCTGTAGAAATTTGTTTTACATTTCAGAAGTACTTGTGCCTTGGTGAGAGAATTGCTGGCAGGTTCTGTGCTTCTACCCACCATGGATGCTATAGCTAATCCTGTAAGTGGTTTCTAGTATTGCTGATCAGTTTGATCAGTACCTGTGTGTGTCAAAAGATAATGAATGCCAGTTGCATCTTGATGTTGAAATGCAGGTTTCATCATGATGTTGAAGATGATGATGATGAAATAATTTCTTTAGCTCTGAGTGTGTAACTCTTGACAGCCCATAGCCTTTCCAACAAAAACACAGTTTCCCTCAGTGAGTAGCAGAAGTGACACCCAAACTTGTATAAGGTATTTTTGTTTCAGAGGCATGGTTGTGTTGTGGAGGGAGGGTTTATGAATGTGTGTTTAGTACCCAAAAGAAGGCATTCCAGTGCAGCAGGATCACATTGTCCTACCTTGAGCATAGCATACACCTCTGGGCCAACTAGTTCATCATTCTTTTGCCAGATCTGTTGACCCATCAGAAGTAATGTCACACATAGCATTCCCCAATAACTAGTTATCTAGCACAGAAGGACAACTAAAAACAAAACAATTCCCTAAAACAAACTGTTCTATACATGATAATTTTCATACATGATCATGTTCTATACTTGACTAAATGCATAGAAATTCACTACAGAAGAACAATAGGTCAAAAGATAAAAAAAAATAGATGAAACAAACAACACAGACTATTAGTTATGACCTGACATCATAGCGCTCTGGGAAGTTATGTAAATATTAAGTGTTCCAAGCTTTATTGAAGGATGTTCATGCGCATGACTTGCTGGTTAAAGACATTCATCATTATATTCCGTGATTGCTCAGTTCAACTCATATTACATTTGATACTGAATTCCCTCAATTATAACATATATGCAACATTATTCTTGGACAATAAACAAACTGGAAGGTGAGAAATTAGAGGCAGTAGAGATGTGGTTCTATAGAAAAATGCTGAGAAAACCATGGACTGCCAGAAAAACTAATGTAGAGGTGTTGAAAGAGCCAATGCGAAACAGACCTTAATCAACAATGTAAGAAAGAGACAATCTTCATTTTTTGGTCACTTCATGAAACAGGGAGGTTTGGAGAACATAGACACAACTGGCATGAATAATTGCAGCAGAGACAGAAGGCGACAACATGAGAAAATATTAGACAGTTTGACAACCTGGCACTGCAAGTAAACAACGATCTTGATACATAATACTGGAGACAGAGAGCTGTGGAGAGCCATGACCACCTACGCCAGCCAGCATGGCACCGGATAATGATGATGCAACATTAGTCACAATGTCCAGATCTAAGAGGTGGTTGTTAAACAACTTCAGCATATTGCCCCCTTCTTTTCCTATTCATCACTAACTCATGGCTATAGATTCTTTCGCTTTTAATGCGGCAAAACCTCGACAGTAGATCCGTGATCCGAGACCAGGAAGTAACTATTGATGCTATCCACTTAAAGCAACACTATTTTAAAATAATCTTTCAAAATATATATTGAAATTAGTTAGTTGTAAGATCATTATTTTTGCACATAGGACACTTCCATAGGTGCTATGATCTCCCCTTGAGTATATACTCAATTACACTTTGACTGACAGTTCCAATTCCATGTTGATTGATGAACAATCGTCTAAACTCAAAGTGGTGCTCAATTTTGGTAACACCACATTTCGAACCCATTTCTTATTATTCTGAACATGGAAAAGAAATCATCACTATCATTAATTTCATTTACACTTGCTGCTTTTCATAAGTAGTTCAATATGTCTGTCTGATTCATTGCTCTAACATTAACAATTCTTGGGACCAATGGAAATTGAACCAGGTCCATTCTAATGGCACCGAATCGCCTCGCAACTCGAGTAAATGGGTTTTCCGTGCTTGGCTAATCATGTCAAGTTAGTGATCATCAAGTACGGAAAAACCTGTGTACTCAAGTTGCGAGACGATTCACCGCCATTAGAGCTGACCTGGTAGTCCCAAATATTTTTAATTTATTCTCTTGCTTCCTACTTGAATTTACTTGCTCTAACATTAAACAGAGTAGCTCATGCCAGCTGATCTACCCTCTCATTGCCTTGAGCATCCACCTGCATAACCAGCCATGAAAATGAATTTGCCTCTTTCCAACTTTGGTCTCTCTACTGCATCAAGTCTTTGTGAATGAATTTCTGACTTCCTGCCAAAATCGTGACTAAATACATGAATATTTTGTGTGACACTGACAACTTCACTTTAAAGAATGGATGGTGAGTTGGACACTAAATTCCCTAGTCAATCAAATTTCAGAAAGCCAATGTGGGTTACAGATTGAACACATATACATTTGTCCATATTGCTAAAAGGCAGATGTGGGCATCCTTTTAAGGATATGGTAGGACAAAATGCTGGTCAGTCTGGCTGGAATTGGCTGTTTGTATTAATTAGAAAATATTTTTTTTTAATCTGTGATCAGAAGTATTGATCAAAGTAAAGGCTTTTATTGCCATGTTGCCTTTCAATCATTATATGGTACCGAAAGATAATATCTCCCCAAATTTATTTTTTGTTTGTTCTGAACATGTGTTGTACTTACTGCATCACAGATTTAGCTTAATCATTTCATCTTTATCACTGTTTAGTCTTGCAGTTTACTTCTTGCCTATGATAACTTGTGATAGGTTATTTTGTGAGTTCGGAGGCAAATATAATAATTTTAAATCAACCTTCTGGACAAGTAAAAATGGCTTGGTCTGCTGGGTTTGACTTGTGGGCTGTATTTTGCTTAACCCTACTATAAGGTCACTTCACAAACTGATAACTCACAGGATGTTTAGAACAGTCTTGTTTTGTATAGCAGTTTTGTATTACGGTAAGTCAAAAGTTTGTCCTGTTTCACTATACTGATTACATAATGTCATGATGATAAACCATCAAGAAAAGCAGGATGAACTTGTGACTCATATTAACCTGTAGCAACCCAGAGAAAAATAATGCATACTTCCTCAGGCACCCTTCCATTTTTTATGACTTCTGGTTTTTCTGCACATGTTTGTTTTTTTGGCATAACTTTTTTAGTTATTGAGTTATTGATTTCAAATTCAGAGATAATATAGATAGGTGGATGCTGGATATGATTTGAAGGTGTTGTTTGCTTGTGTGTGTGTCAGTGTTATGTTGTGGAAAACCAACATCGACAGTGTGGACAAACTCACACAAAGAACTTTTTGGTTCAAGGTAATCCATAGGCCTATCTGTAGAAAACACTGCTCCTCAAACTCCTCATCATAAATGAAGCATTTACATCACTATTAAATATTATCTCTCGTAACCCCCATATGGTGATCTACAGTACTTGCAACACTAAAACCTTGAATCATGATACATGAAGATTTCCCAAACAATGGCGTAACTGAAGTTAGATCCATACAGTATGGCTTGCAAACGTGAAAAGATTGAATAAATTACAACGGGTATTTATATCAGCAAAAAAAATTCAGTTAGTCATGCTAACACATAATAGCATGATGGAAAATTAACATGGACAATTGTTACCCATGACTACAAATGACTGCCTCAATGTAGATATTGGTTGCCATTGGGTTTCTATCACTAGATTAAATTTGTTGACATTTGTAGAATTCGGGTTACTACAGGTTAATAGTTAACACATTTCTCATGACAACTAAATCATTTAGTGTTTCTTTAGCATGTTATGTTTAATATTGTTGTTTATTCAGCAATTCTATTTGCAGGATCTCTTGAACAATTTACTCCTAGTCTTCTTTGACAATCACCCAGTAAGTATGGATGTAAATTGTGTTCCAAAAATTATCTGTAACTTAGATAATTTGCGATGGGTAAGATGTAACATGGAAAAATCCAGAGTTACTTATAGCAGGAGCTGAGGGAGATAAGCCACAGAGTGCAGTTCACAAAGTAGTCAATGACATAGAATACTTTTGTACTGCACCAAGGTGTTACAAACTAATACCAGTTGAACTTGCTTATATTGAAAATTGAGATATTTATTATAATTATATATATTTAAAATGCCTTGCAAAAATAAAATGTAAGAGATTACTGTATATTTCTGAATATAAGCCATTAAAAAGTATATAAGGCAAGGATGTAACTTTATTATCCAAATTATCAGCAAAATCAGAAACCTGTGCGTAGACCAAAGTATAAAAACATAATGCCAGTAATAATACTGTGAAATGTCATTATAAGAATGAAGAGACAAGCAAAATATTCCTTAAAGGAAAAATAACACAAACTTTAACAACTGTAAGACGCAATGTAATTTCTTCCATTTGATGAATTCTACCAGTACTCACATAAAATTAAATCAAGGATAATACAGTGCAACCTTACCTAGGAGCATTGCCAGTCTCTTAAAACCTGTGATCACCAAGTACCAGAGTGGAAACTGTTTTCTGAATTTTGTTTGTAAAGTTTGTATTTAACAGAATTTTTTTTTTTTTTTCTTCCCAGCAATATAATGCCATCTAATGGCATTAGGTCAAAGGGCAGGAGCCCATGGACCGCTGGATCAGCAACCAACCAACCAACCAACAGAATTTTTAAATTTTGTTGTCAAGAATTCAATGTCTTATTTATCTACAGCCTCCTGAAGAATTCAATGTCTTATTTATCTACAGCCTCCTGAAGCCACAGAGCCTCCTTCCCCATTGGTGCCATTTTTAGGTCAATTTAGTCAAGCAAGAGCACATAACCAATCTGTGAGTGTATATCTTTGATTAGCTTTCTTGTATTCTTCATTGTTTCCTTTTTTTCTCCACTTCTCAACTTCTTTTTTATCTGAGAAAATATAGATTTTTCTTTGCTTTTTATGATTAAATTGTTTTCTTTATACATGTATTGAAATCCAGTCAGAGCTTTTTATGGTAGCAAATTTTAATTTTCGCAACGTGTTTGACAGGTTATTTGAGCTTTTAGTACATCTTCCTGTGTCATAATGGTTATAACTTTAAATGTGATTTTGGTGCACTTCTTTTGGCTACCATGGGAACATTTACTTTTATGTATCTCACAATAAAGAATGTTTTATCAGGTTTGGCATGCAGATTGCATAAACCTGTCCAGCGAGTATGAGACTACATTATAATGTTTTCAACACATAAGATATCAGCTATGTCAAAAACATGGGTTCCATGAACGTTATATGCAATTTGTTGTCATCTTTCTGGTTCAGATTGTGTGGATGTGGTTAAGTTTCTTTACATTACACCTTCATAAAGTCTATGCTTGCAACACTGCCCACTGCCACATCTGACTAGAGTACTAGCTTGTCAGTCAAACATTTTTAATGCATTCTAGTCATTCCAGCTTTAAACAAGCCATCAGTGCCTGACTTGGAGTTATGGAAGGTAAGATTTACGAGGAAGAGAATTGACAATCTCATCCCCCGTGAAGCCTAGTTCTGTGAGGTAACTAAACTCTGAGACCTGAGTTAACTAACATTGATTAGTTTTACAACTGTTCTAAAAATTCTACATCATCTTGTACTTCTTCTTACTGTGTTCGTTCTCAAACTCCTGCGATGCATTCCAGAGAACGGAATGCATTGTGTTATGGTTTACAGCTTGGCTGAAATATCTGCATCTTTCAACCTAACACATTATAATTTTGGAACACAGATGAAGAATAAGCATTTAGTAGACAAATTTGAAGCTATGGATTTGTGGAAATACAAAAGAATGATGCGTGTATCTTGAGAACAAAACAAACAAATAATAAAGGTCCTAGAGACTTTGTAAATGAAAAGAGAATCAAAAAGTATAAAAATAAGTCAAATATTTCATAAGTGTCTGGATTGTTGAAAACTTTACTAGGAGGACATGCTATAAGTGGGGAGGAAGCATTAAAATATAGATAAATAACAGTTTCCATCCATGCATCATAATGAAATTGGTCTAATACCAATTACAGTAAATATTTGATATGGAAATAGAATTTAATCTTAAGATATGAAAGCAATGCTATAATTATATTTATCATGTTTCTGTAATCTGATTTGTGTGTTGATTCAGCTTTGTGGCAGAGGTACAAAGTACATTCTGCACATCTAAGGTATCAATTTAAATTTCCACCAAGGCAGTTGTGCAACTGAACTGTTCACAAACTTACTGAATGTAAATGTTGCTTAGAAAACAACTGCAATTAAAAAAATGCTGGGTTGATCACTTCATTCTGACACCTGAACTTTCTGATCTTTTAGTTTTAAATTGCATGTCCATAAACCAGAAATGGGAGTGACAGAAGATGTGGCCACTTTCTTCTTCTTAAGCGTTCATTCTCAATCTCCCGCTGGATATCTCTTGTAACAGGACAATGGTCCTACTATATTTCCAGCAGGATGTAGTCCAGAGAATGGAAATGCGATGTGTCGCCGTTTTATTTGCGCCAATGGCCCGACACATCCGTCTTCGGCGGGGGCCACTTTCTCACACCAGGTAATTATATTACCATTCACAGGTTATGAGCTCAATTAAAGGGAGATAAGAAATTCCAAGGGAGACAAGGACTGACCAAGAAAAAAACACAGTATCACATTCTAAGGGAAGTCAAGCAAATACAATTAGGTGGACAAATACAACTATAGAGGACTAATAGATTAACAGTTTAACTACAAGGTCCAAGTGTGTCCTGAATATGATTTATTCCCACCTGTTTAAATCAGAGTTTTACAAATTTGACAATATTTAACTTTTCTTCACAATGAACTATGGTTTTACTTATAGTAATTTAATCAGTTCAAATATGTGTCTACATTTCCTCATCAGTGCCTGCATCTTGAGCTGAAAGATGTTATGAACCCTTCTTGTCCAGAACTTCTGTACCCTTTTATGCAGTTCCTCAAGAGTGAGGCAGCTGTGAATGTCTTACAATTTTGTTTAGCCTGTGGTGAGTAATACATTTTTTTAAGTTTATTCTCAAATTCCCACTGAATGTTTCTTATGGCAGGACAATGGTTGTACTAGATTTCCAGAAGGATTTAGTCCAGAGAATGGAAATATGTTGTGTTGCAATTTTTTATATTTGTGAAACTCTTAAAGCTGATACATCCGATTTTGGTGGTATAACTAATACTTCAGGGTTTTTACCACTTTCACTGAACGGTGGACATATGTAACCATATTATTATTAGGCCGGCCATACAAGAGATTCATTTCCATACTTAAACGCTGGTTACCAACCTTAAAGCTAACCTTGGTCAAACATTCTTGACCGTTTTCCTGCTTTTTTGTTTTCTATTGACATAATCACAGACGCCCACTGGGGATAATGAAATACATAGAAGAGCTAGTGGTTCTAAGATAACATTGCACATGAATAATTCTATGTATAATTACACCTGTATTCATTCATATAGATGTTGCAACGGTTCTTTCCCAGAGAAAGAGTCTACCTTTTACACTTTTTAATATTTCTGTGTCGATCTGTGTTTTTGCTTAATTTTGTAACATCATTTACTACCTTCTTAGTCCTAGATACATAATGGCTAGTGTAACGTAGGATTGTAAGGGATGTACAATTCTGTCACAGTTGTGAGGACGACTATCGGATTCGATGATTTTCACGCCACCCACTGAGAACCATCCCCCATCTGCGAGCCATCCACTGAGAGACCCACCCATACAACCCTTCTAAAATAAATATCTTGACCCTGAGCCACAGATTGGTAATTATATACTGATTAGACAAGGGAAATAATTTTCAGGAAAATAATTGACTAAATCTTGTTTAGTTTTTCATGAAAAGGTAGGCTCTTTCTCTGGGAAAGAAGCATTGGAACAGGTCCTTACTTATAGAAATGAGTTATGGCAATAAAAAACATTGATTTTTGTTACTGGAGATCGTAAGAATTGGGTTTACATATCTTAAGAATCCTGTACACTGATATGGTCATTCTCCCCCATCAGTGTTGCCTAATGATGGTCCAGGCCACATATGCCAAATAGAGGAGAAATTATAGGATGGAAAATTACAAATCTTCAATATAAAGATGTCTTCAAATATGATCAGAAAGAGCTGGACACATTTACATTGGACTTAGGAGTGTTTGCCAAAGACAGATCTAGCTGGACACAAGTTATACAAGCAAGTCTGAATGCTGGAGAAATTAGCAGGGACAGCTCTGCTGAGAGGAACAATGTACTTCTTTGTGTGTTGCTGGGCCCAAAAGGGGAGCAAATAATAATAATGATTGATCTACCATGCATGTTGTAAGAGGCAGCTAATGAGATTTGGGGGTGGAGTGGATATCCCATCCCAATTTGGCAAAGTGAGTCAGAAGCATGCTGAAGTTAGTTGTCTCATGCCAAAAGAGCAGATATTGCAGCAAAGCCAAAACCTTGACCTAACACATTCTGTTCTCTAGACTGCATCCTGCTAACCTCCAGTAAGTTGAATACAAAGAAGAAGAAATAGGAACAGAGCACATACAAGTTAAGTTAAAATCAGTCTTTTGAGCCCTTTTTAAATTTATCTTTTCATGTATTGATATTATGTGCTTTAGTTGCTATTTATCTTTTTATTTAAACATGCCAGTTACAGGCACCTCCACTGAGTTCTGTTTATACATTCTTAGCAACCAGAGTGCTACAAGATTTCATACAAGTTAACCATGTTCTTTTATTGCATTAAATATGTTATAAACCCACAGTACTATATTATTCTATAGGTATACTTAAATGTTTATGTCTGTCCGTCTCTTGATATTATTCTCCTATTTATAGTGCTGCCTTTCTATTGTCTGTCTTTATTCACTTTTTTCTAGTAAACAAATTATTATTTTACCAGAAGTAATCTCTAAATTTTATTTTTGAAGCTTGTTTATTTATCCTTCTGGTGTCATTCTAACCATGAGCTCCCAGTGTATCTCATAATGTATCTATTTTGAGAAGTTTCTCAATCTCATCAAGTCTGATAATATTGAAACCATGCAGATATATAAACTGTTTAACTGTTTGGTCAAAAGTAGATCAACATTGATGCCATCTAATGGTTGCACAATTTCATATGATTTAATTTCTTCATGCACAATAGTGGAAAATGCCTTCTATATACACACATACCTCCTCTAAGTAGGAGGATTCACAAATAATTGCATACCACTGAAAGTTAGAATCTTCTAGGTATAATAATAAGCTAAAAAAACAGCCCAAGTTGCACATACGAAGCAGGAGCTTTATTTCAAGAATTTGATGTTAATTCAGACATCTCAAGGGAACTAATGCAATTTATCTAATTTTCTATTTTGAGAGTACTTCAGAGCATCTATGTGTCATCCTCTTTTCCTTTCCCTGCTGTTTTCCATCTGAGTCCAAAGCTACTGAATGAAGAAACACAAACCTATTGCAACTCAGTTTTTCTGTATTATTATCTTAAAAACACATAAACTGTATTTCAGATGATTTTAACCGCCACATTCTAAGTCCTGATGTATCACAAGATGAGTTTGTTCAGCTTCACATCACAGCTAAGGAGTTATACAGAAATTATTGTGCCCCAACAGCTCCAGATAGAATCAAATTTGATGATGATGTTGTTGAAGCATTACGAGAAGGTTTGATGTATCTTTTTGTGTGTTTCTCATGTTAACTCTAAAATTTTAATGTTATATTAAAGAACATAAAATATTTCTTTCATCTATTAACAACAGTGTGTATAAGACATATTAATTTTTAAAAAAACCTATTTCCCTACAAATCATTTAAAATAGTTAGTTGTCAGAATTCTTACATTTTCTGAGTAATTTGCATATCTGTTCATACATATGAACTTCTCCCGAAAAATATTCTGTATTTCAACCCAGAATACATACAATTATGTTATTTGGCCCAAGATTATGTTCATTTTCTATATAAACAGTGTTCTAATTAAAGGTAAACAATAGGAATATTCAATAAAACCTGAGAATTTACTGTACCAATATAGAAAATCATATAGAAGGAAAAGCAATAAAAGAGGTAGATCACTGTAGATCATCTATGAAGCTACATTGGCCAAAAGGGAGATACTAGCAATGAAGTTAAAAACAGAATTTCAAAGGCAGCATTAGTATTAAGAAACATTGAGAAAATATGAATATAAATATTCTAAACACAAGAACATAGCATAGGATATAAAACTCACTATTCTTACTAATGGATATCACAGATGGAAATAAATCAAAGCTATAGAGATTAAACTGGATGTATTTGAAAACAAATGTTTAACCTTTAGGGCTCTGAATTAAAAATTAAGAAACATCCCCTTGGGCCTGAATTCTGTTTTGGAAAATTTGCGTTATTGATGGTGGGTGTTTTGAAAACGTGATAACTTTTTTGTTTTAAAAGATATCAAAATAATTTTTGCATATCGAAATAAAGGAGTGAATAGTGAATATAGTCATGTTTTTGTTGTTGTTGTATGTATGATATGACAGTTGTGAGCAAGTTGTGAAGTTGAAAATTCGGGGGGAAAATCGCAAAACGCCATTTTCAAATCGCACATATAACTTCTTGACGACCCTAATACTTGAGCAATGCGTGGAATCATTGATAAAATCCTCATAAATACCTATAATTATTGTATATATATTGTTTTATATCAAAACTAATATAATATGAACTAAAAAAACTAATAAAACATGAAGAAATCGCATATAACGTCCGCCCGGTAAACACTAGGTCTATCCCGACACGCAGCGTAATTATTGTCTATGCACACACGTGGCACCCCTGATACATATTATTCTTGTGTTTTTGAACGACTACACAAACATTCTTATCAAATAACAACATATTAAAGATAAAAAACAACAATTAAAACATGTAGTGTATAAGAAATCGCATATAACGTCCGTCCGGTAAACATTAGGTCTAGTCCGACACGCAGCGTAATTATTGTCTAAGCACACACGTGGCACCCCTGATACATATTATTTTTGTGTTTTTGAATGACTACACAAACATTCTTATCAAAAAACAACATATTAAACATAAATAACAACAATTAAAACATGTATTCACGATCACTTAGCCATGCTACGCGGTACTCAATTTGATAGTAAAATATGGCTAAAAATGGCCAATGTCGTTCCAGAAATTCGTTGACAAAACCAGCCGGTTTTCTCTCTTCTTGCAGTCGTAATGAGTAAAGGAATTTGACCTTTAAACTGCAACGTATTCCTAGCTTCGTTTGGCGTGTTTTATACGTCACGGGATCATTACTTTGTGAAGTTCCGTACTCTGGAATCGGGCGATATCCTATGTAGCAGGATTGCGCCTGCAGGCACAATGGAGCTGTGCTCATAGGCACATTATTGCGACCGCAGAGTGGTAAAGGTTAAGAAAGATATTTTTTATAAAATAAAACGAGTACATTACTCATACAAAAATAAGCTAAAGATGCATGCAACCAACAGTGTATTAAACAATCAGATAAAGACAGTGGGTATAAGTAGAACAGGTCATGAGAAGAAACAACTGATGAGCACAAGACAAGTCTGAGATGGGAAAATAGAAAAATGAAAAATAAGTAAACTAAATAAGACACAAAGGAAAAAACACGGATATGAGAAACTGGAATGAAATTATCAAATTTTATCAGTAAAATGTTACAGGGTTCCATGAGAGCAATGTTCACTTTCAGTTAGTTGAAATTAGCAGATGCAGAGCAATTACACAATAGTTCAAGTAATAATTATAGATTTTCTATCAACTCAGAAACTTTGGACTCCCATCTGGATGACTAGAGAATCAAATGCTTGGGTTTGAATACCATCCATTGGTTCTACCAATGTTATTACTATCAGTCTTGCAACTACTAAATAACTGAAGTGAATTACTTCAAAATAGCATTTTATTTCAAAATATTTGGTAAATAATGTGACTTATGCTTATTTATTCTGTTTTTAACAGTTGTTGATGGACCTCCAGACCAAGTCATCCGACTCAGAACAAGCACTCCTCTATTTAAGTAGGCAGTTTTTCACATTGTTTGTTTATCTTTTGACTGGTATATTTCCAAAATATATTTTCCCAATTAAAGTTTTCTGATGTTGCTATAGATTTTTAAATAATATTTGTACATATAAATAAAGAATTGAATTCTACATATATTCGTGTACGTTTTGTTTGTGTGTGTGTGTGGTATGAGACGTGTGAGAAAATCGTAAAGACATTTCTTTTCACAAAAACCCAACAAATTATAACCAGAAATATCGAAAAAAGAATAATAAATAATTTCGTAATTTTTTTGGAAATATTTTGGAGTGGCAACACTATTTACAGACCTAATTCAGTAGTAATTATGGTCAAATTGTCATAATTTCACTAGGATAAAGAATAAACATTTCAGGATAGTCATAAAATCCTTCTATAAATCTAGATCTACTCCAAAACTGATCAATATAAGACAGTTGATTTATAAAGTCAATTATATGAAACTCGCTTTCTAACGTATTTTCAAGTGTGATTATCAACTTACCTCTCAGTATTCCTTTTTCAGAAGAATAATCCATAATGATTTTAATGAAAATAAGATAAAACAAAAGTCTATAAAACCCTATTCACCTCATGGCGCTGCTCTGGTTTGAAATTGTCAAGATATTACAAAAATGTTGATATTTCACTGAGATTCGGTCACGTTGCAACTACATTTGCAGAAAACATGGAAATCAATTGAATAACTTGCCAGATTTCAAATACTCTGGTAACCAAAATTTAAAAAATGGGGCTTCTTTTATTGATTACCAGTGACCTAGCAACGGGGCCTTTGTGGGGCTTGTACATTCGACCGCAGATATTTTAGATAGTGTAAACTGTTTGTTAAACATTAAAGACATTACTTTTGTTTGAAAGCAGTGTTGCCACTATTAAGTTGCCTTATAGTCTGAACTTAGGGTATATTTTTGTCCATGTGCATTGACAGCGTAAGTACATGTATCTGTGTATATATCGTTTACTTTGTAAGTTTTTGTTTGCCTAGTAGATAGTGTAGGCCTAAAGTTAAATAACAAAATATTTATGCCTAAACCTGATTTTCCTAATGACGGTTTAGGTGTATACTTTAATAATTTGTATAATTATTAATTGCATAGAGGCCCAGAAAACATGCTTTCTGAAGAAAAAATTAAAAAATACACAGCCGAAAAAATACATTTATGTTCTGTCATCAATGTTGCAGATGAGTGGAAAAATTGTGACATGTTTGGTCTTTGATATTCTGTCCATGATTTTCTTTGGCGTCTGCTTCTTCCATCTTTAACTGTACCCCACAAGATCATTTGTGACAGAACCATGTGGGCATATATGTCAAAATCATGCATGTTTTGATCATTTTACTATTGCAAGTAGTCAATATGTATGAAATGTTGCAAACCAAATGTATTTAGGTGATTAGAAAAGAAAATAATTTTCTGTAGTCATTCAAATACAGTATCACCCTTTTTGTCAATGGGACATAAAATACGAATAAAGAATATTGACACTGGGACCTTCCAGGCATGTTGTAATACAACTAAACAGGTTTGGTGTTATTAGTCCCATCCGATAGGTTAATAACCCAAAGCCATGCCAAAGTCAGATGTATCAAGCTGAAAAATGAAGATACCACAGCCCAGCTATAAATCATGACATTCAGTTCTCATGGCCAGCAGGAGTTTGAGAAATGCAGAAGAATGCATGTTGTAGGTCATGGAGTATTGTTATTAAATTAGATAAGCATGGAGAAGACATAGAAGAAACACTGGCAACAGCGGACATCAAGTTTTCAAAAACTGATATTACACTCTGGACAAACAGATAGGTGTTCTGTCTTTTTGCAGACAGTGAAGAGTATGTATACTTACCATTTTGCATCATGATGGTTTTCTTGCACCAAATCCATCCCCTCATTGTTTCCTGCTGGTCTCTCACTTGATTCCACATACCTATAGTCTTATGGGAAGGAAGACATCAAAGGAAGTATTCACGTATAAGCAGCAAAGAAATTCCTGATCTTAAGGACGCTGCATTAAGCCCAGTGGTAGAGTGGTTAGAGGGGTGTCTAGTAAACAAAAATCACTCAAATCTGTCGAAGTTTGAACACTGATCTTCCAGACTGTTACGCTGACGTGATTGGATCTGGGGGGAAGAGACCACAGACCCATCTAGAGACTGGGAGGGGGCATAGGAAGGTAACTATTTAAATGACAAATAACATGTTGTTTACTGATAAACCGTAAAAAAGTCTTTAAGATTTGTAAAGAAAGATTGCTGCTTTTTTATAGGAACCAGGTGGCCATGGAGAAAAATTAGTCTCAAAATGGGGGCCACGGGCTAAAAAATGTTGAGAATCACTGCTATACAGGAAATGCTTCATGTATTAAATAAGTCTCTGTTCATTTCCTAATAATATTTATGTGGTGGAGCCTGTCAACAAATTAACAGTTATTTCTTTGTATATTTTCAGAGCCTATGAGCATGCTTATGACTTGCTAGAAAACAACTTCTTGCCAATGTTTCACCAAAGTGATGACGTAAGTTGAAAACTATCAGCTGATTAATTCAGTTCATTAAGATAACATGTAAAAGATGGATCACAGAAATCAAAGAAGCCACAGGAACAAGCTTACAAACAGCGCACAAGAAGGCCATCTCCAGAGAACTCTTCCACCCCTGACGCTGCAAGGCAAACAAGGGACACAGCGTATAGATAGATAGATAAAGATAATATTTGACAGCTTGTCATATCACTTCAGGTTTTCTTTCTATTATCTATTATATGTTGATTCTCAATCCCACTGTTGGTTAGCAAGATGTTGTTAGGAGAACTGAATGCATAACTTTGTGGCTTACAGCTTGGCTGTGATATATGGGTCTTTAGATTTAACACATGCCTTTTTAGGATCGTGTTGTCATTCTGAATGGGGCAGCCAACCTCATGTAGTGATAGTTAGATGGTGATTATTTGTCTTAATTATTTTAGTTATATGTAGATAGAAATAGAGAACTTGAAATCATGATTCTGATGATGTTCCTCCTCTGCAAGCAAAGAGGAGCATATCATTGAGAAAGTCAATTAGTTTTGGTGTTTGTTTTGTGAGACAGTTGAGGAGTCTAATTTGGAATCTGAATATCCTATTGTGATGTGCACAGGAATAAAGATCTGGAGATGTGGGAAAGAAGTCTCACTTCTCCTTTTGATTTTGTCTCTTTCGAATCACCTGCAGTACTCTACTCTGTTCAAAGTTTTAAATATCCACACTGTTCTGAACCAGCTAGGTTGAGTGATCACAATCTGTGGTTTCTCAAGAGCTTGGGTCAAATGCTGCAGTACTTGAGAGATACTGAATATTTGAAAAATAAACAGTTCATAAAACAGACTGGACCAATGTTTCATCAAAAATACATTTATCAGAAGCATTGATTCTGTCTATTTTGTGAATTGTTGAACTGATTACTTTGTCCTTTCTGTTCCTATCTATTAGTATTTTGTTGTACTGCAGTTCTACCTAAAAGCGATAGTGATATTTAGTAATTGTTTTCCTTTAACTTAATTTGAAAATTAAAATTTATTTTGTTTGTTCTCAAACATCCACTGGATCTCTTATAGTAGGACAATGATCCTACTTGATGTAGTACTGGAAACAGAAATGAGGTTTGTGTCATCATTTTATTTGCAACAACTGACAGGCACATCTGACTTCAGCATGGTAACTGATATATTCATTGTTTTTGCCACTTTCACTGAGAGATGGATGTTTAGTTCCATATTGCTAGTAGGCTAGCCATTTGAGAGAACTGGTTAAACATCATGTTTGACATTTTTGTTGGAGTAGGTATCACATCCATGCAGCAACAGAAGCCCACTTTGGAAATTATAAAAATAAATGTTTTGTAAATTTGGATTATTTTTGTACTGAAATTGTATATTCTACAATTTGTATTTTCCATACAGTCTTAATGATTTCTTGGCAGTTACATTCAGTAATTTGCCAACTTGTCCCTGGTGCGCCATTCTAAAATAACATGCCTAAAAGCTTGCATATTCCCAGTGGCAATATATGGGTGTGATTCCTGAAGAATCACCAACAAAGTGAAAAATAAAATAGCAGCATTTGAAACAAAATTCTACTGAAAAATCCTCAGAATATCATGGACCAAAAAGATCACCAATATAGCCATCCTGAGAGAAATGAATGTAAAACAAAACTGACTAAATAGCATGGTTCTTTCCAGAAAACTTCAATATTTTGGCCATATCAAATGTGACGACAGCCCAGAGAAGACCATAATGGAGGGGATAAGGCAGGCCAAGAAGAAGATGGACACAAGATATCAAAGACCACCTGAATATGACACTAACAGAAGCAGGAAGACTGGCTCAAGTTCAGCAGAAGTTTCAAAAGGCTGTGGTGACTGCTACATCCTGTTCAGAATATACTACCTGATGATGATGAGTTTTAATATTATGGGATGTATATAAATTTATAGTATTAATAATGATTAATTATCGATGATTATTTTTAATTTGTTCTATCGTAGTATTACAAAATGATTTGTGGTGGCCGACCAAACTTTGACTTTTCAAGGCAGATGAGCAAGTAAGTACACAAATAGTTTTGTATAAATATTTATTCTACACCATCAGTATCCACTTAATTTATGGTGAAAATTGAAATTTCAACGCACGCCTGTTAGATACAGTTTTGCATTTCTACCTGAAATATAGTAACTTGTGAATCAGCTTTTACTAATAGCTTCAATAATAAACAAGACTGTTGTTAGTATATGACATACATGTATGTTAATTCCTGAGCAGGTGTAGTAACACTGCAAGTCTATTCTCAACATTTGATAAATAAACAATGTTATGTGAACAACTGTTTCATATTTTAATTAGAACATATCATATTTTGTATTTGAAATTGGATGTTCTAAGTCATATAGTGCAAACAAAGTGTATCAGAACATATTCATACTCTGTGACTTAAACCCATATGAGAGTGATGTGATGTGAGAAGGTAGTTAAAACTTTCAGGCTTTTTGTACTTTAGATGATTATTTTCTCATATAATCAACAGAGATGATGGCTAAGTAGTTATGATAGTCTAAAAATAATGCAGACAAGGGTTCAAACCGATGTGGTTAGGGTGGAATGTTAATTTTTTTCTGCACAAAAAAATTGAACGTATGTACTATTTAGGGACAACCAGATACAGTTATTTTTAATCCTCACTCTAGAATAATCCTCTAGTTCTACTAAATTTAATCTTTCTAGAATAGCAATATTGGTTCCTGTGGAAGTGATAAAAACACTGAATGTATTAGTTACCAACACTGATGTGTCGGATGTATTGGGCCATTGGCACAAATTTAAAAAAGTACTAATTTCTGTTTTCTCTGTACTAAATCGTGTGGGACCAACGTCTGCTATAAGAGAAATGTGGGGAGGGGAGGGGGTGAATAACAAAAATATTTGACCTAAATTTAATACTCATCTGATACCAGCATCTTATTGGTTCCTACATTTAATCCTCAGCTTAGAATAGTTCTTATACCTTCCCTCTTCAATCCCTTGATTCTTGATTAGGAACAAGCGTCACAGCACTTGGGGCATTCCCATATATGCTCTGCTTGCCGTTCCTTCAGCCATCTAAAAGTGTATAAGCTCAGTGTCCCAGTCAGTTGGTGATTACGTGTTCTTATGATTTTTCAATCCCTACTTATTGGCTCCTATATTTAATTTTTAGCTTAGAATAGCTCTTATGCCTTCCCACCCACTTGTTTATCCAAATTGTAGTGATTGTCTATTACCATGGTCACTACTTCTACATAGAGTAGGACTTTGTTCAGCTCTACTTCATTTAACAATAAATGTATCATCTCACTGACTTTTTCTTGAGCTCTGAACTATTAACCCCTTAGTTGATACAAGTTTACTCATTCCTCTATCTTACTGCTAGAGATGAATTAACCATTTTTTTTTCCTGTCCCCTCACTACTAAAAATGATTTCACTCTGAAATCACAAAGTGTCAGAATGTGTCAAACATCCCACACTTGCAGTATATATTCTAATGTCAATAAAAATCTGGTACAGTAGAAACTCTCTTATTTATGCAGGAACAGAAAAGGAATCAGCACAGAGGGAAAGTCATCAATGGAAAGAATTTAACACGGCTGGAATCAATTACAGAAAAATGTAGCAGCTAAAAGTTGAAATATAATTTTTCTATGATCATCTTATAAATCAAAAAATTAATTCCTTAGAATTAATACCTCTATAAGTATAAGTTGTCTATCATCCTTACAGACAGTACCTGGTTCCAAACATTGGAAATTTCCTGATTTGGAATATTATGGTAGGGTTGAAAAAGAGTATGTGAAAACTGGGCAAAACAAAGGTCCTTAAACAACTGTGCAGGTTAAGTGTTACATAGATGTTATTTATATGCTTACCGCTGTCTTTCAAGACCATTCACAACCATTCTAAGTTAATTTCTTCCATTCTTTTCTATTACAGAGTATTCATTGCTTTTATACAGATCTTCTATAGATCACACAATTACCGATTTAAAACAAAATCTCTTTCTCTGTCTTTTTAAATTCTCTCCATTCTTTCTTTCTCTGTGCTTTATATGTTTTCCACTCCAAATTATTTTCTTCCAACCATTTTCTTCCCTATTTTCTAAATAATGTCCTGAACTCTATATAATAACCTGTACCATTCTGTGTACTCTATTCAAGTGTCTTTGGTTGGAAGGCAAACAGTCTTAGGTAAAATTAATGTTGTTCAGATGTTATGCAAATGATGAATGAGTATCTGTGTGTCTTACATTTAATTTTGTAGTGTATTTCTTTGATCAAAACTCACTTCAAATATTGAAATCCTGATAAGGGAGCAATGGAAAAAAGTTGTTAATCACAATTCTCAAACTATTTGAATTTATAAGCAATTTTAATTTGGTTTCATAAAATTATAACAATATTTTTATGCTATTGAGTTTTATGTAGTTTATTTTTAAAGCTGTTGATTCCCTAAATTTCACTAGAACCACAATTTTGTTCTTGTATTCTTACCTCAATGTTGCAATCTGTAATTAATTAATATTTGTAAAAATAATACCTATATTTTAAAAGTTCTAAAACAAATTTCTATCAGAAATATATCAGGTTATAACATCTATCAAATGATTACAAAATTGTTTCACACAAAAAAAAATGTTTTTTTTTAGATTGAATAAACCAGCAGAGATTATTGCCAGATGTGATAAATATTTAAATGGCTCAGTCAAGTGATTTTGTAATAACTCAGGTGTACAGTTCTTTAGCCAACTAAAATATTGAAGCGGTCATAAAAATATCCTCCCATGTGGTAGTAATACAGATTTAAACATGTGAAACCATACAAGACTCCGAACTGTAGATATGCTTGCTGTTTACAGAGTGAGATTTGATTGTATTTATTTGGTAGTGTTTTCAAATTGAATGACCTGACTTTGGTGTCCCTTTCATAGATGTAGTAGTAGCAGCAATAGTAGTAGTGATACATTGCAGCACTCCAGACAGAGTATAAGGGATGATAAGCTCTATTCCTTAAAAGACTTTATGGTGTGAAATCTTGAAATAGACATATATTTTTTTCCTTGGAAATAATATATAGAGATGCTGCAAAGTATGACTTTTATGTGTATAATTGATGTGGTTTCTTTAATTATTTTTCTAAATGAATGCTTCTGATTATTGTGCATTGTATGTGTGTAGATCTGAGGTGGCAAGCTTTCAAGATCAGCTGGCCAGATTTAGCATTTCTCATTTGACCCCAAGTTTTTTGGGGTTGAAATTTTGGAGCTCCAAATAGTTTTTTTTAAGCTCTGTAGCCATTGCATATAGTACTTTCAGATCGACCAGGTGGGTCCAAAAAATTATTTTGTGGGTCAGATTTTGTTCAACCCTTGTGTAGATTTGTCGGAAAAATTAATAAGAAAATGTATATAGATGGTAGGAGAAATCAGAAGGGATGAGAAAGTGTATGTAGATATGTGCAGGAGAGTCAGAATTAATATAAAAGTGAGTGTAGATAATTGTATGGATTTCAGGATGAATTTGAAAGCTTGTACATACATGCAGGGTTAGCAGTACAAATTAGAAAGTATGTGTAGGTATGCCTAGAATTATTAGAATGAATTAGAATGCATGGTTTTTATATGTAGGGTTGTCAGAATGAATTAGAATGGATATTTAAATATATGTAAGATTGTCAGAATTAATTAGAATGTGTTTTTAAATATATGTAGGATTGTGAAAATAAATTATTGTGTGTTAAAAGTGGTGGCGTAAAGTGAGGGTAAAGTTTAAAGATGGCTTATATGTGTGTATGTGGAAGGTAGGTTAAAGTGAAGTATAAAGAATGTGCATGACGTACTGAGAGAGAAACATAAGGACTATTTGTGTGGGTGGAAGGTGGGTTAAAATTTATGATAAAGAATGTTGAAGGCAGTGAGGGAAAAGTATAAGAATTGTGTGTGTGAGGTGATGTGTTAAAGTGCATGTTAAGGTGATGTATAATGTAGGTGACACAGTAAAGGAGAAGTATAAGGATCGCTTGTACGTGTGGTGGATTAAAGTAAAGTATAAACAATTTAGGTGACACAGTATGAGCGAATTATAAGGATCACTAGTGTATGTGGTGGGGTAAAGTGAAGTATGGAGAATGGGGTTGGCTTGGAGTGAGGGAGAAGTATAAAAATTATATGTGGGTAAGTAGTGGGTTAACATGAGGTGTAAATAATGTGGGTAACACTGAGGGAGAAATAGAAAAAGGATTGGTTGTGTTAACGTGAAGTATAAACTGTGTGGGTGAGTAGTAGGATAAAGTGAAGTATAAATAATGCGGGTGACGCAGTGAGGAAGAAATATAAGTATTGTGGTGAGCGGTGGGTTAAAGTGAAGTATAAATAATGTGGGTGGCATATATTAAGGAAGAAGTATAAGTATCACTTGTGTATGTGGTGGATTACAGTAAAGTATAGAGAGTGTGGGTGACTTAGATTGAAGAAGTATAAGGATTGCTTGGGTGTATCAGAAAATGAAAACAGACACCATTATATTTTATTTGGAAAAGAATTTAATAGATATTTATTTCCTGCTTTCCCTCTCATTCAACCAGCTGTGATTTCTTGTGTGATTTGAAATATAACTCAGGAATACATTACACTACAGTTTAAGTTGTTCACTATAGACCAAGCACATCCAGTTTTAGTACAAAATTAATTTAAATCTGTGTCCTTAGTCTATGGCAGCTTTCCAACCTGTTAACAGGCATGGAGAGTATCTAGTGTTATCTAGTATCTGTGCACCAATATGGTTTATTTTCTCTTGGACTTTCAAAGTCAATATGCCCCCTGGATAATAGTATATTGGGTTGAAAAGATAGGGAGGCAGTTAGACTTCTCATACTAGGTATTTCACTGCCAGGGACTGCTCTCGTGTAATTAGACAGTCCATTGTTGCTGTGCCTGCAAATACAAACACATTTATCACGTTTTTAGGAAACACTCAAAGGTGGAATTGAATTTGGGTTGGTCAGCCCTCTTAAGTTTCATTCATCAACATTGTGAACACCTCATCCAAATTTTAGTTCACAATTTTGCAAACTGAAATGAATTTGTTTCCTGCAATATTTGCACTTCATTGTCACGTGCTTGTAGAAAATGACTACAAACTTAGTCTTGATCATGAACACTGATTTTATCTTGGTATCCAATTTTTCATTGTCAATAGTATACTGGAATTTGCACTATGAATGTTCCAGAGTGTTAAATTCTGTGCACTACATTTTCTATGAGGTGCACCCATTAGAGGGGCCATTTATAGAAGTGGGGAGGGTTCTAGTGTCTTTAGAAATCAATGTGTGAAGGTTTTGTCTGTTTAGTCATTGTTGAATGTCAGAAATTTCTTGTGAAGTTGTTAATGGGTTTTGTTATAAAAATGTCAGTGGATAGTATATAGGTAATTTTAAAATAATTCTTATCATATACTGTAAACATTTTAATTTTTAGTCTTTCCTGTTATGTATTGTTTTAATCTCTTATTCTTAAACATGTGTGTTCATGTGCTTGCTTAATGTTTCTTAATATGCCCATCTTATCACTTCTGTTTTGTCTTAGATTAGAAGCTAATGAAGCAATTGATGAACATCACACTGCATTTGTGACATTTTTGTAATTAATCAGCAAGCTCTCTATTTTAGAATTGTTTTCCTTCTAACAATGACATGATTTACACAGACTTATTTCTCGTTCTTCTATCAGTCAGGAGCTGATATGGATTTCTTCGATGAACTGTACTGTGGTAACTAACCCTGAGATAGTACCATAGAGCTTTCCAACAGAGCTGTTTCAGAAAAGACTTAACTCATTTCAATAGCACCCCCCCCACACCATCTCCCTAAAATTGGAGGACAAATTTGTCCTCTTGTCTGACCCCTACTCTCAAAGACTTGGTTAGCTTTATTACTTCTTTGAGGAATACAATTCTCTGTGACATAGGTCTGTGGGTGGTTTATGTACACAAGGTTTCAAACCCTAACTAGGTAACCAATTTTGGTAGACCTTCTGTTACTTAGGCCTCCTATTCTACCCTAGATATTAGTCTGTTTTTTATTTCTCTTTTAATACTTGTATATGGTCTTGCTCTGTGATGGAGTGGTACAGATCACATTTCAGATGACCAGTGTCAGTCAGTCAGTTCCTCTTTTGCCAAGTTTGGCACATAGGGCGGATGTCATAGTTCTCCATGCCAGTCAGTCAGTTGCTAGGGATTGTAGGTCTTGTGCATTTATGCCAGTTGATTTTAATTCATTCATAAATGTTCTTCTGAGCGTTGTTTTTGGTCTTCCCTGTTTTCTTTTCCCGTCTGGTGTCCACATGAAGGCTTGTCGTGGAATTCTGAATCACACTTGCATTGAATCGTCGCAGTTTGATGTGTTTACTTACGATCTTTGATCTCCAGATGTTTAAGAGTTTAGATGTTTGAGACCAGTGTACCGGATTCAAACCCTACCGCAGACAATTGTGCCTGCAGGCTATTCAGAAAGCAATGGTAACTTACTGAATGCCGTATATTGCATAAACATTTTGACAGTCCAAAAATGCTGGGTTGATCATTATGTCATGAATAGGATATGCTACAACTTTTTAGTTATATAGACTTTAAAAAAATCAATATGAATATACACAAAGAAAAGCAAGAACATCCTCATTTGGTTTAATCTCTTGATCTTGATTCTAGTGATATGTATGAATCTTCTGAACTTCTCATCATTGTGGGCAAGTTGACCTGCCACAACGAGGGTCATGTTTAAACACTTTGAGATGTCTCTTATCCATTGCCATCTTGGGTGACCCTTACCTTTGCTACCAACAACCATACCTTCCATTATTCATTTTCCCACACTGTCATTGTTCTTTATAGGGACACAAAAATATTGATATTTTTATATATTCTTATATTGATATTTATTTCTTTTACGATTAAAGTTCTTATCACTTCTTGATTTATCTTTTTTGTTGTCCATGGTATTCTCAGAATCTTTCTGTAGTTTTTCATTTCTTCTGTGCTATCTTTAATAAATCATTCTAAAACCCTTAAATTCAAAAGCAATATCATACTGCGGACTTACACTGTGTTCTGGCTAGTTGCATTTCAAGTATCTGTGTTATAGTCCCTATGTTATTGAGTGTTTATGCATACTTATTTATGTTGCATGTTATTTATGCTTTATTGTCACAATAAATTACTTTTTTTCAATCATGCCCTGTTACTAACCTGTACATTGGTTTAATTTCTTTTACTTTATCTTGGTAATTGAGTTTTTGAGTTGTATTCATGACTGTAAAAAAAAGGTACATTTCCACACCAGAAAGGCATATTGGGGAATACTATGTTAGGCTAATATTTTTCATTGACCAATGGCATATCTTGGGATGATATGGTCAGCACTAAATCCGCTGTTTTTACTTGCCCAGAAGATCTGGTACCCATTTCTTTAGACTGGGTTGACCTAGGGCTGTTAGTGATTTAAAAATATTTCCAGTTGAATTATAAAATTAACCTTGGGTCACCAGAATAAGAAGCTAGCTCATTAACAATTGAGCTACTTAGGCCCAGTCATGATAGATGGTGCCTATATTTTTCTGTGTAGATCATATTGATACTTTATTGAGACTCAAAAAATATCACTATTCAATACCGAATTGTCGGTGCAGTTGGTAAAGCAAAAACTGATTTTGACGGTCAGCAACCATGCCATGCACATCAAATTGTTACAAATCAAAGTGACCAAGAAGCCATACTGAAGTCAGATTTGTCAGGCTAAAAGGTGCAGATATCGCAGCAAAACTGTAAATCATGGCACAATGCATTCTGTTCTTTGCACAACATCCTGCTAGTTTGCCGGAGTTTGAGAACGAATGTAAAATGCTAAGTGTGCCAAGATAGCACAAAAATGATTGTCATTCAATCCTGCAACACCTAACAGCAAAATCATAGACAAGATGATAGATAGATAGAAAATAGTAGTGTCTAAAATAATGCAACAACAATTGCACAGTATTTCTAATGCAGGATATCTTAACAAAATTTTAAAATTCATACCCTTATTGATGGATGCAATGTAACATGCAATAACTTCTGTATAAAATTTTCTAATATTGCAAGAAAATAAATGTTTATATCCATTAGTTGTTTATGTGAAAATTATGTTTATTTTATTTTTAAAGATCTTGCTTTCATATGTGTGTAAAATGTCCTAATTTATTTATGTAGAAATGTTTCTAAATCTTGATCAGTAGTATATAATTTGTGTAGAAATATTGTTGATTATTATGTATCCAAATATATGTAAATCATGCTCAAATATTTTCATAGAAATGTGTACATTGTACTCATTAAAGTGAACAGAAATATGTTTGTAAATTATGCTTACCGATATTAATGTGTGTGCAGAAATTAGTGTAACTGTTGCTCAAATATTTGTGTAGATATGATTACAAATTATTCAAATTAAATTGTGCACATTAATTTGTGTAAATCTTTCTCATGAATGTGCACAGAATGTCTGTTTTGCTAATTTTCACAGAATATATTTGCTTTGATTGCATTAAGATTAGTTGAGAAGACATGCAGAAGACATCAACGTCAGTGTTTTCTCAACCATTAATATTGCCTGTGAAGTATCAGCACCCAAATCCGACATTTTCTTGATTAACTATATTGTCATTCTAAGAATCCATATATGTTCTATGGTAATATAGCTATAGTGTAGATATAACTTTGTGGGTAACTATAATGTAATAGATCTAATCATCTTAATTATCACCTGTTTTTAAGTCATAAAGTTAAAATATGAACCAGTATTTTCAATTTTTGGTTGAAATGTTAACTGTGTTTTAAATACTTTGACACAAAAATAATTTTTCATGTATTTGTCTCAACCGATTACCATTAAGGCAATGTAGGACTGACCATGAAAATGATAGACAAAAAGACATGTAATGGGAAGATCTTGCTAGTGACATGTCCAGTTTAAATCAAGATTCAAACATTGATATGGAATCTGGTGAAGATAGACTCATCTAGTCACAAATGTAAAGCTTATAAGGAGAAATTAGAAACTCATATAAAACCCTGCCATCTATGGGTGCTATATGTATTGTCTTTATTATACTTTGTCTTCCCACTGGTGTCAGACATGGATGAGAGAGTCAGGTCGATTTCCTTAGTTAATGCAAGTACATTTCAAGCTACAGAATTGGTTGCTTCAATACTTTTTAGACATCTTCACACACTCACACCAGAGAGATGTAACACAAGTCATAAATTATTGACATCATCAACTGTGATGGATGACCATAATTTTAATTTATTATCTCTTCAGACCCACAGTGTGTCATAATCTGGTTTCTGTACTTTGAAAATGGAAAATCCTACAGTTATATTTTGTATAATAATTGTATTACCAGAAAGGTCTTGAGTTCATCACCAGTGAGGTGATTCAGATGACAAAAAACATTTTAACTGACTTATAAACATGGTTCAAGTGCCTAGTCCTAATGGCTATGAACAACAGACTCAGAGAACCATCTAGTCCTAATGGTAATGAACAAACTCAGGGAACCATGCCCAAGTTTTGCCATTACATTTTTCTTCTTCTGCATTTGCTTTCACACTACTGCTGGTTTGCAGAATGTAACCCGTAGAATAGAATGCATTAAGATATTTGAGTCACTGTGAGTTATATGAAACATAGAGTCAACAATATTATATCCACCCTAATATATTCTTAGTTACCTCTTACAATATACATGGCAGGTCAGAGTATTGCTATTCTTTGCTACATTTCAGGCCCCATCAATGCACATTAAATAATCCTTGATAGTTCAACAATAAAAATGAATAGACAGAAAGTGTTCATGTAAAGAATATAATAGGTCAGTTTTAAATCTCTATAAATAAGACACTATACAAAACTCAGGAACCCTCATATGTGTGATGCAGTGTATAGTAGTGCTAAGATCTGCATGTGTAAGGAAGAAATTAGAACAAAAGTAGCTATTGGCCAAAGTGTAGTGATGATGAATTCAGGCTTTTGAAAAGAAATGGTATAGAAGAGTAGCAATATATACATAAGAACCACATGTGGAACATCTCACCAATAACCCATCAGACCAACCACCATGCAACAGGAAATCTCTAGTAGATAACTTGCATATATGGTAATTCTTTCATCTTATGGAAGCCCCAAGCGTTTCATCTATATGTGTTATAACATAACATCAAGTATGTTTTTACTTCCTCCCTCTTTCCATATAAGGCTTCTTCTCAAAGAATTGCACATCACTGAGAGTTGTAGTCTTCTGCGTATCAAGTAATGCTCTGGAGAAACCTTCCCATTGCACATGTGATAACAATTGCACTATTGCTTATTATTAACTGTTATTGAAACAAACCATCATTAAAGAAACATGAGAAACACAATAAATGTGTTTGTAGGTGAAACATGAACATTTCATGTTACTGGTGAAACATATCAGAAACTGTGTGGTTTGGACACATAGTGATGTTTCTTTCCAGACTATGCTGCAGGGGACAGTTACGGGTAGGAGAACAAGATGAGAATAAATGGAAATGTGGATTGATAATATTAAGGACTGGTCAGAATTAAGATTGTCCACAATTTAGTCTCACAATAGAGTTGAGAGCAGATAGTAGTTATAGGATTTTTGTGCTGAGTTTTTCCAAATGGCATCCCTACAGCTCTTAAGGGTTATGGGTTTAATTATCTTCATCAAAAATTGTGTTCCTAACATACAAGCAGTCGAAACCAGGAGGAGAATAGCAATAGCAATGTCCAAATGAAAACAACTGGGAAATGTAAATAAAACTACAGCCAAGAGAATAGAGGTCTTGGAAATGCAGTGCTATAAAAGAGTCCTGAGAATACCATGGACAGCTAGAAAGACCAACCAATACATGCTAAAAACATCAATTGTTATCAAGAAGGCTGGCTTTTAAACACCATATTAAGAAAGAATATTACATACACTCTGGAGTGCAACACCAATGAAGAAGAAGCATAAAGAAAACCTCCTCAGCAAACTTCTTTTTGCAGATGATGAAGCAATAATATCAACATCAGAGGAACAACTACAGCAACATATAAATAGATTCCACACTAAGTGTTTGATCTTTAACATGAAGATAAACACAGAAAAAAAACTGAGGTACTGTCATGCACAAAAAATAGAAAGAAACACTACTATTTTCATTGATGATCAACAACTTACACAGGTGAAAGAATTTACTTACTTTGGAAGCATCATATCATTAAATGGGAAAAACACAAAAGAAATCCATCACAGATGCAATATAGCATGGCAGATCTTAGGACAGATGTTTACTATTTTCAAACACAAGCATGTGAACATAAATACAAAAACTGCACTATATAAAATGATCATCATACCATCACTGTGCTACAAATGTAAAACTTGTTACGACAGAAATGACTTGTCTACGTAGAATTCTTGGAGTAATAATAAGAGACAGAATCAGAAATGAAAATATCAGACAACTAACAAACACAATGCCAATCCTGGATTACATCAGAAGACAGCTGATGATGTGGTTTTCACACGCTTCTAGACTACCATCAGACAGTGCCCCTCAAAAAGTATTAATATACAGACACAATAGATACAAAGCCAGGGGCACACCATGCAAAAGATGGATTACAGAAATAAAAGAATCAACAAAAACAAATAAATATGAAGCACACAAAAAGGCGATCTCCAGAGAAATCTTTTACCCCTAACACTGCAAGGCATAAAGTGGTATAAAGCAAAAAGAAAGAAATAAAGATTAGAAGGAAGTTCAGTTTTTTCGACCATGTGAAGAGACACAATTGCATGAGTGTTGTTGGATAGGGTGATAAAAGGCAGTAGAGGCAGAGACCGACCAAGACGTCGTTGGACAAGAGATATTCAGGAATGCATGCACTTGTTGCTAGAGGAAGCAGGACAACTTGCCAGAGACCACAGGGATTTCAGAAGATTCATAAGGAAGACTGCTTTCTGGAAAGAATACATGACATGACAAATATACAAGCGTAATATACAAAGATATCTAAAAAAGAACTCAAAAGGAGGATTTATCTGATTATATTCTTGTTAGCCCATATGCACTCCATCCCTCTCATTGAAGTGGAATACCTCCTGCTTAGAGTACCATTGTACCATTAGTTTCAAGTTATAATCTACAGGCATCTCCAAACAAATGAATTTTATAAACAAGACATCGCAGGCGGAATTCAAACCCGCGAGATCAAAGCAAACATCTTAACCACTACACCAGGAGATTCCCTTTAAAGATATATGTAAAACTTCAATGAAGGATTTCTCTTTTGACTCTAAACATTGGGAAGGGCTAGCACTTCGTATTACCTGAAACAAACTCTGCAGACGGGAGCGGAGTCGTTTGGGGAACATATGATAATAATATAGAGGACAAAAGAGGAAGATGCAAACAAAATCATTCTGTGGTTGTGACTTGATCACAGATGTTCACTCATGAGAGACTCAACTAATTATTTTTTTGCATAATGACCATCTGCAAGACAAAACGACCTTACCTAGCACATTTTCTGTTTTATAATTGCTTTCACCAAGTTCTGAGCTTATCCAGAATGCTAGTAATTTTCCTGTATTAATTTCTGATCTATTCTCATTTCTATAAGGTTCTGTATTCTCATATGCAAGAATAGATAATGATAACATTGTGTGTCTTGCACCACCAACTGTTGTATAGATGATTTCTTAGAAAGTATACTTTTCTTTCTCTTAGTTCTGTGTTTAGCAGCTTGCTTGATGTGCAGCTATTTTTCTTTATTTACTACATTGCTACATTTGGTAAATATGATCATTGGGGGGGGGGGGGGAGATTTACCTAAAAAATGTATTTCCTCACTTTCATGTCATTTTTTATTTTCATTTTTTTGGTAAAACCATTGAGGGGAGGTTTTTTTTGCTTTTTGTCTTGCTTCCCATAGCTAAATGTCATATTGAGGGAAATATTTAAATGTAATATTTCTAGAAAATCTAGAAACATTATTTATGCAATTATTTGTAAACGTTGTCACTTGATTTACATGGAAGAAACTGACCTTAGACTTGATGATCAATATTACTGCCATCATTATGACTTCATCATGACAGATGACACCATTAGGATCCCATTTCGATGTGTCTAGCCATATAATAAGCCTATGGCTTCAGTGATCTTGATAATGTTAGAACCCTAAGGGAGATCATAGGGAAAGGTGGTCAACCACACGCACGTACACCCAAGTCTGATGCACCTCTTGAGATATGCAAAGTAGGTGATACTGTTAGTTACAAGACTCCCATTTCAGTTCCACTACCACAGTGGTGTGTTTTAAATAAGAAATAAGAATGATGTATAACTTCGGTTATAGGGGATCAGAATGATGTATAACTTCGGTGATAAGGGATCAGAATAGTGTTGTTTAATGACTTATATTAGTGTTGTTAAAGAATGATATTGTACAAATTCAGTGATAAGAGATCAGAATAATATGTAAATTCAGTGAGATAGATTATATAAGTGTAGTTCAAATGCATTATTGCCTGGCAATATCTTTCTTGTTTCTGCAGGCATTACGTTCAGAAATTGTGTAATATATCTCTACCTTCTTCCATATCTATGTAACTATAAAAGTTGGTTTAAAAAGAAAGGAACTAACATAACTATTTGTCCATAATTTTTCTACTGATGACTTAATACATTGTTAATTTATGTAGTTTTTATACTCTTCTCTTTATTTAGCAGTTTCTATACCAAATTGGTGAACAGCTTCTTGTGAGTCATTTGTTTTGACTGTTATTTTTTTGTTATTTTTCATTTCAAATTCTTTCAAATATAAATTCCTTAATTATCATCCTCTATATAATAGCATTTTAAAATATATTTAGTGATTTGAGACAGGGTCTCTATTTACTTTTTCACTGCAATGGAAAAGTAGTTGTGATGATTAATGTATATAGGATGACTTGTTTTCCAGATTGCACAGAAAAACCAAAATGGGCAACATTTCTCATGACTTGAAGATCTTGTCAACAGCTATGAAAACAACAGTTGATACCATAGTTTATTCTGTACATATTAAACATGTCTCTCTTTCTATTGTTTATGTATTAACATATTATATTGCCTTTACTTTCTCTGTGGGTTTTTCGTGTCAAAGACAAAGAAAGAGTAGAATTGGAAGTCTTATGATAACCTGAAGAACAATTCTCAATCATATTGATATTATATGGAAAGAGCTGAAGGGAAATTGAATGACACAGTAAACTGTGAATATGAAATTTTGAAAAATCTTTCACAAAAAAGATTGATGGTATACATTTTATTTGACTGATGTCATTCACTGATGTCATTTTTTGGAGGTCTCATATCTATTTTCTAATTTCTATTGGAGTTTGATGATTGATCTTATTTTTGCAAACTATGCCTCTTTCAACCATAGATACTGGTCCACCTTAATTATATTAGAGTGTATGACCATTACAATATTTAGTCAGCTAAAGCCATGGAATTTTATATAATAGATATGCTTGTTTACATCTTAAATTGTCCGGCTCCTTGGCAGATAGATACAGAGCATGTCTCGGACTGCCAAAGTACCAAGTTCAAATACCACCATATCGCCGAAGTCAGATTTACTGGGCCACTGGTGCAGTTAAAATGGCACCATTGTGCAATTTTGTTCACTGGGCTACTTCCTGCTGGAAATTTAGTAGGATCATTGCCCTGCTATAAGATCTCATGACAGTTTTAGAACGAACACCCCCCCCACCCCCCACCCAAACAACACCCACTGCAGACAGTTATGCATCCAAATTGTTAAAGCATTGTCAACCTACCAAACTTATTTATATTGCCTAGAAAATAACTGCAGCCAAAAAATGCTAGGTTTATCACTACATCCTGAATAGAACATGTTACCACCAATATTTTTACTTTGAAACATTCTCAGAACACATATGTTTGATTATTTTACATATTTTAAGTAATGATGACAAGGGACAAACAAACATATATGCACAGATTTAAATCACATTTTTTTCACACTGATTCTCAAAGACTACTATTTAAAGCCACTTCAAGTAGCATTTAGTAAAAGTTGGAATGAGTGAAAGCCTCTTCAAGTGGTGTATTGTAATTTATGAGTTAATTATATTTTGTGCTTTTAAAAGGACATTTTGTAACATTAATACAGTTTGTAACTATAAGTATTTGTTAATTTTTTGAAAAATACATAGTTCAATGATTCAATTTCATTTTTTTTTTTAAACTGAAAACATTTACTGTAGGCCCTATTCTATTTTCAACCAGTTATTATTAGCTTCAATATTTCTCTTGTTCATTATTTCGTTATAAACAAGTATTATAGTTTTTGCAAAGTTGAACAACATATTTCAAGAAAACAATTAAGCTGATTCCTGTTGCAAGATTTTCAACATTGCTATTCTACATGAATTTAATTTCTCATATTTAACAGAATTTTACGCATTTCCTGTAGAGAACATAAGACAAATGTGTATATAAGAAATAAAATAGAGCTATGTACAAGTAAGTCCACAAGAATTACTTTCCATAGTAAAATGATAAAAATATTTATTATTTGAACTTGTAAGTCAACATGATTTCCTATTTAGAACAATCTTGTTGAAATCGCCCGTGTGTTGCCGGGGCCCGAAAGGGGAGCAAAGAATAGCAACACTGTTTACCTTTCACGCATGTCGTAAAAGGCGACTAAGGAGGTTATGGGATGGAATTGGCTGTCCCATCACATATAGGGTCAGTGACCCAAATGAAACCCAGGCTGAAGTCGGATGTGTCAGGCCGAAAGGCGCAGATATCGCAGCAATGCTGTAAACCATGACACAACGCATTCCGTTTTCCGGGCAACATCCTGCTAATCTGCAGGAGTTTGAGAATGAACGCAGAAGAAGAAGATCGTGTTGAAATAGTAGAAGTTGTAAGAAGTAGTAGAGGACAATTGTGGACACACAACATCAATGAATGATCTGGTCACAATTTATTTACATTCATGAGCATTTTCAAAGATTTACATCACTGAAGGACTCTGTATGTTAATGCATCTAATGCAATACTTCTATGATCTTGACCTTAATTATGGTTATATGGATTTTGGATTTTATAAAACCATTTACTTGAAGTTTTCAATTGTTTGAATTTTACTGAATGATGTAGTTTATATTCTTTTAAAATCTTACCTATTGTTTAGTTGTTCCACTCAATGCTTTAGAATTATTTGTATGTTTTGTAAAGCTAATATCTAAGAATTCACTGAGTTGTGAGTATCTCCTGTGCACAATAACTAAATTTTTCATAATTCTTTGAATGATAGGTTGAATAATATAGTTTTTCTAAAATCAACTGTTTACTTTTTTTTATCCTGCAGACAGCCAAAGAAAAAGGATTTTACATTGTCTCAGTTTAGCAACAAGTTGAAAGATGTGTTCAAATCTTCAGGTAGGGTGAGAAATTGAAAGATGTGTTAAAATTTTCAGATAAGGTGAGAAATTTGGAGATGTGTTCAAGTCTTCACGTGGGTGAGAAATTTTGAGATATTTTCAAGTCTTCGGGTGGGTAAGAAACTGAAAGATGTGTTCAAGTCTTCAGTTGGGTAAGAAATTTAAATCTGTTCAAGTCTTTAGGTAGGTCAGAAATTGGGAGGTGTGTTCAGGTATTGTCAGAAATGAGAGATATATTCAAGTCTTCATGTAAGATGAAAAATTTAAACTAAAATAATGTAATTATTTTATAATGCTGCTTTTTTTTTAAAAATGAAACAGCAGTTGTTGATCTACATATTTGTGTTGATTTCTTCTTGTTTCCTTAATCAAAGTCTGTTTAAAACAAACTTATTATTTACCCCTTTTAGTTAATATAACTCTTTTATGGGGTAATAAAAGGCAGAAATAAATTTCTCCTTACTCTATCAACAACTTCTGCTTGGATCATGATTCAGGTCCACCATTTTATCTGCGCCTGTGCTGATCTTTACCATGTAATCCTTGGTAACCCATTATTATGTTTTCCATTGGGAGTAATTGTTAGCTTTTTCTAAGATGATCTGGCTCTCTTCTGAGGATGTTGCCAATCCAATTTCTTCACCTTGTTGTTCATCTACTTCGTCATTCCTTATTTACCATGAGATTGATCAGAAAAAATATCACTTGCTTGCTTTCGTAGCTGTTACTTCTCTGATTTTTTTTAATGTGAAGTTTGAACAAAAGGAAATATAGCTTTTTCAGCTCTTACCTTTCTGCCTTTAAGTGTAAAGTTTGATCAAAAGAAATATAACTTTCCTAACTGCTACTTTTCTGCAAGTGAGTATAAAGTTTGATTGGAGACAATCAATAAATCTATAGCTTTCCTTGTGGCCTGATTCATGTTAGGAATCTATCAAATTTTATATATTGTTCGCCAAGCAAATGATTAGTTCTCTTGTTTGTTTGGTTCCTTTGTTTTCTTCTTCCAATATCCCTAACTTGTCTTAGATGGTCAGATCCTACAGAATATAGGAAGTAAATTTGTAAACAGTAACATGATTGAGATTCTTAAACAAAATATAACAACATTAGATCTATAAGTTAATTACTTTTATTGTTTCACACTCTTTAATTATTGTTTGCTGTTTATTTCAGAAGAACGACTATCCAACTATATTGAATCAGGACTTGATAGTTTTGCTTTGAATTCTAATGTTGTAAGTACTAGATTGTTGTGCAGACAAAATTTAATGATGTTAATTTAGATATTTTAATTTTAATAATACAAATTATTAAACAGAAATGGAAACCTTAATGAAAGCAAGCAAAATGTCATAAATACGTCAACATCCACATCTTCCTAACCTATACCAAGTCCTTGTTGATGGGTACCTAAAAACTCCCAAGATAATTACATTAAGAGATTCATATACTCTTTTCTGTAGTTCTCTGCTGTCATCATAGAAGCAGTGATGCAATAGATCTTAAGGCATTGTTTTATAGTAAGAAATTAGAGAATAAACCTCTTAGCAACAAAATGTATCAAATGCTCCAGACCTGCCGAAGATGGATGTTTCAGGCCATTGGTGCAAATAAAACGGTGACACAACGCATTTCCATTTTCTGGACTACATCCTGCTGGAAATATAGTTGGACCATTGTCGTGCTACAAGATATATCCAGTGTGAGTTTAAGAATGAACGTTGAAGAAGAAGAAGAAGAAATGCTCCAGAAATAGAATTATCAATTGTTACTGGAAAACTTATCATTAAACTACAATATAGATCTACAGGTAGACCTAAAATCCTCAAAGATACTTGAAAAAAAACTGGAATAAACATGGTATTCCTATGCATCTCTCACCATTCCAGTAGCTATCCAAGAGTAAGCAGACTCAAAGTCCCAGTAAGTTATTAATTATTTGATCTTAGGATCTTTTCAGCACACACTTTCTCCCATCACCCCTGATAACCCTAATAAGAACAGTGTTAGAACATTGAACTCTGTGTTCCCTGCACATTGTGAAATTGCTGAAAATAAGGCAGGTAACAGAATATCAAAAGAAGGTACAAAAAAAGATGATTTCATCATTGAGTATTATTGGGGGACGCAAAAATATTTATCAAAAGAAAATTTGTGAGAAAAATTGTGACACCTTTGAGGACTTCCTGCAGATGACTAGATTCACGGAGACAACTAATCTGCTTTCAAAAGGTACAGAGCATAGGTACATTGCTGAAGAAGAAGATCATGAATATCTGAAAATATACACAGAAAAAAAGTTCAATATACGAATAAGAGGAATTTATCTGTAAAGCTGCTGTCTTTAAAGAGCTCTGAAGTAGTTACTTTTAATGAGTTTTGATACTGTTACCATTGAAGAACTTTGAATATATTGTCTTTAACCTTTAGGATCCCAGATTAAAATTACTCAATTTTTTTCCCTTGGTCCCGGATTCTTTTTTGACAATGTGCATTAATTTTGGTGATTTTTTGGTAAACGTGATTCAATTTTTTGTTCATGATATCAAAATAATTTTTGTACCTGTAAATAAATGAGTGAATAATGCATATAATTGTGTTTTTGTATGCGTGATACGACAGTTGTGAGCAAGTGTGAAGTTGAAAATTTGGGGGAAATCTCAAAACTACAATTTAACAAAAATAATTTCTTAGCGCACCTAATACTTGAACAATGGTGGAAACACTAATAAAATCCTCCTAAATATCTATTCCTTTCTATATATGTTGTTTCATATCCAAACTAATATAGTATGGACTGAACAAACTAATAAAACATGAGAAATCACATACAATGTCTTTTCAACACTAGGCCTAGCCAGACATACAACATAATTATTTTCCATGCTAGCGCATGGCACCCCTGTTAAATATTGTTTTTGTGTTATTTAATGAATAATTGAACATTCTTATAATATATTAACTAAAACATGTAGTTATTATCTTCCATGACGATCACTTAGCATACCATGCGGTATTACATTAGATAATAAAATATGGCATCGAAAATCAGCATAATTCGCTCTAGATTTTCGATGAATAAACTAGCCGACATTCTCTTTACAAATATGATGTGTTAAGGAATTTGACTGTGATATATGGTGGTATTTCCTGTGGTGGAAATTCTATGTTATGTGAGCTTAACTTCGTGTGATTCTGTAGTGAGGAATCAGGGCTTAGCAATGGAGGTGACTGAAGATGCTGACGGGCCACTGGTAACATAATGTCATTGGCATTTCCAGATGCCTATGAAGTCCATATGGTTAAAGATCTTTCAATCTAAAATATAAAAGACCCTTATTTCAGATTCTCTGTTTTTTTTTTTTTTTTATCATATTTGTAAAACTAATTTTAACAATTGTTTTTTTTTTTTTTAATTGTTCCATTTACAACATGGAAGAAAATTTCACTGCAGTTTTTCTTTCATTTTGTTTTGAACTGAATAGTTGTTTAGTATGAATATCTTTTGTTATGCTCATTAGTTTCTTTCTGCTTGTTACAGCCTTCAATTAGTATAGAAGGAGATTTAGAGGACCAAGAAGAATCTGACGACCATTCCCTACATGATCTCAGCTCCTGGCGAGTCACAATTCCTCGTATTGGGGCACGACCTGATCCTGAAAACCCACGAAAACAGTACTTTGTGTTTATCATTGATATTAGACGATTGGATGTGAAAGAGGGTAAGATAAGGTTTTTAGTATATTTTTTGTTTGTTTTTCGTTATAATAATTATATCTTTAAGTTTTTATTTTATTTCTTAGGTCCCCATGTTATCAAATTGAGAAAAAAAAATGTCTTGTCTGTGTTATTGCCGCACTGTGTGCTGAATAGTTTATGTTTACTTTAACCTTAAGAGCCCCAGATTAAAATTACACAACTTTTCGTGGGCCCGGATTATTTTTTGATAATGTGCATTATTTTTGGTGAGTGCTTAGAAAACGTAATAACTTTTTTAAAATTATAAATTTCTAAATAATTTTTGTACAGGTAAATAAAGGAGTTAATAATGCATATTATCGTGTTTTTTTTTTTTGTTGTTGTTGTTGTTGTATGGGTAATGTGACAGTTGTCAGCGAGTAGTGAAGTTGAAAATTGGGGTGTAAATCTCAACACTACAATAAAAAAAAATCTCGAAAATAATTTCTTAACACACTTAATACTTAAACAATGTGTCACAACACTGTGTGATAAAAATCCTCTTAAATACCTATTATTGTTGTATATAAGTTGTTTTCTAACCAAACTAATATGATATGGACTGAACAAGCCAATAAAGCATGAATAAATCATATACAATGTCCGTCTGTAATGGACTAGACCTAGCTGGACATACAACGTAATTATTTTCAGTGCAGATCCCTGATAAATATTGTTTTTGTATTTATTGAATAAACAAACAGTCTTATAATATAACAACACATAAAACACAACAACTGAAACATATAAATATTAATATTTCTTACCATGACGCTTCACGTACCATGTCGCGCAGTCGAATATTTGACCTCGAAGCAATTTCAATCGGATACAAATCCTCATTATATACAATGTACTGGTCCTATATGTATTGACTAAATATCTGAATATATTCTCTGAAAGTAATGTTTTAATACTATTTTATGATAACAATTGTAATTCACAAGAAAGCATCATAATTGGAACATAATCCAAAAACATTCCACTGAAATATGGCGTTGAAAATCAACAAAATTCATTCCAGATTTTTGTTCACAAATGAGCTGGAATCATCATTCTTACAAGAGTAATGTATAAAGGAATTTTACCTTTAGACTGTGACATATTCCTAGCTTTGTATGGCAGAAATTCTATGTCATGTGAGCTTCTGTACTGAAGATTCGGGGCATAGTAACAGGGTAACTCGGAACATTGACAAATCCTTCTATACCGGCATTTCCAGTCACGTATGGGGTCTGTAAGGTTAAATTAAACTATATTATTAATTAAAATTATATTTATTTAAAGTTATTATTAATAGTATTACAGTAAAGCCTGTCTTGAGGGGAACCGCTAGACACTTGAACACTATCCTGCCACAACCAGGTTTGCACATAATTAAAGTGCTTTATGAAGATTTGACCAGAGACATGCATGTAACTAGAATAAAATATCTCACTCATGTACTACTTATTCACACTATAATTGAACATATTTAAACATTACCCTTACCTCAAACAAATTCATCACTTTTTTGCTTTTCCAATAGTCTAAAGAAGGTTTTCTGCATACAGTTTATAATATTGATTGACTTTCCACAAATATTTTTGCCAACAAAACTAGACTAAGCATATCTGAATCTTTCCATTATAGTGTACTTTACTGTAACACCTTTAAAATTTCACATTGTATGAAGTTATACTTTTCTTCTTCCAACACAATTTCTTTGTTTTTCTCCTTCTTTCTCCTCCATCTTGTCTTCTTCTCCTTTCAGATTTTCTCAAAAATTTTCAGCTGACATCTCTATTGTGTCTGTTTCAGTTTGCCTTTCTTGGTCTATGTTCATGTAGTCTTCAACCATGCCCTCTTATTTCACTAGTAAGACAGGCACAATTTCTGATATATTTTTATAAAGACTATACTGATCTCAGGAAATTCTTGGATTTTTTCCAAGTTACTCTGAGCAAGCATTTGGAACACTATAAATTTGTCATATAAATGCTTATTTTTCATTTCTTTTTCCATGTTAGTTTCCATTTCATTCAGGGGAATTTAACATGTTTCTCAGCTACAAAATCACTGAGCTGGAAAATATTTACATTGAAGACAAATATCCATATAGTAGAGGGTCAGCTTAGGACAGATTTTACTGTATAATTATTAGTGTTATTATTATCTTGTCACAATATTTTCTTGTTATAAGATTTAAGCGAAACTGGGAAATAAAAAGTTATAGACAAAGTTAGCAACAAATATTTACATCAACTTTCTGAATTTTTAGAAAGTTTGCAACCATTATTAATGCTATAGTATCTATTTATCTATCTATCTATGTTTCTTCAATGCCGAATACGGTACATAGAGCAGAAACCAGAGCTCTCCAGTTTGAGTGATGTGATGTTTCTGTGTGTAATTCTTACATATTTTTTTAGACCAATAATCAAACCCTCTTTGATGGTTGTTCTGTGAAGAGTCCTCTTTTTCTTTTTCCATCTGGTACCCATTTTAATGCTTGTAGTGACAGTCTGTTTTCATTCATTCAAAGTACATGTCTGATATAAGTCCATCGTTTTCTTCTTATTGTTGTAGAAACATATTGCAGTTTGGTGTCTTCTCTTATTGTTGTAGAAACGTATTGCTGTTTGGTGTCTTCTCTTATTGTTGTAGAAACATATTGCTGTTTGGTATCTTCTCTTATTGTTATAGAAACATATTGCTGTTTGGTGTCTTCTCTTACTTGCTTGTTTGACTTGAATTCTTCCCAACCAATTTTTCTAAGATATTTATTTTGAAATGAATTAACTTCTTCTCCTGTGCTTTTGTTATTTTTCAACTTTCACAACCATATGATATTGGAGTTGAACTGTTGTAGTTTGGTATATTTACTTATTGTTTTTTATTTCCAGATGTTTGTTAGGTCATTAAATGCACTTGATGCCAACACAATTCTGATTCTGGTAGATCTCTTTTGTTGTATCTCCATCTTGTGTCATTTTGCTGCATAAATAGAAAAAGTTATCAACTGTCTGAACTGTTTCTCCGTTGTGAGTTATTTTAAACTTACAGTTAGTCATATTCATGATCTTAGTCTTGGAAGTGTTGACAGTTTGTTCAAAAAGATGACAAGCTTTTTACAAGCTATAGTGTGTGGATACTCAGTTAATGAGACTTTCAAATAGCTGACAGAAATTTAGTGAATTCCCTGAGTAGATAGACTTTAGTATTCTTCAGTTACCTAGGTTTTTAATTTTGATTTAGTGAAATATGATTAATTCAAATAGAAGCTAATTCTGAAATTATATGCAATATTGTATGTTGCAGGTGAGAATGAGAAAATGCAGTGGACTGTGGCTAGGTAAGAGACATTTATGATTTCACCAGGTGTCATGCAATAATAAAATTAATATCATCTTTTTAATATGCAGGTTGTTTTTTTTACTTTTGGATGGATGTGTTATTTTAGTTCTAAAATATTGTTTGCATAGATTAGTTGAGCAAAAATAGTATAATTATCATCCAAAGTTCACCTCCTGAAATTGCCATTCCTTAGTCAACCTAGCTGTACAAATGAGTATACCTACTCAACTTTCACATTTGCGAAAGATAAACACATTTATGAAGAATATTGTTCCCTCACTCAAACAAAAGAGACTTAATACTGTGAGATCAATACACCTTATATTCCTGATAATGATCTTATGAGATGAATACACCTTATATTCCTGATAAACTACTTAGCGAATTGTCTTACCAGTATAGTGAAGACCAACCAGATATACCAATCACCTACCATCAGAAAAAACAGATGATCAAGTCAATAAGAAAGCCACAAACACCAACACAAGATGATTATCACGTTATGAACAGATCAGAACAAGTTATAATTCTACGTCTCAGAACAGGACACAGCCGACTCCGCAGTCACATGTATACAAAGTTCAAGATTGGCAACACGGCCATGTGTACATGTGGACAGGCAGTACAGAGTGCCAAACATATACTTCAAGAGTGTTCTGAGCATGAAATGCTGAGGCAGACATATTGGCCAGAGGAAACAACACTGGAATAAAAGCTCTATGGGACACTGTATGAACTACAAAAGACAGTGAGTTTTATTAAGGAGACAGAATTGCAGATATAGACATGTTTCAAGTGAACGAAAGAAGAAGAAGAATATTGCTGATAATGATCTTATGAGATGAATACACCTTATATTCCTGATGATGACTTTACTCCTTCATAAACAAAGATGAGCAGAGTGTAAAAGAAAATTCATTGGGTTTTGTGTTTGTACAGGTGGCTGTCCACAGGTGGCTAGAAATCCAATGCAGCTCTGATGCAGAGTGAATAGAAATGAATACCTTGAGATTATGAAAATCTTTTTGACTGTTCAAAAGTGGTCACCTGTCAGGCCGAAATACATTGTAAACCAAGGTACATATTGATCTCTGGACCACATCTTGCTAGCCAGCAGGAGTTTGAGAACAAATGCAGAAGAAAATGGAAAATAAATTGATGAACATGTCTCTTGCAAAAACAAATTGTTCATTCATATTTAATTTCATATTAATCTTAATTTATTTCACAATTTTCCAGGCGATACCCTGAATTTTATGTACTGGGACAAAAGTTGACAGAATTTCATGGTAAGAGATGCATATTTGTGTATGAAACTGTAATCTTTCAGTATTGGGGATTGATGTCAGAATGAGGCATTTGGTATATTGTAATGATAGTGGATCACTAATATGGGGTATTCATTTAATTATGTGATTGATTTCCCAGTTCAGCCATCTGAAAATGGGTAATTTACTCCTTTGAGTTTGGGGAAAGTTCTGTATGACTCCTACATCTGCTGGTTATGTGTTCCAATGCTGACATCATAAGCAGGCTGAAAGGAACTCTGTGTCTGTGGGGATGCCTTGAGCTGCTAATATAACCTTTTAGTTTGTTTTTAATATAACCTTTTAGTCTGTACATTCTTTCCAAAAACCTTATAAATGACAACTATGAACATTGTTTGTTGCAGAGGGACAGACGTTATGAGTGTGGAAGAACCTAGAAATAGCTATCAATATGTCATGTGGCCAAAAGACAAGTGCTTCTTCTTCATTCGTTCTCAAACTCCTGCCTATCAACAAGATGTAGTCAGGAGAACAGATTGCATTGTGCCAATGTTTACAGCTTAGCTGCAATATCTACACCTCTTGGTCTGACACATCTGACTTTAGCATGGCTTCTGGGTCACTCTATCCCTCTGTGAGATGGTACAGCCAACTCCAAATTTCCTTAGTTACCTCTCTTCAAAATGCTTGGCAAGTAATAGTGTCACTGTACATTGCTTTCCATTTTAGCTCAACCAGCACATGGGCAGACAAGTGCTATGAGTTTAAACAGTACAGTAAAAGATAAAAATTATATAACAAACACAACAGTAATAGTTATCAACATTTCATATTGCCAAGAGATAAAAACATAAAAAATAACTCAGTAACAGCTGCCAACATTTCATGACCAGATACATGTCCTGTATGTGGAAAGGTCCCATTATAAATAACCTCTCAGTTATAGCTATGAGCATTTCATGATCCAGAGACATGGAAGTTCAGATTGGCAAGAAAGAAAAATCAATTGTATTCACTCATGATTTTGTCAGAATGAACTACCATGGGAAGAGAGAGAGAAATAGACATTCAATACAGTAAAGCATTGATTTGAAATTATTGTGAGTTTAGAAGAATGTTTATCAGCCAACAAAAAGCTAAAGCTATCAGTATCATGCAATAACGGATACAGTCAAGTGACGATTGGAACACTTATGGACATGTCTGGCATACAATGATGATGATCCAATGACTGACTAATTAACAATTGATGTGAAGATAGCACTAAATTTGATATTGTTCTTCCTCTTGGCACTCAATCTGATATTGTTCTTTCTCTTTGCACTCAATCTGAAATTGTTCCTTCTCTTGGCACTCAATCTGAAATTGTTCCTTCTCTTGGCACTCAATCTGAAATTGTTCCTTCTCTTGGCACTCAAACTGAAATTGTTCCTTCTCTTGGCACTCAAACTGAAATTGTTCCTTCTCTTGGCACTCAATCTGATTTTTAAAATTCAAACTAAATCTAATATTTTCATTCTGACCACACTGATCTTATCTGATTGGTACTTTATTTGTAATTGTGATGAATAATTAAAGAGGTGCCTCTTAACAGACATTTAATTCTATTCACCACTTGAAGATCAACCATAATTTATATGTGCAGGGGAATTTCTTGATTGTCAGCTTCCAGCCAAGAAATCATTTGGAACCAAAAATCAAGATTTTACAGAAGGGAAGAAAATTGACTTTGAGAATTATCTGCAGGTAGGTGTTCCATTTTCTTAGAATATGTGGCAGCTTCATAAAGTTCCAAGAATTGGTGGATTATATAGAAATACGAAGCAATAGAATTATTTACACTAAATTTTCTTCAAAGTAGTTTCCTTCGGCAACTACACACTTTTACCAATGTTCATACAGCTGCTGGAAACATTTGTGAAACCCATTCTTTGATTCCTCTCTCAGCTGTCTTGTCACATTGGTGATAGCGTCATCTGCATCCTTGAATCGGTGTCCTTTCAGTGCTGATTTGAGTAAAGGAACAATAAATAAATCAGCCTGTGCAAGGTCAAGATAATATGGAGGCTGTTTCAGGGTAATCACATTGTACTTTGCTAAGTACTGCTTTACTTGTAGGGACTGATGTGTTGGCGTGCATTGTCATTCAACTGTGTGACGACCTTTATGGAAACTCTTGTGCCACACAAATACCTGTGATTTTTTTCATTGCTGTATATATGCTTTATTAAGCAATGTTAGTGTCTCTGAGTGTGACTTCTCAAGTAAAACACAGAATTTGACATTTGTACAATCAAGAACATTTTCAGTTTCGATGATACAACTAGCATAACACACAAACAGACATCTTCAAGAGAATATGTTGAAGGTCACACCTGCCATGTCCTTTCTTCAAGGTCATTACCAACTTCTAAACATAAAGTCTCCATAACATCATCTTTCATTCAAATACTAGTCGACTATTCCAAGAACTTTTTGAAGCTACCTTGTATATAATTGCACTTAGTGAAAAGCAAGATATGCACCATATTATTGTCTATTAAAGAGTTAATTAGTGCTACAAGAGTTAATCCTGATATATTTAAGTAAGTTGTGGACAATAAATAAACATTCCTTAATCTAAGCTACCTTGTATATAATTGCACTTAGTTAAAAGCAAAATATGCACCATATTATTGTCTATTAAAGCAAAAAAGAAAATCTACCAATAAAGGCGATTCTAGTGTTCTACCAATAAAGGCAATTCTAGTGTTCTACCAATAAAGGCGATGCTATTGTTCTACCAATAAAGGCGATGCTATTGTTCTACCAATAAAAGCGAGCATGTACTGCGACTGTAGTTAACAAATAGTTAAATGCTTGAATAATGTATAAGTCGGATGCGTCTAGCCATTGGTGGAAGTGCCCTAGAAATTAGTCTGTCAGCTCTCTTCTTACCCTGAACCCTGGATAACCAGGGCAATATATCTACATAAGTCTCTGCAGGTGTGAAAACTATAACATCCTTCATTGAACTATCCATTGTGAATTGTGTGGATTATGGATTGAGTATTTGATACACCTTCCCTGATTGCCACTGCTCCAAGGACCCATTTAGACACACTGATTTATTTTCCATTCTCATATGATACACTCAACATCGTTTAGCAATAACTTAACATCTTAGAATTGCAGAAAAACCCCAGCATGATCTTGATCCCCATGAACAGAACCATCTGTATATATAACTAAGAAGATACTGAAATATATCAATTGAAAACGCAGAACATTGAAGGTTTTTTTTATGAAAAAAAGTATACTTATTAATGTGTACAGATGCCATAGCCCTAATTGTTCTGTATTTTTCTCACCAGAAATTGCTGACAAAGCCACAACTGAAAAGCAGTGAATTGTTGTACAAATTTCTTACCTCAGAGAATGAGTTTTCTAAAAGCTTCTTACCTGACATAAAACTAGGTATTTTTATACACTAAATTGTATACTGTTTGTTACCTAACAATGTTAGGTATTTTTATACAATAAATTTTATACCAATTTCAACATATCTTGCCCAGGAAATAAAAAATCAAAACTCCTAGCTACCTTCTTTGATCTCACAAAGGCCTTTCATAAAGTTTGGAAAGAGGGTCTATTGCTAGAGCTCGACCAGAAAGGAATTGTAGGAAAAATGCTACAGTGGATCAAAAGCTTTTTATGTAGAAGACAAGCAAATATCAAACTCCAGGTAAAGAAAAGCAAAATGATTAACATTACTCGATGGCGTCCCACAGAGAGCCCCCCATACTCTTCATTATTTTTATAGATGATCTACCAGGGCTGTTTGCACCATGCATAAATGGGGCTCTCCATGCAGATGATATGGCTGTTTGGACCAATTAGAGTGCATGGGAGTCATTTAGGTGTGAGTGAAGGGGGCTGTGGACAAAGTTGAAGAGTATGCAGTGAGTTGGGGTGTTCAGATAAGTAATGACAGGGCCGTCACTTGAATAGATAAATAAAGACAGGACTGTCTTTGCACACTTTGCCCTCTCCACTGGCCCTTAAATATATTCTCTTGTACTGGACAGTTCCCCGGTCTTGATTGAAGGCAACCCAGTCTGCCTGGGATTTGATGGGAGACTTGAATGAGAAACGATGTTGAGGGAACAGAGAAGGAGGCCACATGCAGACTGCAGATGAAACTATCTGGGAGAAATTTCGAAGCTAACATAAAAACCATAAGCCAAGTCTATGTGGGTCATAAGTAATCCAACTCTGGAATAAGGATTGAGCACATATGCAACAGCAGTAAATACCAATCTCCAGAAGCTGGACAGAATTTTGAATGCAGGTCTCCATATTGTTGCAGGAGAACTGGGGGGAGGGCACACCTATAGAGGCAATGGCAGGATTGTGGGCAGTGGGATGAGAGGATCACAATAGGGACTGAAGGATTTTGATGAATAGATGACTTATGAATTAACAGAAAATCTACTGACTGATCTTCAATCACCTTTCAAAAAAACGTATGAGGACCAATGAAGAGGTGATCAGTGATAGCCTGGAAGGGTGGGAATGGCTTTAGACATTTTGCCACATCCCACACACCTTTCCCATGTGTGCTGCAAAATTTGCAGTCCCAGGCTGTGGAAGCAGAGCTGTGGAGGCTCCTGCTTCATTCAGGGAAAGACATTTGATCAACTATATGTCCAATACCCAGCTCACAGTTGATTCATGTCTTTATGAATGGATAATCAGAGGATGCAGTGAAGCGATTAGGATACAAATTCTTATGTCAGGTGCCCTAAGAGTGGAGCTCTCTGTCACTGCTTGCAAGTTATCAACTGGCTGCGGGCAATTTGGGAGGCATTATGGACACTGGGAGGAGGGGGGGTAGAGACAAACATAATCTTCCTTTGTGGTAACATATCTTTTTGGTTCTCCGGATCATACAAAATGGACCTAAAGATCTAACAAAAACAACTGTAGAACTTTAAATCAACTGTCTGCAAAATTTCAGGGAGTAAGGCATCTAATGGACTGGCAGTGGAAAGTGCAGAAAGGGAGCACTTCCATTGCATGATATCATTGGCTAAATCAAGGACTCTCATAAGATGAAAATGTAAACATACATGGAGTCTGAGAACAGGCAGCGACATTTTACAGGACCCCATCCTAGAGGTGAACAGATCACAGTGGACTATCAATTCTGGGCTCTGACACTTGGACTATGGGCATATCCCCACAGAATATCATTATCCAGGCTGACCAGTATTGGGGGGGGGGGGGTCCTGGAGCATGTTCTGCAAACATGTCCTATTTTGGCCACTTGAGGATTTGGGCCTGACTCTTTATTACAAATCTGGAAGTAAACTGTGGGACAAATGTGAGAACATCCTGCTGATGACTGAATCCATGGAGACAGCCTTCCTGCCTGCATAGACTTCTGAGCATAGGAAATTGATTGCAGAAGAAGTATACTATTTTGCTACCTGACATAAAACTAGATATTTTATACATAAAATTGTATATCAGTTTGTTACCTAGCAAAACTGGGTATTTTATACACTAAATTATAAAGATCACATGCATATTTGAGTCAAATGGTTCACTTTGTACAGAACACTTACATATTTGAGTCAAATGGTTCACTTTGTAAAGATCACATGCATATTTGAGTTAAATGGTTCACTGTGTAAAGATCACATGCATATTTGAGTTAAATTGTTCACTTTGTAAAGAGCACATGCATATTTGAGTTGATAAGTGTTCCATTTATCCAAAGTTAAAGGTTGTAACTAATAACACTTGATGAGTTGATGAGAAACAGGTGTATCTGTTAATGTGGTTTGTTTGACTTCACTTGTTTATGCATTAAAATCTTTGATTATTATTCACAATTTATCTTTGTCTACAGGTAAATTTGTAAAATCAAAGTTAGTTAAAGAGGTGAGTGCATGAATTTGTCCTTGTTTTAGCTTCAGATGAAATTATTGTGTTTATTGTATGTGAAGATAACTTATTCTGCTTTCATTCTCAAACTCTGGTTGGTTAGCACGATGCAGTCCTGAGAACAAAATGCATTTTGATATGGCTAACAACTAGACTGCAATATCAGCACTTTTTGCTTGCCACATCTGACTTCAGTATGGAAATTGTGGGTGCATTTGACCTATGGGATAAAACAGCCAACTTCATTTCATATTTAATTAGGTACCCCTTACAACATGCAAAGTGAGTCACAGAGTCCCTATATTTTGCTCCCATTTCAGGCCATGACAACACATGAGCTATAACAATATTTGCATATATATTTTAATGTAATGCCTGTTACTTAGTAGTAGCAGCAACAACAGAATCATGAAACATTGAGTATATGTTAATACAATTTTTAAAAAATCTATGGTTTATGGCAGATGGGATAATACATTTGAAATAACAGCACCTATCTAGGTAATCTCCCTACCATATATGAGGCTTATGCCACTAGCGGTTGAAAAACTAAACCTCGCCAGGTCTACCCATACCCTTATGTCCACATTTCCTAACATGTTAAGGGGATGCAAGATATCTCATTTATGACAAGAGAGTGGTGGATGGTTACCTTTGCACTCTCATACGGGGTCTACTTTGATAAATTAGTAGAAGAAGGCATGCATTATCTTATTATAAACCAATATATACATGAGAAACATATTAAATGCTCTTGCAGGTCAGCTAAAACATATCCTGGCAGTGGTGAAATATTTCAAAGGTTTGGTCATGTGATGAGGCATAATTTTTTGTTAACCACAACTTTTCTGTAAGGCACAGTTACATGTAGAAGAAGAAGAGGAGGCCAAAAGCAAGTATGAATTGATATTATTAAAACTAGACAGAATTAAAATTATCCGCACATAAACAAGGAATTAATAAAAGAGAACCATGGTGAGATTTTGTTTTTGATCTTCCAGAGTGGCAACCATGAGGGTTTATGAGCGTAATAAAAAATTAATAAGGAATAACACTGAGCAATGAAGCTCCAAATGCTTATCATGGCACATTGTTACAGTGAATGCTGTGTGGTGTGGAAATGGGCTGATAGGTGTAGTATCACAAAAGCATATAAAATACAGATAATCTAGTACAGAATTTGAATAAATTCTTTCTTCAAATATTGTGCATATGTGACTAGCAGAGATCGTGCAAGTGGTATACTCTACTTACCTCTACAGTCCAGCACCCTGTCACCTACCTAAGTCCCTGAATAATTAAATGCCCAGTGGGAGCAGAAGATCTAATTCATATATCTTCTTTGGGATGAAAAGTTCATAACAACCAACCCAGATTTCATACCAATTAAAACCTATTGTAAGCAGTGCAACATATCCCGTTTCTTCTTCCTGCACGTTCATTCTCAAATTCCTGCAGATTAACAGAATGTACTTGAGACCAACGGGAACCGAACCAGTCCGTTCAACGGCACCAAATCGCCTAGCAACTATTGCACACGCGTTTGTCCATACTTGACGTATAGTTGCTAGGCGATTTGGTGCCGTTGAACGGACTGGTTCGGTTCCCGTTGGTCTCAAGAATTTTTAAATTGTCCTCTGGCTTCCTACTTAAATTTACTTGTATTAACAGAATGTAGTCTGGGGGAATGCGATTTGTCATTGTTTACAGCTTTGCTGTGATATCTGTGTCTTTCAGCCTGACACATCCACCTTTAGCATGGCTTCTGGGCCACTTTGACCCTATATGAGAAGGGACAGCCAATTCCACCCCATAACCTCCTTAGTTGCCTCTTACAACATGCATGGAATGTATATGAGTGTTGTTATTCTTTGCTTAAATTTTGGGCCCCGACAACGCCAGGACAATGTCCTGTTTGAATGTATATAATTACATCGGGCTGGGCGTGAACTCCTTCCACCATGTCCATCTATTTAAAACGTTATGTTGAATTCTATCCAAACTATGGAAAATATACAGATTTTACAACCAAGCATGGGCTGCCAAAGAGTAAAATCTCACAGATGTTGGTAGAAGAAGTGACAGTACTGTAACTCTCTGTCTATTACTTCTTCTTCTTCAGCATTCATTCTCAGGATCTCTCTTGTAGCAGGACCATGGTCCTATTAGATTTCCAGCAGGATGTAGTCCAGAGAATGGAAATGCGTTGTGTTGCTGTTTTATTTGTGCCAATGGCCCAACACATCCATCTTCTGCAGATGCCTGTGATTTAAACTGCCTTACTTGTTTTGTTAAATCATTTCAAAGCATATTATTTTCAACAATTACTTATTGTATGAACTTGATAATTGTTTTATATTGCAGTATGTACCCTCAGGTCATTTGGTCTTAATACAAATCATTGATTCATTTAGATTATTTAAATTGGGGTTGGCATGTGGGGGGGGGGGAGTGAAAACATCTTGTGTTGTCATTCCTGTTCTTTATCATTTCATTTGTTTTGTCATAGTTGTTTGATTTTGTTACCATTTTCCCATGTTTTTTGCATCTGTATGATAGTATGTGAGGTGTTTGAGTGCATACTACATCATTACCTTGGATTTTTATGTTGTTAAATGTCTACAATCTAAGTCATTGGAATTTTACTATTTTATATATATATATATATATATATATATATATATATATACTTATTGTCCTTTTTCTATTTGTCTGTATTTAACTTGTGAAAGACCTTATGGTTGAAACTTTGATTTAGTCTGTTGTGTATACAATCATGTATATTTTTTTCGTGTCCATTAATCTGATAGTCTATTTGTGAACAGTAAAACTAACTACCTTATGTTCTGTGTAAGTACCTTATTTTTATACAGTTTTACTGCAGTCTCACTTATTATTGATTGTTCTATTATCATTGTAATAAACACAATTATCAACAGAGAGGACAACACTTAGATGAGTTTCTAGTGAATTTCTCTGCATCTACTGAAGCTCCCAAACCTCGATCAAGGTAAGTAAGTTTATCTTATTCTTTCAATATTTTTCTTCTTTGTTCTTCAACCTGTGAGGAAAAAAAATAATCTCTAACATAGGAACATCTATATCTTTTCTTCTCAAAACTGGAACTTTAATTAAAGCATTCATCTATTACTATAAAAATAAATATTAGGCACAACTGAAAAATAATGAACAGTCAAAGGAAACAGAAAAATAAGAAACAAATTACTATGATCTTTAAGTAACTTTTCCTACTGCAAATATGTCAATTCTCTTTGAATCTTGTTCACTAATTTTTTGTCAGTTGCTGTTGCCATAGAGTCTAGTGTGTCTGCAATGTAAATATATTGAACACTTTGACTGCTGTATATAAATTTTTTTTCAGCCATGCTATTTTTGCTTATGCGTTTAACGGTGATCATTTAAGAAATTGTTAAAAATCTGCCCATAAAGTTAGGGCTTTGAAACTTTCAGAAGACATTCAGACATTAAAAAGCTTTCCAAAAACATTAATCTCAAGTTTTATAGATAATGTTTTATTCAATTTATATTATGATTTATTGTGTCTAGCAGTGGCAATGTCATGCTCTCATTTTTGAGGTGGGTATCCATCACTCGCTCCTAGACCTGCAGAGTTATCTTGTATCAATCTATGACTGTCATTACTTGAAACACATTACTTGTCCAATTCTGTATCTGATTCTGATTTTGTTGTAATGCTATTGCTTGCTAAATAGTTTAAATGAGCGCAATTTTGAACCTGGGTAGAATTAGCAACTAAATTTGTAAGAATTTCCGGTAGCAATAAATTACCAATTTGGAAGTGTCTATTGAAAAAAAATACAATGAAATCATTAAATCTCCAGTTATCTATGCTAAATCAATCCATACAAGGACAAAGCCATTTTTAAATGACATTTTTAATATACTGGAATACCGCACTTAATAATACTGGTATCGGTTCTGCAAAATTCCACAGAAAAAGTCATTTTAATAAACAACAAAAGTCACCAATAGTAATAATAATTAATTTTCAATGACTTTTGTCATCTGCAGTAGCAAAAGTGTTAAAACAACATATAATTATTGAATTTTCAACAGCCAGATCAGATGCATTGTCAAAAAGTTGACAAATTTAGTCTGAATGACAGTTGCTTCATGTAACAACACATAACTACCTAGATAAGTACATCAACAGAAAGAGTAGGACACATTATTGAACAATCAGGGTACTGTAAAATCTGTTCATGGAGGTGCTGTAGACACATCTCAGTCTGGAACTGATATTTTTTTAAACTTTAAAATGTCAAGCTATTCCACGCCCTCCATAGTCACTGGATTTGACACCCTGTGATTTTCATTGTTTCCTATATTTAAACCGGAACCTTAAGGAAATAAATTTCACAATAATTTCATAAGACTCCTCACACAAAATAAAGCAGCAGAACACTCCAGAATTTGGAAAAACATATACAACAACAAGAAGCAGTTTCACAATGGAAGTATTTGCCATAAGGCAGGCACTTAACTGGCTGGAATTGCAAGCCTATTCCCAAGTGTATGCATACTAAGACTCAATGAATATGATTCAGAAAGTCAAAACAGGTGATGTATGTAGGAGATGAGTGGAGTTATTAGCGAGAGTTAAAATACAGACATCACTATGGAAACTAACTCTTATTTTTGTCCCTGGACATGCAGATGTGGAGGGAAACAAACAGGCCGACCAATTAGCTAGCCTCACCACCATAGCATATGGTCAGCCTATGGGCCGATGTACATACTAATTGTTCTTTGTGAGTCTGCACGATCAGAGAATTTTGAGATGAATGAGCTAGACTTAATATCAAGAATACGTTAATGGAAAATAAAGATGGGCGTTGCCTCTAGAGAATACCTGGCAAAGATGTTCAAAAAGAGCAGTAAACCAACATAGAACCAGAACCATCAGAACCCTGAGAGATTTACTGAAATGGAGATCTGAGCACCTATGGACATGTCCGTTGTGTGAGGAGGATAATCAATAAACTAATGCCTAATACATACAGCAACACCAGACCAGCCAAAATATGAGGAAGAGACCTAAAACATGACTATATATTTCTTGTTTTCAGCAAATTATCAAGGAGAGGGTCAGAGTCATCTTTGTTGTCTACATCAAGTGAGAAGGTAAAAACTTGTTTCAACATGATTGTTAATCTGTTGTTTACTTTTCTGAAAGTAAAGTGTTTTGACATAAATATATTCAGCAGTTTGCTATTGCTGTCTGAACTGTCTGGATGCACAATTGCCTGCGATGGGATTCTGTGTACTGTGAACCCAGTACTGTGGCCATCACAAACGTGCTCTATTCCACCCTGCCACAGTATATATACAATTGCCTGCGATGGGATTCTGTGAACCCAGTACTGTGGCCATCACAAGCATGCTCTGTTCCACCCTGCCACAGTATATATACAGCTCAGTAACACATGCCTAGTTATCTTTGGACAAATTTATGTCTGATACATATATAATTATCCATGGGCAAATTTGTATTCATGATACATTTATAATTATCTTTGGACAAATGTATTTGTAAGACACATATTTAATTATCCATGGGCAGTTTTATACGGGTGATGTGACTGGCTTCAGTATTTTATTTGATTATTTCCCTTTCATTCTCAGCTGTCAGGGACACATTATGAAGATAATATGAATTGTGGCTTCAACCCTCCAACTGTGAAGAATGATCTTCCACTGGTAACAGATGTTGAGGGAATCTTTGATATTCTGATCTATCTTGGTAAGCGGACAACTTAGGGGGGGGGGGGGATATTGAGTGTGAATTAAATAAAGTACTTTTTGTTTGTAAGTGACAACAATATAGAAGAGAGGCAGGAATATTGAATGAATTCAATACAATACTTGGTATTGGTAAGTGAACACATAACAGTAAAAATATATTGATTATTAATTCATTGCATTCCTTGATGTTTGTAAGTAATAGGAATATAGTGGTGGATTTTATAGGGTGAAATATGTTAAGCACTTTATAACTGTGAGAACATTATAGAGATGTGATGAGATGTTAAGTGAATTCAGTGCTTACTTATATTGATATGTTACTACATTAGGAAGATAATATTAAGTGGGAATTCAGAATATTACTTTATATTCATGAATGATTGCCAAAGGTACAAAATACACTGTGAATTCAGATACACTATCTAGTGTATTTATTTGAAAATAACTGTTGGAAGATTAATGTCAAGAAATACAAAAATAGGTAGGTGTGTTACCAAAATGAAACATAAAACAACTTAACAACGAGATACAGAGACATACGACGTTTCGACTATAAAGCCTTCATCAGGACAAACAAATGACCACAATAAAACAAGTCTTACATGGAGACAAATAGGGTTATAATGAGGACAATAGCAGATAGGTAATGAGGGAAGAAAAGATGTGGAAGCATGACAGGTGAGAAAAACATATGGGGAGAAGGTAGTAGTAAGTAGGGAGGAGAAAGTAGACTGAAGAATGTGAGATGAACAAAGGAAAAGATATGGTAGCAAGTAAATTACATTAAAATAAAATAAAAATACTCACCTCAAAAGTGGCAACAGAGAATGAATGCTACAGACAAGCAATCATGATGTAAGGGAAGAGCAAAATGAGATGGTACGAGGGATCAGGTGGGAGAGAGAAAGAGGCCAAAAACGGCAGGAACAGAAGAGAATGAGCAAACAGCAGGAAGAGAATATGAGCAGATAATTGTGATATATGAGAATAAAATAGTAGTAAAATAACTTAACTGATGCAGCGACTAGTCTATGGTCCTCCCATGTGAATACATTTCTACATAAACTGTTCAATTCCTTTACAATCACTTCCTTAGTCTGTCAAGCTGAAAATGACTTAACTAGAACAAGCTTTAGGATTTGGAAATTATCTGCAAATCAATCATCAGCTAATGTGTTTGTTTCCATCCTTGACACTACTGTTGTTTTGCTAACATTGTATCTATGTATGCCCTCAATGTAAAAACACTGATGTTGTTTATTTCCATTACATTTATAATTTCTGCCCCAGTGAGAACACTATATGTTTGATAACTGATACACAGTATATCTAATGGGGGGAAATGTTCAATAATGATCAAATTATTGATGTTTGCTCAGATGTTATATGTAAGCTAGTTATGTGACTGTATATAATGATCCAATTATTGATGTTTGCTCAGATGTTATATGTAAGCTAGTTATGTGACTGTATATAATGATCCAATTATTGATGTTTGCTCAGATGTTATATGTAAGCTAGTTATAGGTTGTATATAATGATTTAATTATTGATGTTTGCTCAGATGTTACATGTAAGCTAGTTATATGGTTGTATATAATGATTAAACCCATCTTCAGTGATGACACACCTAGCATTCCCTTGCAACCTAAGAATCTTCCACAAATGGACAAAGATGCAATGCCAATTGTCCTGCAGAAACAGATATATACTATTCTGCATATATATATCCTATATATCCTGCATACCATTGAGTCAAATGGCTGCTGGAACAGAGGGCGAGCACTTATGGGAATACCCCACGTGCCATGAGGCCAGTTTCTAATCAAGAATCTGTCCTCCCATCTCTTCATCACATATGGGGACCATTTGACAGAAGACAAAAGTAAACAATTTCGACAGGACATTTGACAGAAGACAAAAGTAAACAATTTCGACAGGACATTTGACAGAAGACAAAAGTAAACAATTTCGACAGGACATTTGACAGAAGACAAAAGTAAACAATTTTGACAGAACATTTGACAGAAGACAAAAGTAAACAATTTCGACAGGACATTTGACAGAAGACAAAAGTAAACAATTTCGACAGGACATTTGACAGAAGACAAAAGTAAACAATTTTGACAGGACATTTGACAGAAGACAAAAGTAAACAATTTCGACAGAGGACATTTGACAGAAGACAAAAGTAAACAATTTCGACAGGACATTTGACAGAAGACAAAAGTAAACAATTTCGACAGGACATTTGACAGAAGACAAAAGTAAACAATTTCGACAGGACATGCAGTGATAATGATGATTTTTCACTGGTGACAGTTTGTCCGGCTATCCCCAGCTTTCCTTATTTGCCTTCTATGACATGTGAAAAGAATATAATAACCTTATTCTTTGTACCCTGAACTAGAAGTCCAGGTCCACAAGAGTACGATGTAGAGGTATCACTTATTTGATCATTCATTAGTTGTTTGTAGTTTTACAGAACCTGCTCCTCTGCAGACCTACCAGTATTTGTTCAGCCTCTTTTAGAAAATTATGAAATGTATGCATGTTAATGGCTTATACAAGTAAGTTAAAGTAGGAATCAAGAGGATAAATTAAAAATTCTTGAGACTAACGGGAATTGAACGAGGCTTGCTCTAACAGCACCGAAAATGTTCATTACTTATGTTATAGTCCTTGTCTCGACTGGTCCGTTCTCAGTGACTTCAGTACAAGTGTGAATGTCTCGACAAAATCACCTCTTGTTTTGAAATGCGGTTAGTCAAGTACAGAAAAACCTGTATACCCAAGTTTCAAGGCAGTTTGGTGCCGTTAGAATGGACATGGTTTAGTTCCCATTAGTCTCAAGCAAGTTAATGAAGACAATGCATATGTCAATTGTTCCTATAAAGAATAAAGTCATGCTATAAAGTGATTGCTTTTATCTGATACAGTTAAAGATGTATACAAAGCTCCAATCTGGGTTCATCAACTGATGCTTACTGCACGAATTTTGTTCAAGGAAACAGTAGAGAACTATCTAGACTATTATATAGATTTCAAGCTGGATCAGGTCACTCAAGAACATCGCTTGGTTAGCTTGATACATCTGCTTAGAGGTAAACATTAGCTGTGTTCAATTTTTTTTATAAAAAGGTTTAAATATGCGTAGAGGATTGACCTCATTTTATTCGGGTTTCCCCATTATGTACCCTCTTTCAACGAATCAACATACCACCAATAGAGAGTAAAACTCATATCACATAACTTTGAAGCTTTAAGCGATAATCCCATGGGATCTCCTAAGAAATTTCACTGTGTAAACAAGATGTCACAGGCTGGATTTGAACCTGCAAGCTCTTGGGCACAAAGCAAACGGCTTAACTACTATGCCAGGAAGATCCCTGACTTTTATATAGTGACCATGTATAGAACATGATCTTCTGCTAGTCTTGGGGTAGTCTGCACTGGGCATATACACATTTCTCACATCCCCATGTTCATCATATAGAAGCTACAGTATTGACATAATCAGATAGACCATATATGCATCAATAGAAAACACTGCACCACGATCCAAGATGTTAGAGCATACAGAGGCGCAGACGTGGGCAGTGATCATAACTTATGTATTGCCAAACTAAAAGTGAAACTAAAAATGATCACTAAAGCTGAAAAACATAGAAAAATAGATTCTAATCGCCTGTTAGAACAAAACATTCAAAACGCATACAAGTTGGAATTGCAAAATCGTTTCTCCGCTTTACAAAATCTTTCCACTGACAATTCTGAAGATCTCATAGATAATAGAACTACATCTTGGGACAACATCAAAAATGCTATGAAAGAAGCAGCCGTTTCAGTTGTGGGTTATACTACTAGTGAGAAAAAGAAATTCTTAATCGAGACAACATGGAATAAAATCAAATTAAGAAAAGTGGTTAAATTACAACTTTTATCTACTAAAGAACCAGTAAAATATGACATAATTAGAGGGAATTATAATGTGATGGACAAAGAAATTTTAAAAAGCGCACGACAGGACAAAAGAACACATATAAACGAATTATCATTAAAAGCAGAAAATGCCGCAAAGAATGGAAACAGCAAAACATTACATCATATAATCACACAATTATGTAGCACAACAGTCACAACAAACAACGTACCCATCAAAGATAAAAACGGAGAACTACTATCAACCACCCACGACCAAACAAAGAGGTGGGCAGAACACTTTAATGAACTATTAAATAGACCTCAACCAACAGCTACTCCAGATTTTGTCAATGACACACAAATGACAACCATGCCAGTATCATGTGAAATTTTCTCTATCACCGAATTAAAATATGCTATCCATAAACTAAGAAATAACAAAGCCGCTGGCGTTGACGAAATAACAAGTGAGATGCTTAAAGCTTCTGATGATAACACATTACAAAACTTGCTGTCTCTTATGAATGATGTCTGGTGCAATGAAAATCCACCTCAACAATGGAAAGACGGTATCATCGTCAAACTCCCTAAGAAAGGCGACCCCTCAGACTGCAACAACTGGCGGGGTATCACCCTATTATCAGTCATAGGCAAGGTCTTCCTAAGCATCATATTGGAAAGATTAAAGAATGCTGTTGATAAACTACTCAGAGAAGAACAAGCAGGCTTTAGATCAGCTCGCTCCTGCACAGACAACATATTTTCTCTTCGCATCATCATTGAAGAATCACTCGAATTTCAATCCCCGCTCATAATCAACTTTGTTGACTTTGAAAAAGCATTTGATAGTCTTCATCGGCCTACGTTATGGAATATTCTACAGCAATACGGTTTTCCTACTAAAATAATCAATGTTATAAAGACATTCTACACCAACTCACATTGCTGTGTTCAAACAAACACTGAGAAGTCAGAATGGTTCCAAGTTGTTACGGGCGTTAAACAGGGATGCATCATGTCCCCATTACTTTTCTGCATCGCTATTGATTGGGTCATGAGAAAGAGCACTGAAAATGAGCTGACAGGAATAAAATGGATTAATAATACCGTTCTCGAAGATCTTGACTACGTAGATGACCTAGCCCTTTTGAGCGCAAACCACACAGATGCTCAATCTAAGTTTGACAATCTCCAACACTACTCAAATTAGATAGGGTTGAAAATCAACACATCAAAAACTCATATACTAGATTTTACGAGATCCAACGACAACATAGAAATTCAAAATGTTCCATTATTAAAAGTCAACAATTTTACATATTTAGGCACCAATCTAGCATTGGATGGAGACTCATCAAAAGAAATTTTACACCGTATTGCCCTTGCAGCGGGTGCTTTCAATAAACTACGCAACATATGGATGTCAAACACACTAAGAAACACCACAAAACTCAAGTTATTTAACTCCAACATCATCCCTATTCTATCATATGGGTGCGAAAGTTGGAAAGCCACAAAAGCCACAGATAAAAGACTCGACTCCTTTGAAAACAAATGCCTACGTACCATTCTGAACGTTAAGTGGAGTGACTTTAAATCTAACACTACTATAAGAGAGGAAAGCAAACAAACCTATATATCTTCCTTCATTAGACAAAGGCGTTGGACTTACATCGGCCATGTTCTCAGAATGAACAGCCTAAGAATTCCCCAGCAATCACTATATTGGGTGCCACCTGGAGTAAGAAGAAGAGGGAGACCTAGAGAAACTCTACGAAGAACCATTAATAGAGAAGGCATGTCAATGAACATAAACAACACGCAACAATTGAAAGACCTGGTAACACAAAGACAGAAATGGAAAGCTATGGTTTCTGCCCTATGTGCTGCCCATGGCCCTGGAGGAACATAACATAACAGTATTGACATAAATGATCTGAGAATTATTGAAGCTAAGCCAAGATTATACTTTTGATATTATAAATGATCAATTAAAGTTGGAATTCTTCTTCTGTGTTCATTCTCAAACTCTTGCTGGTTACCAAGATGGAGTCCAGAGAATATAATACATTGTCATGGTTTATAGCTTTCTGCAATATCTGCCCTTTTCTGCCTGACAAATCCATTTTCAGCCTGACTTTTGGGTAACTTTAACCCATGTGATGGAACAGCCAACTCCATACCCAAAACTTCCTTAGTTGATTCTGAAGTCATGCATGACAGATCACATTGCTGCTATTCTTTGCTTCCCTTTCAAGTCTTGGTAAAACACAGGGGAATGGAAATTGAAGATTTACCAATTAGTCAGAATTTCAACAGTCATAAAATATCTGTTAATAGCAATAATTGAAGTACATTAGGTACAGAACATTAAAACTGTATTTTAACCCATTTTTAAAAATGTATTTATCATATTGCTCGCAATATTACTATAATCTCCTGTTCATTCAATGATTGTTTTAATAAAGAATTTGTGATTCATTTATATGATTTAATTTCAGATGTTTTGTTTTTCGATGATGATCCTCCAAGGTATGTTTTTATTTTTACCTGTTTCTGCTTTTGTCCTTTTTGTGCTGTCATATTTATTATATTCATTAACACATCTTTCCTTTGCTGATGCAACAGAAACATTACTGCTCACAATAAGTCTGCAAGTATTTATACTTTCTTGTGTTGGTGGATTTTGTAGTTGCTTTTTTTGTTCCAATATATGTAATCTCTAAAGTAACATGTAACAGTATGTTATCATGATATTTCTCATTTATATGTGCTAACAGTAATAGTTTCTGAAGTGCTTTTTATGACAGGAGCATTCCTATGTTTATTTTCTTTATCAGTATTAGTTGATGTAGCAGTATTTTTGCCATCATTGTTTTCAAGTAAATGTTGTTAAGTTATGAATCAGTGTCATAGCACACAATTTTATCCATTCAGCATACTTAATTAAATCTGGCATAATCTGTTGGTTAAAGTTTTGCTTGGCATAATCTAATGATTATAGCTTTGCCTTGCATAGTCTAGTGATTAGATCTTCTCAGGCATAACCTAGTGATTAGATCTTCAACTGGTATATTTCAAGTTGTAAGAGCTTTGTCTGACATATTTAAGTTATAATTTTGCTTGACATATTCAAGTGATTAGATCTTTGCCTGACATAGTCTGGTGATTAGAACATTGCCCAGCATAGTTTAGTAATCAGAGCTTTGCCTGGTATGGTCTCGTGATAAGAGCTTTGTCCAGCATACGAGTCATATATTGATTAGAATTTTAAAATCAAAAGTGTAGTAATAATAGTTTATTGAAGTATATCCTGCATAGAACATTGCTTTTGAACTAATTCGACAATAAATACATCCAATGTGTATTTCCAGTACACTTAATGGCTGGTTTTCATCAGACCATGAGCAAGTTTTTGTGAATGGTGTTTTTTGTGGGCTCACTGACCTCTCTATCACAGCCAGCCAAAATAGTAATATCAGCTATACATGATAGAAAGGGTTGAAAAGGCATAGAAGATTGACTACATTTTGCATGGGTTACCCAGTATGTACCCTATCAATGATGCAGCACCTAAACTGTCAAGAGTATCATGCTCATGATGTAACTTTGTAGCTTCAAGCTATAATCCTCAGGGATCACCATAAAAATTCACTTTATAAACAAAATATCATCATGAGCAATATCTGAACATACAACCTGAGTTAAAAGCAAATAAAGCCATTCTTAACAACTATACCGGTGAAATAATTGAATATTTATAATTTATGCAATAATTTGCAAATGTTGCATCATGCTAAATGTTGCATTAGACTGATTTTGCCAATATTTCTGAAGTATCAAACACCGGTATGGGACTCCTGTTGCTGACAACTTCAACGTTGAAAACCATTAAAGTGCCCAGGATGTCCATGTTACTGCCATTAAATCATTAAATGATGACCAGACTCGATATGCATTTCCGAACCAGTATATCCACCAATTGACACCTTACAACACTTGCGGATTAACATCCGTCATTCCTTTGTGTAGTCCTGTTATGTTTATCATTTTCATGTTTTTTTTCATTTTATTGATTGATATCCATAATATTCTACCAACTTTCTGTATGGTGGTGTTTCAACTCTATCCTACATTTGTCATCAGTTATACTCTTCCAGATGTTCAGATTTATTCCCTCTAGCCATTATTATGTGAACATGGACAGTGGCATTTTTTAGTCATTGTGTGTTATGTTGTGTTCTTGATAAGGGCATTTTGATCGAAACGTTGAATTGTGTGAACTGTGTGCGTTATTATTATCTGGCTCTGTGGCAGAGTGGTACAAAGCACGTCTGTGACAGCCAAGGTACCAGGTTCAATTCCCACCACAGGCAATTGTTCATCCGGACGATTCAGAAGGCAATGGCAAACTACTGAACATATTTATATTGCCTAGAAAATCACTACAACCAAAGAATTCTGGGTTGATGGCTACATCCTAAATAAGATATACTAGCAATTTATTTATTTAAAAAAAATCATGTGTGTTACCAATGATTATTAAAATGTCAATACGTTTCATGTTTTGCCTGGTGACAGATGCAGATATAGATTTTCAGTATTTGATACAGAATGTTCTCAGATTTATTAAATAAACACATATTTACCAGCAGTATGTGGTAAATTGGGTATGAGCCACTTCAGACTAACACTTAGTTGGTGCTAAGTTTCCTTTCTCCTCACCCCCCTCGCCCTTTCCAGAGAAAATATTGATAGGAATGTATACGGATGTTTTTTGTGTGGTTTTCTTGTTGAACATACTATTTGTGGGTTTCCAATCCCACTCGTGTCACACATATTTCTAAATTTCCTCACATTCTAGATATGCCATTATCATTGTGTCAACATTCAGTACTCCTTACATGATTTTAGAACATCTTCCTTATCTATTTTCAGTTCCCTGACCATAGAAACCTTTAGTGTTTGCCTTCAATAAAGTACTCTATATAATCTGGGCAGAGTTTGAAAAAAAAATGGTGAATTTATGGACCATTTTGGGCTGAATACAGAATAAGTCTTCTTATTAAATTAAAGATATATAATTCTGCCATTTCATAGACCATTTGTTTTATGTTCACTAGGCTGTGGTTTTGAAACTTGGCTGTGACATCTTGTTTAAATGTACATTTGAGGTTCTTTGGGACTATCCCTTAAGCTAGAATTATATAGTGTGAGTGATATTTTCACCAAGATTATTGCTGCTCTGTTGATATGGATAGGGTACATATGCAACAATCTGAGAAAAATGAAGCCAGTTTTTTTATGCCTTTTGAACCTTGGAGCTTTTCTTTTTATAATTTTATGGCTTATTCATTCTTTGAATTAATATCTGATAAACTTCCTGTCTATCTCTTCAATATTATTAATTTAATATTCATATTTTGATGTTTGTGTTGCAAGACCCAGATATCTCCATCTGATTTTGTTGTGTTACAAGCACCAGATATCTCCATCTGACTTTGCTGTGTTACAAATACCAGACATCTCCATCTGACTTTATTGTGTTACAAGTACCTGACATCTCTATCTGACTTTGTTGTGTTACAAGTAACAGATATCTCTATCTGACTGTGTTGTGTAACAAATACCTGATATCTCCATCTGACTTTATTGTGTTACAAGTACCTGACATCTCCATCTGACTTTATTGTGTTACAAGTACCTGACATCTCCATCTGACTTTGTTATGTTACAAGCACCAGAAATCTCTATCTGATTTTGTTTACAATTACAGAACAGATGAGGACAAAATGAAAAGATATAATGAGGTGCTAAAAGAATTCCTGAATTTTTTGCCATGTGAGTGGTTATTCTTTAATTATTTTTTGTGTTCATCATTAATACTTATTCTGCATGTTGAAGATTTGTAAGTTTTGCCAGTAGCCAACCAGACAAATCATCATGCTACATTATACTTCAGGTAGATGATATGGACTATTAAAATGCTAGATATTTTCCATGTGCATCGTATGGTTGTGAGTCTTGAGCAATGACATCCATTGGAAAGGAAAATATCAGCTTTGGAAATGAATGCTGTAGAAAGGTCCTGAGAATATCATGGATAGAAAGTTGATCCAACACAGACATCCATCAAGACCTGAACATAAAAGATAACTAGATACTCAAAAACTATCAAAAGATGCAAGCTAACATAGTTTATACATATAAATATACAATGGTTTTAGAAAGATTAATCAAAGAGAGAAAGTTTCCAGGAAAGATAACAAGAGGTGGACCAAGACTGCAATGGACACGGGACATTGGAGACCTGAATATGATGCTGGAAGAGGCTGGACAACTTGCACAGAAAGGAGAGGCTTATATACAGAGTGACAGTGAGGACAATGTTTTTCAAAGGACACTTCACATAGATAGATGATATAACTTATGACAAGACTTTTCTTTCAATGAAAATCCCTCCAATATTCATCTTTGCAGTTATATGTTTCATGTTGTACGTTCTGTTGTTTCCTATTCTTGAGTTAAGTGTATGTCTTCTGTCTTGTCTTAATTTTTTACATTTGTGTTCTATCAAATAATCCACATGGATGATGAAGAGATGAATGACTGGACATTGCACCTTTGTCTTTTTGTGGCAGACTGCTGTTTGATGGGGAATACCAGATGTACCATTACTGCACATGGGTCAATTTTATAATAGAAGAATTATAAAATAGTTGCCCAGAAGCATTTGTCTTACACACCTGGCAGGACATGACAACCCTGGGATACTGCTGTACTAGAATTCCTTCCTTCAGGGGGGGCTACACATGTATCCATAAGCCCTGCAATACAACAATGCCTTTGAGACATCAATCTTATTGTCAACAAATGCTTTAGTCTATCAAGATCTACCTTCTCACAGCTGAAGGGATTACTTTACCATCATCATCATTATATTTGTTTATTGAACAGATAATATTTAGTGGCTTTCTCACTCCTATCATTCACCTGAGGAGAGCAATAAAATCTTTATAATTACCCAAACATTGTATGTGAAAAATATTTCATGTGATTGACCTTTGTAAACAATGGTAATTTATTTATATATCTCAAACATCTGTGAAATGGTTATACACCCAGGAAACAACTGTACAGTGTATACAGATATGCACCTGATTAGACACACAGAATAGAAGAAGAGTTGAGAAACCAAGGAAATCCTGGTAAAGAACAGAAAAATATGCGTTGTTAGTAACTCCAGTAGGAATATCATAGACAATATCTGTATGGTTAAATCTTCCATAATATTGGAGTATACCAAACCAATGATTATCGCCACCTCATCAGCAGGTTTATGAATAGTGACAATGGTCCTGCATGACCACAGAGTCAACTATTGAATACTTTGTGTCATTAGGAATAGTTAAAATAATGGTTCAGAAGAAACTGAACATCATAAGGAAGAATGAATGCGGTGGAGTTTGAATCTTGTGCAGCATTACCATGTGGAGGGTGGTGCATTTCTGTCACAAATAGTGGAAAGTGACAAATTGTGGTGTCAATACTTTGAGCCATGCAGCAAAGCAGTCAGCATGCAATGAAAACATACTGGATCACCAAAATAGCAAATAAAATCCAAATCACCTATTTCTGCGGGAAAAGTTCTGCTTACTACACATGTAGTTTTACAGCTGTTTATGCCATCATAATAGAACTGTTTTAACAAACACAAGAAGGGGCAAAAAGTAAACCTATGATACCTGAAAACCACATACTTTGGCACATGTGGCTCATTAACCCTTGTCGGACTTTTAATGTATTAGAAAAACAGCTCTGAATTGAAATCATTGCACACTCATTTTTATGAGAAATGTTTTGAGACTCATCCAGTATGTGAATCCTTAAGGCTGTCTGTCATTATATCCAGTGCCACTGGAAAGCATGTGATGTAACTATTAGGTTCCTATTAAGTTGTATCAGCTTTGTCATTCCTATTTGGTTAACCTTCAGTGCAGTGATATGAAAGGAGAATGTGTATATTACTGCATAAGCAACAGCATACCGTCAACATGCCCCAAAAAATAACCAGGAGAGAATACTTTGATTTGTATATTTTTTTAATCCTCTCTTATTGAAACTAACAAGATGGCATTATTTTTGCCATTACCATTGTTGATATCAGACATATATATTTCTCCTATTTCAGCGTTACTTGTTTCGGCGTTAGGTTCTAGCAGAGCAAAAGTTGGAAGTGAACATTTGCTGCAGATATTTCAGCAACCAAAACTCAATAAACAAGTATGTAATTTTGCTTATATAATTGAGACATTAATTTTATAATATACTATGAATTCATTTTAAAAAGTTGTTACAAGTATAATTCGCTTTCAAAGAAATATTTGATTATATATTGTGCTAGATGCCTTGTATCTTGTGTTTATATTACACGGGAGACTATTGTCAAGCTGAATCAATTGATGAGAAGTGAAAACATGCAGTAATGTTAAAAAAACATGCTAATACATATTAAAGAGGGGGAAGTCATGACCTGGCAAGGCCAGTGAGTTATTAAATGGGTATGCACTTTAGGAGATATAGAATACAGAGAAGAGTGGGAAAGTAAACCAATCAAGTTTACAACTTCCATTGAAATGGTAAACACACTTTCTAGAAAATATGACAATGGCACTCCAATGCATGTAGATTCAGAAGTCCTGGCTCTAAATTAAGGAAAAGTCCTCAGATGGGGATATTATTTTCTACACTGATGGATCTGTGGTTCGTCACGTGCACAGTGCTTGTGCATTCACAGTTCAAGGTAGAGGAAAGTATATTAGGGAAGAAAGTGGTGCTTTCTGTACAACCGGTGATAGTATGACGATGGAGGTAATAGTACTGATAAAGGCAATGATATGGCTGGAGTACCAGAGTGCTATAGGTGTCTGTTCTCTCACTGATTTTATGAGTATGCTTTGAAAGACTCATTTATACTATCTATACCATCAGTGGTTTGAGTCGATTACAAAATCTGTGCTGAAGAGATTTACCTTTATTTTTGTACCTGGACATGTGGGTGTTGAGGGAAATGAAAGAGCAGGCTTTCCAGCATGGCTACAGTGACTAGTGGTAGTTCAATGGACCATGTTGAAAGTAATAATGGAGTTGGACCCATTGGAAGCTATTTCTTCCATATTTCTTCTTCCGTATCTAAGGCTAGAGTTCAGGACCTGGGAGTGAAGCACGGTGTTGCAAGAATTGAGCAGCATATAGGTATCAAAAGTTATCAACCAACACAGAACCGGAACAGTCAGTTTCCACATGCTGAAGGACATAATCAATATGAGATCGGAGCATCTATGGACTTGTCCAGAGTACTATGATGATGATCTAACAACTACCTAAATCTATGTTTCTACCCCCAAAGCCGTGTCTGTGTGTCAACCAGGGCCTGGATTTCTAGATTGGTGTGCAAAGAATAGGACCACTCTTCTTTCCAGGCGTGTCATAGGTGGTGACCAAAGAAAGTTGGAGGATGGGCTAACAACCTATCACCTATGAAAACGACGTTGTCACTGCATGTCTTGTCTCAATTTCTTACTTTTATCTTCTGTCAAACAGCAGCCATGGATGATTTAGAGATGAGGTCAATGAAAATTGCAATTTTGTCTTTTTGTGCAAGTCTCTACATTGCCAGAAATGGTGTACTATCAGTGCAGATGGGCAAACAGATCTGTTGGAAGAATGATGAAATAGTTGAATCAGACATATATGCTGCACTTTTGGTAGGATGTGATAATCAAGGGATACTGCCACACTGGGTTGTCTCCCATTGGGGACTAAAAATGCATACATAACCTCACCTCCCCCTTCCCCCCCCCCAACACAATCATGGCTTTGAGACAGCAAACTTATGCACGTGACTGTAATCTCAGTTACTCAACCGAAGAGGACCTATGCTTTTGTCAGAAAAGGCTTTGGACTGTTTAGAGCTACCTACTCAACAGTTGAGAATTTTCTCATCATCATTAGCAGACTGTATTATTGTGATGTTAGTGATTGTTGGGTGTTAGTGATTGTTGGGTGTTAGTGATTGTTGGGTGTTAGTGATTGTTGGGTGTTCTGCTAACAAATTTCTTCTTTTTGGGGATAGTATTTGACATCCCTGTAGTATATAGTGTACTGTGTCATATGCTTGGTTTTGATCACAAGAATTTAATTTTTCTGTGGTGTTTAACCTGTTTAAATATCTGTTATGTATGTTGTGTTCTTTTCTCAGTTGAAAGATTGCTTTGTTTGCTACATTATAGCTTGCTGATGTTTTCTATGTTAAGCATTTCTTTGATTCAGCGATTCTTCTTTAAATATATTTCTTTTTAAAATTTGTTTGACCATTTTCATATTGATAGGATTGTTTATTTGATTTTTTTGCACTTTATGGACCTGTCTGCTTTATCATTTGCCAGACATTTCTATGTGCCCTAGTATCCTTTAGAAAATTATTTTGATATTGAGCTATTATTGAACAAAGATTAACTTAAAAAACCGTATGTCCACTGGTAGAAAGAATATTAGAAAAAGAAATTTAAATATTAAAGGTGATAAATGTTAAAGATGATGATGAAGTAAACCGTTATTCTGTCAGCAGGTAGCTTTTGATAACCCATAGCCTTTCTGATAATAAGATTGATAGTCTCAGAGACATGGTTTGTTTTAGGAAGGGAAGATATGGATGCATGTGTGGTCCCTGAAGGGAAGTATTCTAGTGCAACAGTATCCAAGGTCATCACATCCTGCCAGTAGCATATCATATACTCTTGGATCAACTATTTCAGAATTCTTCTGTCAGATTTGTTTATCCAAATACAGTGATGGTGTCTGACATTTCCCGCAACCTAGGAGTCTGCCACAAAGATGTAATGTTCTCCATTTCTTCATCATCCATGATGTTTATTTAATAGAAGACAAAAGTCATAAATTGAGACAAGACATGCATTTAATCCATGAGTAGGGGACAACAGAACATACAACATGAGTAGGGGACAACAGAACATACAACATGAGTAGGGGACAACAGAACATACAACATGAGTAGGGGACAACAGAACATACAACATGAGTAGGGGACAACAGAACATACAACATGAGTAGGGGACAATGATCGCAGACCAACTCCCAATATTTTGTCACACTATTTGGTAATTGAGATGCACCATTCATGAATGATTTCATAAAACGTAATGAAATGAAACAATGGCTGGCAACACAATGACTACTATTGAGAACATGTCACAGAAACTAATGCAATTAGGCTAACTAGAAATGAAAAGGCAGCGGTGGAATTTCTGCAACGATACAGCATCTTGCCCAGCGAAAGATTATGTAGTATGAGCTACCCTATGAAAGTCTACAGTTTTACTGGTGACAATTTGCGTCATGTTTATGAGCATACCTTCTTCAAGTCGAATTCCACACACTAAGTAATGATGCCATCGTGCGATAAAATTGTCAGCCGCATGTGTTTCGTCTTGCTTTAGGGTTAGGGTTATGTTTAATCTACGATTATTGTACCACATGAAACATATAACTGTAATGTTAGAGGGATTTTCAATGGAAGCATACAGGTGTACTTTGTAGGACACTGGCAAAACCATACAGAATGAATCAGAATTATTTTTCAACTATTTTATGTCATTTTATTTTTGGTAAATCAAGTTGAAATTTGTTCTGTGAAACATAAATGATTGATTTCTTTTTCAGTTGAGCTACATCTTGCTGGACATTGTTGTGTTGGAACTCTTTCCTGAGTTGAATCAACCACATTCTTTCAAAGGAAATGCCTGACACTTTCAATATACCTATAAACATTTATTAATATTTTTAGACAATTTAAAATGGTTATTTTTCCTGAAGGTTACATGTAGACAACAGAGCCAAAGGAAGACAGTTCCTTCATTATAAAGACATTTACAAACATGATCTGAAGGTTCCAGATATGATCAAAGCAGGCAAAAATAACCTTGTTAAAGAAAATCCAGTTGAAAGCAGACTATGATGGGACATGAGAACTGGAGAAGTCAGACTACAATAATAATAAGATGACTGACACTAGATTGGCTGAAGGAATGTAGAAACAAAGTCCAATCAAGTTCCCACATAAATGCTAAGTCTATTATCTCTCAAGACTAACAGAATGTCAATAATGTTTAGAAAATTAAATAAATTATTCATGATTTTTATTTTTTAAATGTGGAATCTAAATATTTTATTTCTTCATATTCTGTAGTTTCAAAAATGTGGGTTTTGTTTTTAAAATGTGGAATCTAGATATTTCATTTCCATGTCTTCTGTAGTTTCAAAAATTTGGTTTCATTTTTAAAATGTGGAATCTAGATATTTCATTTCCATGTCTTCTGTAGTTTCAAAAATTTGGTTTCATTTTTAAAATGTGGAATCTAGATATTTCATTTCTTTGTCTTCTGTAGTTTCAAAAATTTGGTTTAATTTTCATGCTCAAACTCCTGCTTGTTAGTGAGATAATAGTCCAGAGAATAGAAAGAATTGTGTCATGGTTTACAGCTTAGCTGAGATATCTAAACCTTTTGGACCAACATGTTCTACTGAAATACATGGCATTTTGGAGTCTCTTTGATCGTCCATGGGATGGAGTAACCAACTCCACATCCAACCTTTCTTAGTTGCCTCTTACAACATGCATATGACCGGTCACAGTGTTACCATTCTTTGCTCCCCTTTTGGGCACTACAACACACATATGAGATATTTTACTTGAGAAGAATGTGATGTTTTTCTAGTGATACTAGAATTTTAATATGATGAAATATTGCATTATATGTTAGTAATATATATTTCGTCACAATCAAGTTTTAAAAAAATGTGAAATTGGATTGAAGTATCATGTAAAATAATGTCCTGTGTGAACTGCATTGTCAATCTTTGATCAAGCAGCACAATGCTGAGGTTAGAACTATGGAGAGGTTGTTGGGAGTTATTTTGGTTTGGTCTTTGTGCTGATGGTTTGTTTGAGTATATAACAAGAAGAATCAAGAATGTAGTAGTGAAATGATCTCCATTATCTTTCAATATCTACTGTACATTCTAAACATGGATGTTGAGTCAATAACTTGGCATTGTTTTGGTGAAATATGTTTCTAATGTGAGGCTGAGATATATTGTTGTGAATATGATTATATGTATGACAATGCAAATATAATTGTATGTTAACAGATTGTAAATTTATTTTTTTGTGGTATTTATCTCATGCATACAGTCAATATTACCTTAAAATCGAATCATTTTCCTATAGTGTTTAATCAAGTCATATTCTTATTGCATAGTTTAATCAAGTCATATTCTTATTGCATAGTTTAATCAAGTCATATTCTTATTGCATAGTTTAATCAAGTCATATTCTTATTGCATAGTTTAATCAAGTCATAGTCACTTACAATCATAGTTATGTGCAATCATGGAATATTCCTCTACAATCAGGTCATACTCACCTGTAGAGTTCAATCAAGTCACACTAACCTACATAGTTCAATGAAATCATGTTCTCTTATAGAATTCAATCAAGTTATGTTCTCATGCAGAATTCAATCAAGTTATGTTCTCATGCAGAATTCAATCAAATCATATTACCATACAGAGTTTGATCAAATGATTAATTATATAATTTTGTTGGAGAAAGTTTTCTGCAGGTGTCATGTGAATAATTTGTCTTGACCTCAGTATCATGCTGCACTTGGCCAGTAAATACACTATTTAAGCTTATTGCATGCTGATTGTATTTCATTCACCTTCAGCCTATTTAATATTGTACATACTTTTCCATGGTTAGTGTTATTAATGTCACAAATATGAAGATGCTTATAATTTATGTCATGTGGTGACATGATAATATTGAAAAATGGCATCAGAAAATCTGGACAAGTTTAAACTTAGAAATCTTGTTAGAATTTGTGTCCCAGAGTGCTCAGTCCCTTTATGATAGCTGAGTCAGACAGAGAAAATACACTGTGTACATCAGCTATTGTTAATATTTCCTTTACACGGAAAGGCGGGTGATTCATTGAGGGTATTCTGTACTAGAGAATCAGCTGTTCCAGGGACTGAACACTGAGTGTTGGTACACAAGTTCTCCTCACTGTCACTTCGCTACAAGGATTTACCAGAAGACATTAAAATGTTTACCAGGTCATTGTATTGATTTATTTAAGAATATAGTGTGTTTGCCGAGACTAGATTTTCCAGATATTGTTATTCTTGTTTTCTCCAAGACATTGCTTCCTTCTTCATGTTTATGCAACATACATTCCTTAATGCTCACTTGGGTTTAACCAAGAACTCGGGGGAGGATCTCGTTGACCTGCGGGTTAAGTTGTTCACTTTGTACTAAAGAGGTCATGGGTTTGAATCCGGTTTGCGAAGTATTGCTTATAAAGTGAATTTTTTCAGACATTCCTGGGGATTATCGCTTAAAGCTATGGAGTTATGCGCTGTGTGTGGTACTCTTAGCAGTTGTGGTGCTGCTTCATTGAGAGGGACAGAGTGCATATGGGGCCAAGCCGAGTACAATGAAGTCAATTTTCTATGCCTTTTGAGCTCCTTGAGTCCCCATGAACTCACAAGTTCATGTAACTAACATTAATTTCAAGTTTGCAGATATAGGGGCAGAGTATGTGTGGTGTATTTCAAACACCTCCCATCTTTATTATGAAAATATATTATGCTATTTAACTCTTTAAAAGAAGCCAATGGTAAAAGACAATGGTAACTTCCTATTTTTTTTACTGGAATATTGTGATTTTTCCATAAAGGCTCTTCCAATTTTTTCTCCCCGCACCTTCCTCCCCCCGGCCCCTCAAAAAGTTATACAGTCCTGATAAATCTGATTCATTAAGTATTTTTCTCAAAGCACATTTTCTTAATATGTTTAAGCAGTGAAAAATATTATTGCCTTAAAGTCTGCATCTTATAACAAGAAATTGTCACATGCTCTTTTTTTGTAATTAATTTTTCTTTTTGCATTTGTTCTCAAACTCCCACTGGTGGATCTCTCGTGTAGCAGGACAATGGCCATACTAGATTTTCCACAGGTGTAGTCCAGAGAATGGAAATTATTTGTGCTGCTGTTTTGTGCACTACTGCTTGACACATCCAACTTCAGCGGTGGTAACTAATATGTTCAGTGTTTTACAACTTCCATGAAAAGGTGAACATTCATAGCCATATTGCTGTTAGGTCAGCCATATATTGCAACTAGTGCTCATATCAGTAGTCTGTAGGCTGGTCACCAAGCTCAAATCTAGCCAGTCAAACTTGTGTTACGTTTTTTGCCACTGTCATTTTTTCTATCCTGTCATTCACATTAATGTTTACTTAAAAGCACAATTATAAATTTATTGTAATAGATTTTCATTACCATTTATCATTGCAAATACGGGTTTAGAAATCTTAAACTTTTGTAAGAATATCCTATAATGAAGTATTGTTATATGCCAAGCCAGAGGTGTCCATGAAGATAGCAGATGGTTAAAATCGGATAGAATGTGAAATAATTCGCTGAGAGTGTAGAATTAATATTGAATACCTGTCCACCTATCAAATATTTTTATCAGTTTCAACAGAAGTCTTAAATAAAATTTCCAAATTGCTTTTCTATTTGCGTATGTGCGTAGATCATATTTGCAGAAGTTGATAATGGTAGTAAAAGGATCATTGTTGTAACATAATTTTTTTTTTAGTTGAAATGAAATGTATGTTGATGAATGTTCTTTCCGTGAGATATAAGTCATATGATCATCATAGAGCTAGCTCAGTGGCTCTCAATATGGTCTCCTGGGGCTACAAAGAGAGAATTGGGGCCATCGACCTGTCCTGTCTATGGAGGCCACAGATAGGTACATTTTTTGGAAAATGTCTTCCAATATATATAATAATAAGTATTGAAGAAAGGTCCAGCTCTGTGGTAGCATGGTACAGAGCATGTCTGTGACAGCCGAGGTACAAGATTAAAATTCTGCTGTAGGTAATTGTGCACCCAGACCATTCAGAAAGCAATGGCAAACTACTGAATATTTTTATATTACCCAGAAATAAACTACACCATCATCATCACGTGACATATTCTTTCCAGAACATAATCTTCATTATGAATCTATTGAATTCTCCTCTGTCTTGAGTAAGCTGTCCTGCCTCTTTATGGACATGTGCAGGCATTCTATACAACAGTGTCTTGATTGGTCTTTATCCCTGTTACCTTCTATCATCCCCTCCAATATCACTCTCTCCATACTGTCATGTCTCTTAACATGATCGAAAAAAACCTAACTTATTCTTTAATATGGTGTTCAGAAGCCAGACCTCTTGGATGCTGATTGTGCTCAGCAATTCCTGGTTTGTTTCCTTGCTGTCCATGGTATTCTCAGAACTCTTCTATAGCACTTTAATGATGTTATTCTCTTGGACAGTGGTGGACAAAATAAACTACAGCCCAAAATAAATTTTAGGCTGATGGCTACATCCTTAATAGGATATCTCTCCCAACCGATTTTGTCAAAGGGTATGCACATTCAATATAATTGTACCACATATAGTTAATCCTATTTCTTAGATGTTCTTTGTATCAAGTGGGATCATAATTGTATGAAACAGTTCTATGTTTTCTTAAATTATAATTTCTTCGTGTCATCAATCTTGTAACCCTTCATGATTGTAAGGGTGCCACTTTGGAAAAATCAGGACAAAAAATCCTGCCTTGTTTCTCTATTCGTAGTTCCATGTTTGACTGCGGACAAGTGTATTCCTGCGCAGTCCTGAATATTGTCAATCCATAATTATATTTTACCTTTTCTTCTGCCATCCTGTCCCTTCAGGACAATCCTGAAAATGAAATGCCTAATCGTGTGTCCTACCACACGTTCTCAATGTTTAGCCAATGTCAGGAGATGTTCTTGTTGACAGCAAAGACATTTGTTTTTCACATATATATGGGTTTATGTTTTATATTTTTACATTTATGTTGCATTATTACTGTGTTGAATATTCATTATGGCATTTCTGTGGGGAAAATTTTTAAGTTTAATTATTTTGTTTGCCCATTCTGTGCAAATGCCCTTTAATTGATTAAAGATACTGTTTGCACATTCTGTATGAATGCCCTGTCAATGGTTAAAGATGTTGCTTGCTTATTCTGAGTAAATGCCCTTACTGTGATTAATGATATTGTTTGCCTAATATGTGCACATTACATGATCACTAACTCTACATTTATGACCAATGAATAACGAGAAGTGGAAATAGTTAAAGTAACAATAAAACAGTAACAAATAAAAAACTGAGTGTGCACTTTTTTTAAGAGCATAGAACTTTATGGAGTTGGGGATTTAGTCATATTGTTCTTCTTATATGTGCATTCTCAAACTCCTGCTAATTAGCAGGATGTCATCCATAGAATGAAATTCAGTTAGTTGTGACTTACAGCTTGGCTATATCAACAGCTTTTGACTTGAAACATCTGATTTCAGATCACTTTGAACTATGAGTTTGATGGTCTGCTGCATGCCCAACCAGTCTTAGTTGCCTCTTATGATATGCTTGTGGCAGATCTCAGTGTCTGTATTTTTAGGACCCTGGCAACACAGGTGGTTAGTCATATGATAGACTGTGGTCTATGCAATTTTAAGATAAGTGTTTCAAAAACTGCTTCAAGACCTCAAGTGCTACAGCATTATCCCAAGCTCCTGTGAAACCACAATTCTGGAACACCCAATCTGACATGGAAATATCAGTGCAAGTATTTAAAGCTTCAAAAAGAGTAGAACTCTGTAGGCAAAATACAAAATGAAAATTCAGACTGCTTTCCTTCATGTCAAAACTTTGTTCATTACTGTTCACACTGCAACATATTTTTCTGATCCCGTATGGAATTCCTCAGCCATCTAAGATCTCACAAACTCTAAAACCTAATTGATTTTTTCAATGCTGTGCTCATCTTCACTTACGAAGGAGGAACATCATCAAGATACATGTATTACTTCCCTGTGCAGACACAGTCCAGTTGAAGCAGCTGAACCAGGGATGAGAAAAGACTGATATGTAAATAAGGTACATAATCTCTAGTCAGATAGTAAGATCTTCTTCTACTGGAAAGTCTCTAGCACTTCACACTATTAAAAATTGTTCACTAATCATTGATTCATCTTTCACAAGTATGAATTGAATGATATTGTTTTTAAATAGTTTTAATTGCCAGGACATTTCAGATGTGCCCATACTATAAATCATACATTTGGTTTTTTTAAAATCAGATGTTTATTTCACATTTTTTTCCACATTTTATGCCTATAAAATATTTATATTTATTATAGAATGTTTAAGTATAATAAATGATACACTCAGTCGTTTTTGTTGAATGCTCTTTGGGAAATAATTGTGTCACATGCATATCAAATATTTTATTTAGTGATGGTGGTTCTCTGTAGTGTAGTGAATAAGACATTTGCTTTGTGTTCATAGGTCACTGGTTTGATTCAGGAATGTGATGTCTGGTTTACAAGTGCATTTTTCAGAGGTAGCAGGGAATTATCGATTGAAACTACTGGGCTATCTGCTATGAGAAATATTCTTAGCAGGGTTGTCAATAATTTGAGAGGTTTGGAGAAGGGGTAAATCCTAGTACACTGAAGTAAATCCTCTATATTTTTGGAGTTTCTTTTATTAGTGATAATTTTATAGTGTCATTTTTTTTTCAACTTACTGATAATATTTATGACAAAGAAGCACCTTATTTTGCAGCGAATGTTAGAATTAAATTCTTTGTGGTTTATTGTACTTCCTGTGTGAATTTTTTATTAACTCTTATTCTCCCATTAGTGAGTACATGTGAAAAAAACAGACCAGATAGTTCAATAGATAATAAAGGAATTTCATTTCTTTAACCAATTGAGGATTGAGCATTGTCCATAAATACACAAATTCACATACAGCTGTGTGAAACTGGACAAATGTTCCGCCATAGCGAAATATTATTTAAGAAACTGAATTTTTGTGAAGACATAACAAAAATACAGTTACTGAAAGATGACATTTTGAGGTTTTCTCTGAATTCTTACATTACAAAGATTTTTTTTTATTGCACACCCAAATATCATAAAAACAAATTAAACAATTAAAAATCAAATCATTCATGATAAACAGTAATACATAATCAACTCCTGTAAGGAAATAGAAGATCTGCATGAACAAGGGACAAGCATGGGTATGTTTTTCTGCTGTAAGAGCAATGCAGAATAAAGTCTACAAAACATCTTTATGGGTTATAATAGACAAGAAGGGAACCACATTAACTGAGCAGAAGGACATCCTACACAGATGGAAAGAGTACTTTCAAGAGATGTACACAGAAACAACTCAAACAAACACAGAAGATGATATCATAGCTGTAAATGAAGATCGAGAGCCAGACTCAACACAAGAGGAAGTCAGAAATGCGGTACGCAATTTTTAAAAACAAAGCCCCAGGCTGCGATGAATTAGCAACAGAAATGATCATGGCAGGAGATGAGGAAAGCATTCTAATATACCATAGTCTATGTTGCAAGATCTGGAAAACTGGCACATGGACAAGGGACTGGAAGAGATGAATGTACATCCCTCTAATAAACAAAACAAAAAAACCTAGAAAATCCCTCCCTGAAACTCTTTAACGGGAAACATGTAATGTTTGACAGTACCAAAAAATGGCAGCTAACAACTATGCACCAATTATAGAACTATCGCTCTGATAATCCAGGCAAGTAAATATTACTTTATATCATAATGAAAAGAATGAAAAACAAAATAGAAACAGAGGTTCATGAGTCACAGACTTTCAGATCAGATAGAGGCACCAGAGATCATATATTCAACATGAGAATTATAATAGATTGTGTAGACAATTCAATGTAGATTTACATGCATGTTTCATTGATTACACCAGGGCTTTCAATTAAAACTAAAATTATGACAACTGATAAAGTACAATCTCAACCAAAAATAATAATTGATACCAATGAACTGGAAGATGTATCTTCTTCTTCTTTCGTTGACTTTACACATGTCTATATCTGTAATTCTGTCTTCTTAATAAAACTCACTTTCTTTTGTAGTTCATACAGTGTCCCATAGAGCTTTGATTCCAGTGTTGTTTCCTCTGGCCAATATGTCTGCCTCAGCGTTTCATGCTCAAAACACTCTTGAAGTATATGTTTGGTACTCTGTGCTGCCTGTCCACATGTACACATGGCCGAGTTGCCAATCTTGAACTTTGTATACATGTGACTGCAGAGTAGGTTGTGTCCTGTTCTGAGACGTAAAATTATAACTTGTTCTGATCTGTTCATAATGTGATAGTCATCTTGTGTTGGTGTTTGTGGCTTTCTTATTGACTTGATAATCTGTTTTTTCTGATGGTAGGTGATTGGTATATCTGGTTGGTCTTCGGCAGCACCTTCCTTAGCCAGTTGGTCTGCTTTTTCATTTCCTGGTATTCCACAGTGAGAGGGTATCCACTGCATGGTTACCCTATACTGGTACGACAATTCGCTAAGTAGTTTTTTAGTTTTCCAGACTGGAGAGCTTGAAGCACTGACCTTGCATCTATCAGGAATACCACAGGCTGTAGGCCAGAGTTGGAGTTCAGCAGTTTTTTAGCTGCCACACTAATTGCCTGGATTTCTGCATCATAATTATTGCAGAATTTTCCTGTCAGTGTTCTGATTGTATCTCTAGGCTTGTGTGGATATTCTATATATACACCTGCACCTCCATTCCTCACCGCATTCTGTGCTAACCCATCTGTGTATACTCTGACCCATATATCTTGTGGATATTCCTCATCCAGGAAACTGAGGGTGACTGTCCTTTGCTGCACAGTGTTCTGTTTGTCCTCGCTTAGTATTCCTTTCACATGGGTCTGAATGTATACTGACATTCCATGCCTTTCACTCCACAGGGTTTGTTCTGGTACAGACCTTAAGGGGCTGTCAACTTCAGGTAGGTCTGTAAGTTGTCTACGGAGTCGTTTAGCTTGATGGATAAAGCTGCTTCTTTTCAGTCGCCCCGAAAATGTATCAAATTTGATTATTTGGGTATGAACATAAACAGTTCAAAGAACTGTGCATTAGAAATTAAGAGAAGGACGACAATAGCGTTTTTGAAACTTGTTCAAATGAAGAATCTCTGACAAGGTATAGGTAGCAAAGTAAAGCTGTGTATGGTAAGAACATGCATATTCTCTGTGGCAATATACAACTGTGAAGCTTGGACTCTGTGAATAAAACATTGGCAAAGAAAATAGCCACCTTCGAATTGAGATTCTACAGAAAAATTGTGCGTATACCATGGACAGCAAAAAAAGACAAAGAAGTACTACAATCATTGAACATCGAAGAGGGCAGACTCCTAAATAACATCATAACAAGAAAGCTTAACTTTTTGATCATCTAAAGAGACATAACAGCATGGAAAGACTAATAGCAGAAGGCAGAGTAAATGGCAACAGAGGAAGAGGCTTCCCAAGACAACGATGAACAAATGATATATCTGACTGTTTTTAAATGTGTCTCTGGAATGTGTCAACTCGCCCTGGATCACGAGGTGTTCAGAAGGTCCATAAAGAAGAACACATTCTGGAAAGAATATATCACATGATGATGACCCAAATATCTATAATATTGATTTAGTCAGTAGTTCTTATTTTGTTTTTCTGCATTCATTCTCAAACTTCTGCTCATTACAGAATGTAGTCTGGAAAACGAAATGTGTAGCATCATAGTTTACATATTATAATCAATATATTTACATTTGTAGTTCAAAACATCTGACATCAGGTCACTTTTAGCTTTCTATGAAATAGGGTAATCATCTCTATGCTAAATTCATAGTCGCATTTTACTTGTCATACAAGACAAAGTGCTAAAATTATGTTCTTCCCTTTTGAATGTTGACAGCACACTGCAGGTTAGTGGTTCAAATCTCTGTAGTTGATGTTCATAGAGTCATCACTTTTGCTACTATTAAATTAATGTTTTGTGAAATATTCTGAGCAACAATGTGTACCTGAGTGCATTGACTTTCCATTTCTATTATTGTTCCTGAGTTTGGCTGAGATGCAGTACAGAATCTTGAAAGAATAGAAGAGTTACATATTCTGAATTAAAATATGTTTCATTAACCTGGCCATTTCACACCATTTTATGAATGACAATTTTGACATTAAAAAAACTATGGATTACCATTCTTGTCATAAATGCATTCTTATTTTAGATAACAAAATAATAACTAAAATATGTTATTAATATAGTCTTGTTGAATGAGTTTTGCTGAGCTGTATGAGTGGACGCCAGATAATGCACCACATTATTTTTCTCGACTAAGAGAAAAGATAGAAATTGAAATTTTGCACAATTCAAAATTTGATTGTTCTGATTATTTGTACAAAATTGCAACACATTTGAACAATTTGGTACAACGGCACCGAATGTTGAAATGGCACATCTCGACAACTTGCATTAAAAACAATGAATTGTAATAGAATTGCTCATTACAGAGAAACTTTTGTGAATATTCACAGATGTTTTTCTAACTGTATATGGATGTTGCGCAATCGACAGGAGCGTCTTTAATCACTGGGGTTAAAAGTAAATCTTCAGTATCTACAGAAATAGAGCCGTATGTAGCCACTTTTTCCATTTCCTGCCATAAAACCAGGCCAGACTAACTAGACGGTGGTGATGACATTATTCACAGTGATAGGTGAATCATTAGTCAACTATTAACCTTGCAGCTTTAAGTAGCAATTTTAATGTGATTGAAATTATCAAAACTGGGATATTCAAAGGTTTGCACCAAATAGGTTCCTTGAAATCTCACAAATAATAATGACATAAGTCTGGCAACACATGAGGCAATTACAAAATTGGGTTAGAATGTATTCTCCCATCTACCCCATAGTCCTCATCTGACTCCCTATGATTTTCAACCTTATGGTCCACTTAAAGATGCACTCAGTGAGACAAGGTTTGAAGACAATAATGATGTAATTCAAGTAGGGAAGAAATGGCTAAACAAACCTGGCACAAGCAAAGCATACATGCACTTGTTTCACACTGGCATATCTGTACAAGGTAGATTCTGATTATGTTGACTGATAGAAATATTTACATGACATATCTATGTCCATTGTGTACTTCTTCTGCATTCATTCTCAAACTCCTGTAGATTAGCAGGATTTAGTCCAGATAACAGAATGTGCAGATAAAGTGGTTTGGTCATCTTGTGAGAATGGACCCAAGTCAAATACCACAGAGAGCTTATAACAAATGATATCTGGATACAGAGCCATGGGTATACAAAGAAAGAGATGGATCAATAACATCATGGCAACCCTTCACAAACACAGACTCAGCACGACTCAGGCATCACATCTGGCCTTGAACAGAAACTTACAGCTCTCACTCCTCCACTTAATGGCAAGTGTGGATACTATCAACTAGCTTCCACCCGTGGAAAGACAATAGGCAACAGAATGTGATGTGTCATTTTTTACAACTGGCTGTGACATCTGCGCTTTTTGGCCTGACACACCCATCACCAGCTTGTCTTCTGGGTCACTTTTACCATCTATGGGATGAGACAGCCCAACTCCACTCCAAAATTTCCTTAGTTGCTTTGCATGACATACATGGCAGATTCTCATCCCTCCCTTAGAAAATCTGAACCTGCCTTGAACATAGCAACTTTACTAGCAGGACAAAGAAAAAAGCCTTCCTTTAATGATTTTCCACAAAAAGTCTCCCTAATTAGGTCTAATTCTTTCTTCATATGAAGTGTTTTTAGAACTTCTTTGTTGGTTTTCTTCTCTTTCCATGTTTTCTATATTCTTCTATATATGCACATCTCAAAGGCATAAATTCTGTCTTCTAATTGTTTGTTTATTGTCCATGTTTCTAAGGGATACATTAAGATAGAATTGTCATTGAAATGTCATTTGAAAGTACTTTTAGTCATTCCTATTCGTCTTTTAAGTTCTGTTTCATATCTGCCATCATTTGTTATATGTCTGAGATATTGATAATGCTCTAATTGTTTTAGTTTCCCTCCATGTACTGGTATTTTTATGTTTAGCACCTGTTATTCTGTGACTTTGCTGATTATCATGGTTTTTGTTATTTTGGATATTTATATCCAGTCCATATTCTTTACTTCCCAAGCCTGGCAAGAGTCATGCAAAGATACAGGTTTCAGGCTCATAACCATGCAGAATACGATCGGCAAGTTGTTAGAAAAGATTGTTGCATGGTAATTGTCCTTACACCTAGAGAGCAGACCAAGGAGAATTATGCCCTATGCTGATGACATTTTGGTATATAGGCAGGACAGAGATAGAGAAATGAGTGCCAGGAATTTGCATAGTGAGATTGATCGTATAGAGGAGTGGTCTAATGATTCTGGAGCTTTTGTTAACATGATATTGAATAGATATTGTCATCAAAGACATCAATAACATGATGTTTCCTGAATAATCACATAGTAAACACATCTACGCTATCTGTTACCTTCAGTGGGATGTCGAGAGAAGCAGCACCATGAAATACTTGGGGCGGTATGTCCGACAAGAGAGGAAAGTTGTGGATGAGGCACGCAGAGGACATTATACAAAGTGTGTGCAGGTTGGAGGATGTGCTAGCTGGTGCGAAATGAAGTTGGACGCCCTTAGAGTGTCTGATGGCCTTCAAAATAATAATACAAATCAATAGAGAATGCAAGGAATGGTGTCCGACAACCGTGGAGTCGAAGGTGCAGACTCTGATCTGCAAGAATTCTAGGGAAGGTGATATCTCCATTGTCATGCTGATTATCACCTATTATATATACAGATGGGTTGTTTGTGAGACACACCAGGAGTGCTTGAGCCTTCATGGTTCAAAGGTGCGAGAGGACCATCAGAGAGGAATATGATGCTTTTGCTAATTTGTTTTTGTGCTGGGACATGCATGAGTCCAGGGTAATGAGGGAGCAGATAGTGTTACAGCATATACAGCTACTGTGGCAGTTGGTGGAGCGGGTAGACATTTTAAACGTCTTATGGGAAAACGCATGAACAAATGATTGTATAAGTGATGATGGCTTTTGTTCCATGACTAGAATAAGGGAGTTTGGTTTTAAATGTGGTGTCACTAGAAAGGAGCGGTTTCGTGGGTGAGGAAGAGTGATGATCAATTACGACGTACTGTGACAGTCAACCAACGTGTAATGGCGGATACACTCAAGGAGAGATCTGAGCACCTATGGACTTGTCCGGAATGCAATGATGATGATCCAACAACTATCTAACATTCTTTACTTGATTTAATGACTTGATCTATTAGTCTTTATAGTTCTTGTTCACTTTCTGCTAAAAGAACAGTGTCATCTGCATAACTCAGATTGCTTATTATTTTACCACTGATCTTAAGTCTTGACATTCGTTCTATATGTATAAAGATATTCTCTATGTAGAAATAGGCTGGTTTATATAATACATCCTTGTCTTACCCCTTTTCTTATTTCTTTGTATGGTGAGTAGCTGTTTTCACACCTTATTGATGCAGTTTGTTCCCAATATATATTTCGAATTGATTTATTGTCCATATATGCCTATTTCTTGAAGACATTCAATTAATTTTTCATATTGGACACGGCCTTGCTGTAGTCTATGAAGCAAATACAGATACTTTTTTGACTGCTATATATTTATTCATCAATAGTCAGATACTAAGTAAGAATTTTACTGGTTCCCTTGTTTTTCCTAAAACCGAATTGCTCTTCACCGACTTTAATATCTGTCTTGTTTTTAATTCTTTCATGTATTATGAAATTATATATTATATCACTAGTATTTTGGTTATGTGGCTCATCAAACTTATTTTTCTGTATTCTGGATATATTAAGGGAGCCTGAAAATTCAACAACAGTTCTTATGTTTTAATATTCGCCCTCAAACACCCTCTGGATCTCTCTTGTAGCAAGATAGAGACCCTATTATATTTTTAGCAGGATGTAGTCCAGAACATGGAGATATGTCATTGTTTTATTTGCACCCACTGGTCCAACACATCCAACTTCATCCATTGTATACATATACATTCAGTGCTTTACCAAATCTACTGAATGATGGATGCCCTAAGCTATATTACTAGTAAGTCGGCTTATTCATCTCAACTTGTTTATCAGTGAGGAGCCGCAAGATCACCTAAACCTACTCAATGAAGCTGACTCAATCATAACATGAAAATGAATGCTGTACAAGTACTGTCCTGTACAGAATATGATGAAATTATTATTATTTATTATTATTCTTACTAATACAAACATAGAAGAAGAGAAGTAGCTTCATTCTGCTCTCTTATTTTCGCTTTATACCCTTTTATGTCTTCCAGAATCAGGGGTAGAAGAGTTCTCTGGAGATGGCTTTTTTTGTGTTTTTCACATATGTTTGTTTTCATTGACTCTTTTATTTCTGTATTCCATCATTTGCAATGTCTGCCCCTGGCTTTGTATACATCATATCTGTATAGTAATGCTTTTTGAGGGGCACAGTTAAATCGTAGTCTGGAAGCATGTGAAAACCACTTAATCTACTGTTGTCTTCTGATGTCATCCATGAAAGGAATTGTGTTTGTTAGTCTTTGTTGTTTTCATAACTCCCCATGCTTCTTACAAGCATTTTAGTTCTACATTGTTGGATTGCTAGATCTGTCACAATGTTGTTTCAGCATCTTCAAGTGGTTAAACCATTTTATAATCTATACCATTCAAAAAATAAAATACATATTCAAGAGAAATGACAACAGATCAATACACAAGAAGAAAAATTATTCCTTGCAAAATAATATTTTGTATTCAGTTTAGATAGTATTTGTTGTCTGGACCTTCTAATTTTATTTATATTTTTTTCTTCTTTCAAATCCCTTCATTACCAAATTATCAAAATTACTATAAATTCTTCACACGTCATCTGTTGGCATACCTGATTACCTCAAAAACAGATATGAAACTTGATTTTAAGCAGTTACATCATAAACAGTGAACATGTTAGATATTTTGTTTGATGATATTAAAAATTGTACTTGTAAACATTATCTGTGTCAACATTGTGCACTCATGTTTATTTATGCTACTATATTGTGGTATTGTTGAGTTGTTAAATAACATTCAATCACATTTTGTAAATTGACCGTGCACAAATTTGTTATAGGCTTACTTTTTGTTTTTACCGTACTTTTTTTTGGTGTAGCATATATGATAACCACATTGATCATACGGTTGGAGGTAGAAGCAGTTACTACCACTCTCAAGTGGCTCTGAAATTTATTTAGTACGGTAGTATTGTCAAACTAGCATTCCATGTCCTATACTGGAACTGCTCGAGTGTCAACTGGAGAAGAAACACTCAACAAGTATCTGTATAGCGCCAACATATTTGCATTGCAGGAGACTAACCTTGGTGCAGGCATGATTGCATCCACAAGATTTATAGCCTTCTACAATTGGAAGCACCTTCGTCAGGCGATCCTGGGACGTAGCAGTACATGGGCATCCGTGATGGATATGTCTTAGTGAAACTGTACCAAGATGCACGTGCATGCTGTCAGGATACAATCGCCAGGACCAGATGGTCATTGTAAACATTTATCCTCATATTAGCACATTATGAGGATAAATCATCCTCAAATTTAAAAGAAAATAGAATTGGTTTAAATAAAGCATTCTGAAGAAGATTATAACTTTTTAAAGTAGAAGGTTTGCCCAGATAAAGCGGTGTTTGAAATTTATCAGCTCAAGGAAATAGATTTTTGGTCACAAGTCACGAGGTTGAGTTGAATGGCAGCATACAGATTACCACAGAGACAGTCCTGACCACTATTAAATGGTCACAGAACACCACCCCTGGCACTGACAGTATACGATATGAGGACTTATCATCTTTAAGACGAGGACATAAATGACCTGGTATGTGAGTTTAACAGATGCATCAAGAGTGGCACGGTCAAAGAAGAATGGCTGCACAGCTACTTATTGCTACCAAAGAAGCTCAATAAATTGCCAAATAAAAACCATGCCCAAATCAGTGGATACCGAATCATAACGATGCAGAACACCACTGGAAAACATATTGAGATGGTTGCAAAGCACCTAGCTCATGACCTGGTAGAGAGCTGCATATTCCCAGACACACTTGAAGGCTGTAGACATCAGAAAGAAACATGGCACAATGCTGTTATTTCCGCCTACCATGTGTTCAAGGGCTTCTATACAGATCTGGAAACGTGTGCTGTTGCGATTGACTTGGAGGATGCATAAAACCTAGTGCTGTGAAAGTACCTTATCAACATACTCTTGCTCTTCCATATTGGCCCTTTATTGCAAGATGGAAATCAGTAGTGTTGCTCAAGAGAAAGTTGGCTCTCAAGTGAGGTCATTGGATATCTAAATCCATAACAATAATCCCATATCTACCATAGAGGTCTCCTCTATCACCCGTATTATTCAATGTATACACCTTGGCAATCAAACAGCAGTAGCTTGAAGGAATAGGTTGGACACTGTCCTTTGTAGATGATATCCTGATATATAGACAGAAAATAGTCAGAACAGAAACTTGGAGCACTGCAGAATGAGCTAGACCATATCGCCTTCTGGTGTGAGATTCCTGGACACTGATCAACCAAACGAAGGCAGCGGTGACATGGTTCTCTGCAACACTGACGGTGAAGATGAGAGAGCACGATGTAATCAGGACTTCATCTCTACAATACCTTGGTGTGCAAATTGATCATAGTTTGTGCTTTCAGGAGCATGATCATGTTATGGAAAAGGCCATCAATAGTCTCTCAGCCTTAAGAGTGATGGCAGCGTCTAACACTAAACAATCACAGCTAATAATTCTATATGAGGCTCTTGTCCGTGATAAAGACTATATTAAATTAATAATGTTACTGTAATACTAATTATAAGAAAATAAATATGCAGGTGTCATTATCATTGCCAGTCAACTACACATTGAGAGACTGCAGAGAATTCAAAACAAAATGATGTGAATCATCCTTGGTTGGTTGCACCAGGGACACACCCAGAAGGCATCCATCCTGGTGAGGAATGGATAACTATTCCTACAGTCTTTCAGGTGGCATTCAAGACAGTCATTAAACTCAGTAGAGGGTACAAGGAATGTAGCATTGTGAGCATGGATGCTTAGGTCAAGGCACTTACCTGTGAACATGCTGATATAGATTTTGTGATTTATATGGATGGGTCGGTCATCTACCTCCTGTGGTGCACATGGGCCTTTACTGCCAGATCACACAGAACAGTACACAAAGCCAGTGGTTGGTTGGTTGGTTGCTGATCCAGCGGTCCATGGGCTCATGCCCTTTGACCCAATGCCATTGTGTGATATATGCATGTGTTTGTGAGTTGTTGTTTTGTTCCATATAATGCGTTCCATTTATCTGGCCCTGGAGGGAGAAGCATGTTCCTGATGTCATCCAGTGCTGGACATTCAAAAAGGTGGTGGTCAACAGTTTCATATGGATGAGTGCACAGCCGGCACCCTGGAGTGTGTTGTGGTTGTATTCTGTAAAAGCCAGTGGAACCTTTACAGCAACAACTGGTTGGAATTGCAAGATAATTCCCATATATGCATACTAAGCGACTCAATGAATATGATTCAGAAAGTCATAAAAGGTGATAATATATGTGAGGCACAGGTGGAGTCATTAGAGAGAGCAAAAAAGGTGGGTCTCACTGTGAAAAAATCACTTTGTTCCCAAACATGTGGGTGTGGAGGGAAACACTAGCTTCTCCACCATAACAGGTGATCAGCCTCTGGACCGAACAGATGTACTCAGTGTCTTTCATGAATCCACATGATCAGAGGATTATGAGATACATGGGGAGGAGTAAATGTAGAGAATGCACAAGTTAGGAGTGAGGATAGGCATGGTTTGTAACGAACATCTAACAAAGATTTCAGAAAAGAGCAATGAACCAACATAGAACCAGAACCATCAGCCATTATATCCTATTTACTGCAGCAGAGATCTGAGCACCTATGGACATAGTAAGTAAAGTTAACCCATATCATTTATTAATGCCGTAGGGGTGTGAGATGTTAGCGATCTCACATTTCAGTAGCTCTGCAAATGAAAGCGGTAGCCATCTCCTCTCTCTCGCAGACTTTACTTCCCGGATTAATCCGGTACCCATTTAAGACTGGGTCAACATATTGTGTCACATATTGTGGCAATCTTGTAGTATGTCTGTGTGTCCTCTCGACATGGGTACAAAGGGCTTAGTACTTTGTCAATTCTGTGCATCAACAATTTTAGGCCACAGTGTCCTGTTCTAAGCTTAAAGTTGGTTCCATGGTCTTTTCTGCAAAGTTTGTGCATTGTGTTCTTTTTGTTGTCATATTCATTGCGTTCCTGTTTCAGTTTATTTCTGAAGGTGGATTTTGTCAGTATTTTTGTTCCATTGTAACTTGTAGGGCTGATCTGTTGTTCCTTTTGGCTGCCTGTTTTGGCCAGTTTGTCTGTATTTCACATAACACACAAATTGATGTTTCTACCAAAAGGCATTTATCAAAAGCACATTCACAACAAAACATTATTAGTAAAAATGGCACTATTCATGTTCACATGACAAAACTAATATAGCTCTATTATGTGTATTATCAGTGATTATCAAAACTGCATTATCCTATTCCAAGTTTTGCCTATCCATTGTAGGTTGGTTTACAGGTTGCAGGCTTATTTTTTAGCATTGTTATAATGTTCTGTGTTGAAGTATCTAACTTTTATGCGAGATGTTCTGAATTACTGCCACTGAGTCTGTAAATGTAACATAGTCTTCATTGTACCCGTATATGGTTTTATGTGATTAAGTCTCTATGGCTATCAGTTCAGCTTTGTAGTTCAAGTTAACATAGACTATAGGTTCTGCAATTTTTAATAACAAATTATAACAACAATAATCATAAAACAAGAGATGAGTATTGAGTTGAAACATCAAAGATTTATTAAATTTTAAAATTCAGAATAAGAACTAAGCTACTTGTACTGTCCATATCCAAAATTCTTATACAGAATCATCAATTAAAAACAGCAGCAAGAAAACTCTCCAGAAATTGACACAATCACCGAAGTTTCAATATAATAATTTCATTAGGACGGTACGAGAAAAGAATAAAAGTGCCCAACAACATAATACTTTAAAAACAATATTCAGTACTTCTGATCAATTCACCAGCAAAACATAAATTTAAGTGCTATCTCCCTTTTATATTCTAAATAAGTTTCTGTAGAAATGTACATCACTGTAGTTCAGTCACAGCTGTTTATGTACTATTGAGACAGAATGGCATGTACTCTGTAGCAGCCAAGTAAGTGGTAAACTTGGTGCATATCACCAGTAGTATGGAGGTGTGATAGGGTTAGGTTTTGAGCTAGGGTTTTAGAAGGTCAGAGTGCTCCTCTGTGCTATCAGCAATATTGGGATATCTTACACTAAACATGTTTTTGTTGAGGGTATCACAATATTAGGAGAGTAATCACAATATCTGGAAGATAAATTCTGAAAATTATTTTAGAGTACTTGGTTTTAGACATTTGACACTGCTCTTTTCATCTTTTAAGTTTGTGTATCGACATGTTACACTGCTCTTTTCACCTTCAAGTTTGTGTATCGACATTTGACACTGCTTTTTGCACCTTCAAGTTTGTGTATAGACATTTGACACTGCTCTTTTCACCTTCAAGTTTGTGTAATAGATCTTGATAATACAAAGGAATAATTTACACATTATACAAGTTTATATACAAATATTTAGTGGAAAATTACGTTAAATTGTCTCAAAGTGAGCTACAGAAATATGTTTAGAGCAAGAAATATAGATAACAATTAAATTCGATTTGTGGATGTATTGAGCAGAAGTATCACACTTTCTTCAACAATAAAATGTATGTCCCTGGGTGACATCAATAAACATCCTACCTGTTAAATTCTAAAAGGAATTTTCTGTATTTCAAGCTCAAAATTCTGCATACTTATCCTAAATTCTGTATTAAGAGTACTTCACTAAAGCTAAACATAAAAGGGCCAATACATGTGTACTAATTGAAACTTGAGTATATTATATACAGGTGGACAGGTATGAAAGTTACAATTTATACAATTTGTTTACTTCAAATTTTTTTAGTAAAAGAAAAAAAAATCTTTATTCACATTAAAGATTTGATTAAAAAACATTAACAATTCTTGTAATTAATTTCTATTTTCATTGTAAAATAAAAAGAATGGGATCAATTATTGTGGATTTTGTGTAATTTTAGTGGAGGCCCAAGCTTCATAGATAACTGCACAGTGCTCTAGTTTAATCTCTTCTTTATTGGGTTAGATAGTCTGAAGACTTGTGATAAAGTAGCTGATAATGTCTCTCCACTGTAACCTGTGAGGGTGCTCTCTTGTTGATTAGGTTAGTCTAAGACTAAAGTCATCTTCTCTTCTTCACACTACTCTGTGATTATTATTAAATAGATCATCAATAGCCAGATGCATAGAAAAGTTAACAAAAATGTTTACAGAATAAATATAGTCTGGTACTTTCCTGTTAAGTAGGCACACACATTTTTGTTTTTATATAACAAGATCATACTCTTTAGAAAACCCTTTTTCACAACATTGCATATCAATATGACATCATTTTTTATTCACAAAACAATGGCTTCTAATCATAAATATTATGAACCTTTCATATCTGAGAAGCAGTAACTTTTCTTCAAGCTCCAGGAATCTAATCAAGATATGTTATATAAATGGAAAACACAGTAGTGGGGTGGATCCATTTCTGAATTGATTTCTTCCACTTGTTTTTAATTGTTGTCCTTTTTATATTGGTTATGCTATATTTCATGTCATGTTACAATTTATTACATTAAATGTGTGTGCTGGCTTAACAGGAAAGTACCAACCTGCTTTTTCAGTCATTAATATACTCTCATCACCGAGTGCCATGCCATTTGGTGTAGGCAATCATAGATCTCCACAATTCTCTATTGATAATGTTGACAATCTGCAGAACTTCTATTCCACCTCACCATAGTATCCACAACCCTTTGTCTCCCCAGTGGCTCTTCCTAAAATTCTACAGTGAAATCCCATTATAACAACTTGGTCCAGATTAGAGAAATTCACTATGTGCAGACAAACAACAGAAAATAAATAAAAATTAGGGCTCTTGAAAAGTGTTGCTATATATATTTAGCATTTTTTATAAGTAGATGTGTTATAGAGGGATTTCACAGTTAATGTTATCATGATTATCTCCATACCTTGCCTCGTAATATGCCAAAAAATAATAAATTGTACTTTTTTATGTTTGAGAAGTTTCTTTATGCATTGACCTCTTGTAGCACCTCCTCATTACTTTTCTTAACTGCCAGCAGAACACATAACATTCTACTGTAAAACCAAAGCTCTGTGTCCTCAAGTGTTCTCGAATAATTTCAAAATTCATAATTTCATAAAATGGCTAATATTGATTATATGTAGTATTAGACAGCTCTTCTCACAAAACATAGAAAAAATAAAAAGGGTTACCGGTAGTTTAAAATGTGTGAAAATGAATCAAATATTCAATCAGAAACTATACTATCTCGATCTGGAGCTTGATGACTTGGTAAACTTGATGCAAGCATATTTCATTGTAACATGAAACATTATCAGGTGTACAGTGGAATCCCTTTATAGAACATTCTTTTATAACAAATTTCCCAATTTAATACTTCTCAAAATCTCAATTATATTTATTCTTTCACCTAAGCATATCCTAGGCCCAAAAGGGGAGCAAACAATAGTGACACTGTTACCTATTGAGCATGTCATAAGAGGTTATTAAGTAGGGTTGGGGAATGGTGTTAACTGTCACATCCCATAGCGGGTCAAAGTTAACCATAGACCACGCTGAAGTTGGATGTGTAAAATAAAGGCACAATGAATTCTATTATCTGGACTACATTCTGTGAATATGTAGAAGTTTGATAATGAACGAAGATTTATTCTTTATTCTGTATACACCGAATTTCTGTTATTGCATCTCGATCAAGTTGTTATAATGGAATTTGACTGTGCAATGACATAATATTTTATAGAAAAATGTACGGAGTTGAGAAAACAACTTTAACAGATTTTTATTCCATCAAAAAATCATCTTTAATACAAATGCAGAATAGAAAAATGTTTACATAGTGTCTGTTCACTTCTTTGCTGCACATGACAAGTCTTCTTGCTGAAATTACTTATGACAAGTAAAACTGCTGTCAGTCATAAGTTTAATTTACTTAAAAATGATGGTCTGTGACACATGGCTGAGAGGTTTTGCATTGGTCTCACAACAATGAGGTCTAGAGTTCAACTTCTGGTAAGAACTATGTTTGTTGTTGAAAGGTAAATTAAAAACACCCTGTACATGATGTGGCATTTATCACGCAGCCACAAAAGCAACACCTCCATGCAATGTCCTAATGGGAAACAGACAGTACTGACAGTATAATATTTTATAACTAGTCTAGGTTCCTGATGAAAACATTTAAAAATATCAAATATGCAATGTGCTGGTTCATGCTGCATGTTTATGCTGCTTATTCATAAGCTACCAGTATATCCATATTGCATATTACCAGTAGCATTGACAGCTGTGAAACATGGACACTTAATAGAGCATATTGGAAAAAGAATTACTTATTTTCAAATGAGATGCTACAGAATGATTTTAAGAACAACATGGACAGCAAAAAAGGATGAATTCAACAAGTGTTACAGGCATTTGAAGTGGACGAAGGTTGGTTCCTGAACAACATTAGAACAAGAAACAAGTTATTTTGACAATAACTGATAATTATAACAGCATAGCAAAGTTGTAATGGAAAGAAGGATTGAGACAGTTCTCGTAATAAAAAGAGCTACTGGGTACATCATTGGGAGAAACTTATTAGTCATCCATAGGAACTGTCAGATCAGTCCTAGAATATGTTCCTGCATCATAGATGATGGCAGCAATAACAAAAAAAACCAGCTAAACAAGACAAAATCAAGATCAACAAATCATTCTTAGAGTCTTATTATCTCAGAAGGACAAACTGAGTTAGAAGCACTGGATACAAGGAGAAAGGGGTTTCATCCATTACAAGAAAAGTAAGAGTCTACCAACTCATCTTCTACATAACACGCTCCAAAACTTCACCCAGAGAAAGCCTAAACCGTGCAGAAAAAGAATGATATCAATCCTACATTTAAATTCTACACAATGATACAAATAAAAAGGGAATTCAATAAGTAAGTCACATATAGCTGTAAAAAAATAAAATAAATACTATGTGAACATGAAAACCAATTTTAGACTGACTTTTATTTACTTTTCCACATAATTTTTACCAACATTGGTATACTAATACACCAATCAGTGTAGTAACACATCCAGCATGACCATCTTTTGTCACTCAATTCTCTGTGTACCAAAATAAGCAAAGTTTCCAGAATTTCAATTGGTAATGTATCATGCCGTAGGCAGAACAATGTAAACACCCTATTCTGGTTTCTACCTTGTCTTCAATTATTCGCCTGTTTACTCAAGTAATTTTCTTCACCGGATGTGTAGTTGATTCTGTTGCAATTTCAACAGGATGACCAGGTCATGTTTCATCAGCAAATGTGAAATTGATTTACCCAGTTATGCACCACTTTATGTGATAAACAGTTGTCAGTATGAACAGGAACTCTCTCCTTATGAATGTCATGGCAGAAAGTTCTTTTGCCCCAAAAATGCACTACTGCACACTGTTTGTTCCTTGTACACTCTTGGAGTAAGGTCGCTACTTTGTATTTGCACTGTGCATGAGTGTACAACAACTACAGGTGCAACTATCATCTACCACAAACATTGATCAAATAACTGGATATTGTAACCTCATAATCCAAACTTTAAGAATCACTGATTGAATTTGTTCTTTCCCACATTAGTTTGTCACTTATAGATTTCCTCTTACATGTGTCAAAACTTGAACATTAGCAACTAAGAAACCAGAGATATAGCACCAAACCTAAAAATAACTGTAGCAGAAATTGTAGGAAATAACAAATCCTTCAAGTCAACATATGATTGACAAACTCTACCCAGCACATACTTGGAACCACATCTACACTGATGACACTGCAGGGGAAGATACCAATAATGAAAATGATGAAATATGGAACATTAAAAAAAAACAAGGTGGCAACGCTCTGTACCGGTACTACATTATCAAATTGTCTGGAAACATGGACACTTAAAACAATTGGAAAGAGAATTCACACTACTTCAAAACAAAATTTCTCATGAAATGAGATGCTACAGAATGCAAAGATACCCCTGATTCTGTTGATGTACTTTAAGTCAGTATTTACATACTCAGTTATAAAATAGTCAAAAAATATATTAAAAGGCAGCTTCAATATAATCTTTTCATCATTATGAACACTTCAAGACAAAAATCACATCTAGAATATTTTGTAATCATTGATTTGTGATTCCTGTGTTGAATAATTATAATTTATAAAAATATTTATCTGCTTTGTAAGGTTTATTTAATATTATCTTTTAATGACTTTAGTACTGATTTTCAACTGAACAGGTGATAGGTATGTACAGTTGAATTCATTTTTAACAGAATTCCCTATTTAACACCAATTTATTTTCAAAATCCCCAATTAGTTGATTTTCTATCGTATATAATTATACATCGTGAACTTTGGTTATTAGATAAACACATGTACAGTGGAATCCCATTATCATGCATATCTTTGTGAACAAAATTCCCTATTTAACATTTTTCAAAATACTCAGCTTACTCTTCATTATGTAACTGTATATAGCAAATATATATGTATATAGCTCTGGCCATCCACTGCACCTGATTTTCTCCCAGTTGTCTCGACTTTGTCTTGCCACTGGACCAAGATAAAACTCAGGAGAGAGAGTGTGGTTGACGATTAGCGCAACTCTTCCACACTATAAACCAACTTCAGCGCTAGTCATTTCTCAACCCATTTATTTATTTATCTTTATTAATTAAATATGAAGAGAACAAAGTGTGAATCAATCCTAGTTGGTTCATGGAATGTTCGGACACTTACGGATATCTCAGATGTAAACAGACCAGAAAGAAGAACAGCACTAATTGCTAAATCACCATAGACCGCTTCTCAAAGGCCTGCAACAACTTTGGTCTCACTATTAACACCAAAAAAACAGAAGTCATGCACCAAGCAACATCAAATAACCAACATACTGCTACTTCCATCATCGTCAATAAGGAAAAACTGCAGGTAGTCGACAATTTTACTTACCTTGGAAGCACTCTCTCTCGCGATGTCAACATTGATGTGGAAATTAACAATAGACTGGCAAAAGCTAGTGCTGTATTTGGCAGATTACGCAACAATGTATGGGACAGAAGAGGTATAAGAACAACCACCAAACTACAAGTATATCATGCTGCTGTTATACCAACCTTACTATACGCCTGCGAAACGTGGACAGTGTATGCTAGACATGCAAGAAAGTTAAATCATTTCCATCTTACCTGCCTACGTAAATTACTAAACATCCATTAGTGGGACAAAGTACCAGACTACGAGGTCTTGGAAAAATCAACCTCAATAAGCATCCACACAATACTTATGAAGGCGCAGGCACGCTGGGCAGGCCATCTTGTGCGTATGGAGAACTCGCGATTGCCAAAACAAATATATTATGGAGAACTCAAGGCAGGATTTCGAAAAGCTGGTGGACAGAAAAAGCATTTCAAAGACACGCTCAAGTCATCCTTGAAACATCTTAACATTGACGTAGGCGCTTGGGAGAGCCTCGCTCAGGATAGAGCAGCATGGCGTTACAGCATTAGAACGGGAGCACTAGCGGCAGAAGAATTCAGACAAGAAACTGCAAGACAGAAGCGGACACGTAGAAAAGAAAAAACATCTCAACCTCACACAGATACCTGCTATTGTTGTCAATTCTGTAAAAGAACATTTTGTGCGCGCATTGGACTTGCTAGTCATTTAAAAACGCACTATTAACTTTATTATTTTATTATTTATTGTTATTATTATTATGGTTGAGTTTTTGGTCATCGTCGATCACGACGGACGAACATCATCATCATCGAACATCATAGCAAATTACCTGTTACGATGGATCACTCTTCAACTTAGTGCGTCTTAGAGTGAAGATGAAAACATCAGAGATACTCATACAATAGCTTCTCCTTGCCGATGATGCAGCACTAATGAGTCCACCTTGCAGTCTCAAAATGACAACATGATAACGGTCTGTGAACTATTCTCTATAACAATAAGCATCACTAAAACTGTGGCAATGTGTCAGGGATCTACAGTACCAACAAACAGCACTCATATAAAGAAAGTCGATAACTTTTGCTACCTAGGATCCATAATTACATCCACACTTTCCCTAGACAATGAAATAAACGCACATATAGGGAAAGTGGCTATATTTTTGGCATACTGTCAAAGCGCGCTTGCAAAAACCATAAGCTAAAATTGAAAAAAAAAGATACAAATCTATCAAACATGTGTGTTGAGTACACTATACTATGGATCTGAACATGGACTACCTACACCAAACATGAGAGGAGACTTAACATCTTTCATCTAATATGTTTCCATAATATCTTAAACATAAAATGGCATGACAAAATCACCAACATGGAAGTGTTGCAACGCACTCAGCTACCATCTGCCATAGAAACTCAATATAAATAGATTGTGTTGGCTGGGTTATGTCCGCAGAAAGCCAAACTACTACATCCCAAAACAAATACTATTCGGGGAACTGGTTGAAAGCCATCGAGCCCGCAGTAATCCAATGCTTAGGTATAAAGACATCTGTAAATCCTCAATGAACGACTTATACATAAAAATCAAAAAAAAGGAAAACATGGCAGAAATTTGGGATGTCTGAAGGCAGAACCTGTGTGCGGAAGCATTGTTCAGAAATAATATGTTTAATGATATGGGGGAAAAAAAGAGAAAGGCACAAACAAAAATCTTCCATTGCTGTGATATGATCGCTTGAAAAGTCACTGTTTCTAAGAAAATATTCAACGGATTCCTTCTTCTTATTGCTAAATGGTCATCTGAAGGACGTAAAAGGCCATATATAGTAAATTTAGGTTATTACATAAATATTTTCTTGGCCCAGACCAATTTGTTATATGGGAACACAACTATATTTGGTACAATACATGGAGATGTGTCTACAATTTTAACAAAACAAATTCCTACATTATTTAACGAAACAAAATATCGATAAAGACGCATTTTACAGTTGCCGGATGCATCGATCTGCGAGCTACGCACTTATAGTCCCCTGGAGGATGACCTGGGGCAGCTCTCAGTGCATAGCGTGCAGATTGATGCATCCGGAAGCAGTCCTAGTACTTTTTTATCTAAGTTCAGTGATGTCACAAAAGCTGAATGACACTGTGTATAATATTAAAAAGTTGAAATGTAGGCACTTCTCCGTATATTGAACCCTACATTTTGTTGTTCCAGGCTAATGTGTTATATAAGGATTCCACTGTAATAGATTGACTTTATGGGAACATGCTGCTTATAGATCCCAGGTACAAAATGAAACAATTATAAGACATGTAAAACATGGTCATGACAGATTTAACTAGAGGTGCAAAGTTTAAAACAAATACACAATATGTAAGTAGAAATAGTAGTTGAGCAAAAAATAAATATATAAACAGTGCTGGAATGCTGAATAAGTTAAATACACAACAACTGATAGAGAAGTCTTAAATGATTACTCCCATGTCGCATCACCAATTAAGGAACTATAAAAGTAGTGAAAGAAAAACAGGATTGTTGCCAAGGAAGATATGTTTCATAACGTAATCTCATAACATATAATGGTTTACTTGTATTAAAAAAAACACCTCACAATGATAGGACAACATTTGAAGGTGAGGTAGCAGTTCTCCTCTTTGTTAACATATATCAGATTTTCATAATGCCAGCCTGACAAACTGGAAATAAGGAAGATTGCAGTAACACATAGGAAAATTATTATGTTCATCATCATCCAATTTAAAACACTGACAGTTGTGGAAATTTTGATGTTTTCACAATCCCTTTTCAACCTTCATGATTCAAGAACAATCTCTGAGAGGTAGCAAAAGTCAATCCTGTTTATTTGTTAATGATATCTTCCAATCTTGTATTCCATCAGCTCTAATTGATTGTAATAATACTTATGATAAAGTATTACTGTAACTGATTACTCACATAATTTAATCATTAGTAAAAATAATGTCGATGAGAAATAACAAAAATGGTCCAATAGAGACCTTTATCAAGAAACAACAATAAACTAGAAACAAAGTTGTTTCTCGATAAAGTCCTATTGGACCATAATTTGGAAAAAATCTGTATTCCTGTATTTGTTATTCCTCATTGACATTATTTTTGCTATTTATCAGTTATAATTAGTAATCAGTGACAATAATACTTTATCATAGTTGTTATCACTTCTTATTTATGTTACTGCGACACTCTCCACCGTGTCCGACATCCACTGACAGTTTGGTTATTTTTTCTATTTGATTTTACCTGACATTGTTCCCTGCATATTTGTTTTTGCAAGGCCCGTAGTTACCAATGATAAAATCTTAATGAGATAACAGCTACATAGGCTAAATTATAGGAGAACCAAACTACAGTGAGATCCCTTTGTGGTGCATAAATTTGTAACAGAATTCCCTATTGAACAATACTTTTTCCAAATCTCCAATTAAGTTATTCTTCAAGGCGAATTTTTATTATTACATGCATATTTCATTAGTCCCAATCAATTTTTTATAAAGGGATGCCACTGAATTATACTGTCCTTCTTTAACCATACAATTTCAAAGCAACCAATGGAAGCCACTGGGCTCAGGCTACAGCTTCCCATAACACCTATCATCAATCATAGGTAGACAAACATAATTGTCATAATAGATACAGAACTATATTTTAAAATAACCAATGCTCATTCCAAATTTACACCGTATTGCCCTTGCAGCGGGTGCTTTCAATAAACTACGCAACATATGGACGTCAAACACACTAAGAAACACCACAAAACTCAAGTTATTTAACTCCAACATCATCCCTATTCTATCATATGGGTGCGAAAGTTGGAAAGCCACAAAAGCCACAGATAAAAGACTCGACTCCTTTGAAAACAAATGCCTACGTACCATTCTGAACGTTAAGTGGAGTGACTTTAAATCTAATACTACTATAAGAGAGGAAAGCAAACAAACCTATATATCTTCCTTCATTAGACAAAGGCGTTGGACTTACATCGGCCATGTTCTTAGAATGAACAGCCTAAGAATTCCCCAGCAATCACTATATTGGGTGCCACCTGGAGTAAGAAGAAGAGGGAGACCTAGAGAAACTCTACGAAGAACCATTAATAGAGAAGGCATGTCAATGAACCTAAACAACACGCAAAAATTGAATGACCTGGCAACACAAAGACAGAAATGGAAAGCTATGGTTTCTGCCCTATGCGCCGCCTATGGCCCTGGAGGAACATAACATAACATAACATTCCATATGTTGAATTCCTGTGTAGAATTCTAGTTTTATAAAAACTTCATAGTCAAGTTTTGGTTATGATGAGCCGATATCCCTGCACTCTGGGAAAATCCATAGGTATTCACTCAGTACAAAATGTATGCATGTTGATGGTTCCTGTGGTCAGTTAAACATTATTCTCAATCCTCCCTGCAGGTTGTACTATTACAACACTTAATACTGAACTCTTCAAATTGCATTCTAAATGTTTATCAATAGAGGTGTCCAGATCAAGCAGGAGCTCATAAGCAGTTTCAGCACATCGATATTATCTGCTAATAACTCCTCATTTACTGACCCTTTAGATTGTCTGCTCTCTCACACACTATTATTCTACACACTAGCATGTTCCAAACAGTAATTCCATGTGACATTCTGGTGTTTAGATGCATCTATACATGCCATCTAATCGTAATGACATTATGAATTCTTTGAAGATAGACTCAAGAGTCTGACAAGATAACCACCTTAGCAAAGTCCCAGAAAGCTACATGAAGGAAAATGTCTACAACACATGGTGTTGCCAAGCAGTTACCCATCTAAGTACAAACCACACCTGACGTTGTTTGACTTCAGTGATTGGACAAGAACCAGTATTTTCAATGTGGTATGGCTGTAGACAAACTTTATAACGTACAAACTTCCACTGATATTAGTGGGTTAAGTTTATCAGATTGATGGACTCATTTTGAACATGTTATCAATTACTTCTTTCTCTGTTGATTATTTACTAGGATCATTGTGATAACACTTCAACTAATAGAGATTTGTTCTCCAATCTCTTTCTGACACAGGAAGATAGCAGCAGAAGACAAATAATACAACATTGGTGTGGACGTGATTTCATTTTTTTTGGGAGATCCCATCCTGGAGATGGAAACAGATAAAACAAGCATATTTTTATCATTTATGAGCTATGTGGTTTAGATGTACAACTTTGAATATTGGACCCCTTTATTTTCTATCTTGATAAAAGGTGCCTCCTGACCTTATGATCTTCAAAAGTGTTTTTTATTTAATTCTTATTACATTTTCCTGAATTACATCACTGGTGACTCAAATTCAAGACAAAATGCCAGTGCTAATCTCAACACAAGAGTTTCTGCCTTCCCTTACTTTTTTTTTTAATTTGGTATATATATTATCTTGAGCACTGGATACATTCTTTGCAAATTGCTACCCTAGTACCATTTGTTAACCATATAAATCCTCCAACACTTTTATCAGCAATTCAATTATGATCTTGAAAATTCATTTACAACCTTACAACAAACATGTTAATTATTCACATTTAGAACATGTGTTGACTCAGGTTGCAAACAGATTCTGTGTCAGCTGAGCGGAACTGTTTCAAATCATGTCCGCTTCTTCTGATTTTTCCAATTATGATCTTGCACTTTCAACTATGATCCTGTCTTTAAATTATCTGCTCATTTGCAGATTAATATGTCTCCATAGCAAGCAATTCAATTAGGCATTATTACCTTGCAAGTTCATGTACCTGATGATGAAGTCTTCATAAAACAAAAAACTGTGGAAATACAATTACGCAATGCTTATTTCTTTAAAAAAAATTGAAAAATTGACACCTGCAGTTGGTACCTCAGCTGTAGGATTTTACTAACAATTAGATCTAAGAAACACACTGCTATTGAAGACAGGTTTACGTCACTCATATGAATTTCGGTAACCTATCTGACTAAATATAATAAACATAAAATAAATACAAGGTCAAGTCAAATAGAATAATACATCTACTAATGAACTATAAAAGATTACATCATATTGAATTTGGTACATACATCTAAATACATTTATTCAGGAATGTAGAATAAAGAGGAACAACTGTTTTCTTATAAAATACAGACATCAAGCATTTATCATATTACCAAATAACATATTTATAATATTGATATGAGTATATATAGATATATAGGTTGTCTGTAAAGTTACTGTGCACTTAATTTAAACAGAAACATACATGCTCAATATGATGTCATTGAAAGTCGTGTATTCCCATGGTCCAACATACAAAGCAACTGAGCAGGTTACTGTCAGCTGCAGAGTTAAATTGTATCATTTAGCTGACCATAAATGGTGCACATCACTGAACAAGGAGTATTTATAGTGGAACAAACTGTTTGAAAATGGACGTTAAATATATGGAAGATGTTATCATAAAATTCGTGCAGAAGTTTCCTGATGCACACATTCCAACATCTGCTGTAGAAATAACACTGTTGTGCTATAAACCACTTTACTCATTACACGAATGCCTGAGTAGTTATTTTTCTTTTTTCAGAAAAAAGTTGTAGAGTCAATGAAGTCATACAGATCTACATAAATACCCACAATCCATGTGATTTAGTGCCACCAGTAATGTAAATGAGTACACAGCAACTTTATAGCCACACTGTATGTATGTTTATATATTTTGTGTATGTGTGCACATACGTCTATGTGCATATAGTTCAACATGTCAATAATAATGAAAGTTTTAACACACTTGATTGTCACATCTTACTATTTCGACAACAATGAATAACTTATCATTATGGAAATCACAGTATCCTAATTATATCTTGGAGATCATGGTGGCAGAATAAACTGAACCACAACCTCCATTATTTTTTATGGTCAAAGAATCTGATATAACTAAATTAGGCTCACATTTTAAGTTGAAAAGTGCGGGGGCCACAGAAGGGTGGACAATATTTAATGAGGTATATAGAAACAAGTCTTGAAGAAACTCCACAGAACTTTCTTTGGCAATAATCGCACTCGTAAGGTCACATATACATAACAGCCAACAAGGTCCAATATAACCAACATAGACTCCTGTCTTAAGTTGAAAGGGTCATGACTCTGCAAGAGGTTTAAATCCCCCTTTAACAAACACACAATAAAGTCAACAAGTTTTTTTTCAAGGTTCCAGGTGGGCCATGGAAGAAAAAAATTACCCAAAAAGGATCACAGGCTATTATGTTGAGAACCACTAACCTAAAACATTCCTTTTCTAGTTGAACTGGACAAATATTTAAACCATCAACATCTCCTAGGTCAACAAAGTCTAAGGAAAAATAGGTATCAGAAGATCGATAATATGTAATTACTGCACAAAACTGAAATCCAACAGGTAAATCCAGGAACAGAGTAATGAAGTCTTGCAAATCACTAAAGACACACATATTAACACACATATATTTACATCTGACCAAAAGTCCTTTATCAGGACATAAATTTAAAAAAATTAAATGGACGTTCGCATTGGCATGTGTAATATAGATTGTTAGCAAAACTTCATTACCATACTCCTGGATTTACCTGTTGGAAATAGATTTACCTCTGGTAAATAAAAGTTGTGAACTGATGCTGACCACATCATCCCTAACAGACACTGTATTCCCCAATAAATACAAGGGGTCTTGTGAAAACAGGACGCAATGTTCTAACAGGACATGCAATACCAGTCAAGAAACCATGAATATAAAATGATAGGAGATGTACCTGGTAAATGTCTTCAATATGTTAGAGAATTTGACCTAAATAAACATCAATTGGACACCAGAGGAAAAATAGATGACCAAGACTAACATTGAAGAGTATATTGGAAGATAAATGAGTACTGTATATAATATGGAAGATCACATTTAAGGGAAGCACAGCACAGAAGAGTATGAGAAGCCTTTACTGAAGTTTCATGTGCCAATGGTGAGATTAAGTAATATCACTTTCTCCTAATCTCTTATGAAGTTTTATATATCTGTCAATTTTTGTCATGTTCACAAGATAATCAATGTATCTTTATTAAGATGGGAAGTCAATTGGTTAAGTCATCAATGTATCTTTATTAAGATGGGAAGTCAATTGGTTAAGTCATCAATGTATCTTTATTAAGATGGGAAGTCAATTGGTTAAGTCATCAATGTATCTTTATTAAGATGGGAAGTCAATTGGTTAAGTCATCAATGTATCTTTTTTAAGAGGGGAAGTCAATATGTAAGTCACAAATGGTAAGGGAAAAAATTACTAACTACTATATAAACATGAAAACTGTATAATTTTAGACTGACATTGTTACTTTATTTCTCCCCAAAATTTCCACCAACATTGATGCACTTATTCCCATCAATTTATCAGTGCAGCAATGCCTGCAGAATAAACAATTTTTTTGTCAATCAGTTCTCTGGGTATCCATTGTGAGTCCACATTCTGGAATTTCAATTGACTGTACATTATGTTGTAGGCTGAACCTCACAAACACCCTATTGCAGTTACTAGTCGGTCTACCATTAATTGCCTCTTAGTTCAAATAATTTTCTCCATTTCTGTGCTGCTCCTTCTGCTGCATTTTCAACAGGGTGACCAGGTCATGCTTCATCAGCAAGTGATGTGCATAACTGAGAAAATTAATTTACCCAGTCATGCATCAATTTACATGATAAACAGTTCTTAGCGTAAACAGGCACCATCTCCTTATGAATATCATTGGCAGAAAATCCTTTTGCACACTGAAAAATAAGCATCTGCATAATGTTCATTCCTTGTACACACTTGGAGCATGGCTGTCATTTTTCAAGTGCTCTGTGTATGCATTCACAACAAATACCTGTGCAGCTATCATCTGCCACACATATTGATCAAATAACTGGATGTTGTAACCTAATAATCCAATTTTTTTAAATCATGTATTTCTATTATTTTCCACATTGGTCTATGATTTACTTATTGACTTCCGCTTGTATATACCGGTAGTTAATGAATTGTAACCTGGAATTCAATGTGACAGGATTAGGTGAACCTCAACCTTCAATAATTTGGGGGGGGGGGGGGTGCCATGCGTCCATTTATAAACAAAACTAACTTGTATCTGCAGTTGAAAGGAATATGCCTCACCAGTGAGAGGTTTTGATTCTCCACCTTATGATACCCTGCCAAATGGTAACAAAAAATTGGCAGAACATCCTTCTGAGGATGTGCTATAAACCCAGTATTATTTGCTGCACACACAAATAACTGAATGCAGTTGAAATGAAGAAAGTACCTTGAACATCTGAGAATCTCTCAGCGATGATACGTCTGATTTTTTTAATATATAAATATATATATATATATATGCCTATATGTGCAGGGCAGCTTGTACAGAAACGGATACTTCAGATCAAATCAAATACTGCTTCAGATCAGTTTGTAATTCAAGAGAGATGTTTTATAGTGTATACATTATAAGAAACAATATAGAAAATAATAAATAAATTGTTATACAGATCTTTAAACTAAACATAATTCAAGTTTCAATAAAATAAGATGCTGGTGTCGCATGTGGTAGGAATTTGTTTACATCCACATATACCGGTATGTTGATTATGGTTAGGCATTTTAGACCTCCAGTTAACCAAATATTAGTTTGATGTCTTACTCATGGAGTTAGGAAGGGAAATTCAGTCTGCAGTTGTTATATTATAGTTCGTTCCATAATTCATGTTACTCAGTTGGAATTATTTTTCTCCACAACTACTTGTTAGATCGAAAAGATCTTTTGGATTCAACTTGAATTTTTACATGACCCGATGAAACTATTTTTTTGCCCTTTAGAAATGTAACCAGATTAAAACTTTTTCTCTACAAAGTATATATTTATAAAAGTTTTCTAAATGTACATAATGTGCCATTTCTACAGTACAGCAGAGTCTGTCAGACAGTCCCTGTTGATGATAGGAAATACGCCTTATTTATTTATTGTTTTTTTCTCTCTAACTCTTCATTGGCTATGATGAAAAATATAAATATACTAGCCAATTAGAAGCACGATGAAATAAGATGGTGTCATCAGTGATTGAATTAAACTGCTGTGATATGCATCTGTTTTCATAAACATTTACATGGATTTACATGTACTGTAAATGGATTCGCTAATGAACAGAAATCACGATTTACATGAGTGCAACATGTACCATCCATTTGTCATTTAGTTAGAGATTTAATTGTTGTTTACAGACTTTGCAAATTTCTTTGGCAATGAATATCTTTGTGTTTTCATTGGTCATTGAGATGTGTTGTCAATATTTTCACCAATGAAAAACATACAAATACTGGGGTGTACTTTAGAATAGACATTGCCTGGATATTTCTGTCAATTTCCATGTTTTTTGGTTTGATGACTTAACTGTTCAATCTTAAAGTTATAGCTAAACTTCAGTTTACTCAAAGGAGTATAGCATATTCGTTTTTATTGTGGTATCTTGATGTTCACAATGCCTCTTTCATAATGTGTTAGCTCAATAAGATAAAATTCCCACTGCATGAAGCACAAAACAAGAAATCATGACATGGCTTACAAAAGAAAATGTACCTTTATGAAGCAATAAATTCAAACCAGAGTTGTTAGAACTTGTGAGATGGACAAAGAAGACGAAGACTTTTGTAACTGACAAAATCATCGTTGATCATGGTCATACATCTATTCCGCTACCACCTTACCATTCACATCTCATTTCTACTAAACTTGTGTGGGCTGCAGTCAAAGGTAAAATATTTGCACTAAACAAGACTTTCAAACTTGGTGAAGTAACAACATAACACGAGATGCCTTTGCACAAATTGATATTGAATACTGGAGAAAATTTGAAGAGCATGTGCTTCTAGAGGAAGACAAATTAGCAATGAGATGGTTTGTATGTTGTCCAACCCTTAGCAGTAGTCAATCTTTCTGCGTCTTCACACTCCGAATAAAATAATTGATGTGCCAATCTCTGTATCATTACTTCTGTTTTCTTGATATTTAGGAAGAGGCATTTCTCTTTACTTTCTGTGACTACTACATTAAATCTTGAAGGTTTCCCTTACTTTTTGCAATCAGAACAGTGTCATCCTCATATCTCAAATTATTTATGTTATGTCCTCCCACTGATATTCCTGGGATATCTACTATTGCATGCAATATGTTTTCACTGTATAAAGAGAACAGGTCTGGTGAAAGCATGCATCCCTGTCTGACTCCTTGTTTTATTTGTTGAAAAGGGCAGAATTGATTTCCTACTCTTATTGCTGCTGTTTGTTGCCAGTTCACGTTCTTGATGATTCTTAAATCCTTACTGTCAGTGTTAAAATTCTCTTGCATGTGTATAATTTCGCTATGTTTAACTTTATTAAATGCTTTTGTGTAGTCTATAAAACAGAGGTACAGATCTGTTTTTACCTCTATAGACCTCTCTATTAGCGTTCTCATTAAATAAATAGAATTGTTGGTACCTTTGCCTTCTACAAAGCCACATTGCTCTGGACTTATTTCTGATTTTATTTTGTTTCTCATTCTCTTCATGATGATTCTGAGAAGTATTTTGGTTATTTGGCTCATGAGGCTGATTGTACGGTGTCTTCACATTCAGTGGTCCCTGGTTTCTTAGGTAAGGCTATAAATATGGACCTCATTAATAATAAATACTCAAAATATATTGTATATTGTAGTGGAGTTTGTTCTTGAAATAACCAGATTATGTTTTATGTTTACATGATGTGAACAATAATACAGTGCTAATCAAACTCAAGATAGAATTAACAGCTCAGGAGAATTCAAATCACAACAAAACTACACCTGATACACACTAGAACTATGATAACATATTTCAAAACCTCCATGTATGAGTGCAAAGAAATCTGCTGCCAGTATATCACCAATGTGTATGATCTGTTTGAAGTCATGGGGATCTCAATAAAGAGGTAGATGAAAGAAAAGGTGAAACCTTGAAGAAGTACAGCATGATGTCAGTATAAGCTCTATTTTTCATACCAAATAAAACTGTTTCTTTCTATGACACTTTATGGTATGTACTGAAATAAAATTATATAGTATATTAAGTACATACAAATTTGACACACATTTGTCTTCTCAGAAATCATGCTTTCAATAAATTTTCCTTCAATGCTACGATCTTGCATGGCCAAGCAATGCTCGCTCAAAGCTACACACTTGCACTGTCATATAATTTCCCATCAAAGCTACACACTTGCATGGCCAAGCAACACTCCCTCAAGGCAACACACTTACATGGCCAAGCAACACTCCCTCAAAGCTACACACTTGCATAGTCATGTAATTATTTCTCAAAGCTACATGCTTGCATACCCAAGCAATAACCCCTCAAGGCTACACACTTGCATGATCAAATCTACGCACTTGTACAGACATGCAATGATCTTAAAGACTGCCTAAATATTCATATATTTCCTGCTATTACAGAATATTGTCATCATTGTCAAGACACTGCTCTGTAGATACCAACACTTATTTACATCACTCTCATATGAGGAATGTTATATTCACGCTAAAAAACATTGATATAAAAATATGTTCAAGTTCATTGTATTTCTGAATAACAACAGATAACAAATAATACGATTGTGTTCTGATATTATCAAAGAGGTGATTTTAAGATTACCTAAATTAACTTTTTATCTTTAATAAGCAAATAAAACTGCCATTTAGATTCACCCACTTTGCTAGTAAGCTAATAAAACATCAATTTTTATAGTTATTTAAGTATATTATTACTTTATGAAATACTGGTAAAGCTTTCATTTATATACAAACGCAAACTATTTATTCTTAATGCCCATCGATTTCTACATATTTTGGTATTAAACTAGTTGATACAGACAATATAGTATAAAGTTATATACTAAATGTGAACATCACTGTATTTTATATTTTAAAATTCTGAAAATGGTTATAACAGAATAACAGAAGACTGAGAAATTCTAAATGAGATAAAATAGTTAATGTCAACAACAAGAATTGTATAATCATGTCAACTTAACCTTCACCGCACTTTGGTTAAGCGTGATCGACAAACAAAAAATGGCGGCTGTTTACTGTTGTCAGGTGCACTCGCTCAATAAGACATCGTGCGAAATAGGCCTACTACAGCCTGATCACAGCCTCTATATAGTTCGGGACATGCACAATCGAAGCCGGTACATTCCCACATCCTGCATGATCGTTGTAAAGATGTCAAGATGAAAGTTACACGTTGTATAGCAATTAATCTGACCACATCTGCACACCGGTACGATGCCATGATGGTGGATCGGTTTTATAGACCTTTCTTTCATCGTATTTTGGATAAAATAACATTGAATCATGGCTTGAATCATGAATTATTTAGTTTCACAGCAGTGAACATACAGGATGTCGTATTGGTTTGGGGGACTTGTACATGTTTGATATCGAATATGTTGTAGTGGCACCAAAAATGACTCTAGGCCTAAGCTCAAAGAAGGATTTTACTGCAAATCTACAAGTTTTATACAGTTCCTCCGGCTATATTTTGATAATTTCGCAATGAAAGAACATAAATACAGCAGATTTGCGTGTGATTTAGTGTACAGTGTCACCAAGGAATTCGATAAGTAAGGTAAGTTATTTTTTCCAAATTTTTTTCCTCTTTGTTATAAAATATATGTTTTTTGTGAAAAACATCTTTACCACTTTCTCATATGTCTGGTATCACACACACATGTACATAAATTACACTAATATATGCATAATTCAATTCTTTATTTATATGTGCAAATATTATTTAAATATCTTTAACAACCAAAAAATTATCACATTTTCAAAACAGTCACCATCAATAACGCACATTTTCAAAAAAGAAACCGATGGCAGGGAGACATTTCGTATTTTTTAATCTGGCTTGCTAAAGGTTAACAAGATGTTACTGAGTTTATTATACAGTAATACCTCATTATTCAAACTATCCTGTATGCATATATAATCTGGTATTGAAACATTTATTTATAGAAAAAAGGAAACTGCTAGCTGCTATAACAATTGTTCATAATCTGAACAATGGCTCTATCTTTTCAATGATGAGGCAAGGTTATGTGCATTTTTTTCAGCAAAAGGAAATAAGCCCAATCTTCTGGCAGCTCACACTTAATTCCTGCATTCATTTAATTACGCTGAAAACTTTCTGTTTCTTTCATGTTTTTATGTTATTTGTGTAAATAAAACACAATGGGGTGGGGGGGTGGGGGGTAAGAAGTTTAGTAATAATAAACAACATGAAAGAAAATTATTGGACAAGTTAAAAACTATAAGTTTTGTAAAACGTATAGTAAAATAAGAAAGTGGTGTATATTTGTCTGATTTAGTTGTTGAGTATCATATGGCTAAGTTGACAATCTCTACAACATTAAAAATTAAAGAGGTCATCAAAAAATGTGACTAAAGGAGTATATGCTGTTACAAAACAAAGATCGCAGATAATTGAAGAGGCTGAAAAATCAATGATTTTTATTAATTAAAAACTACTGGTTGAGACAGAATATAAGATGCTATGATGTGTGAACACGAAAAAGGACAAATATTGCATGTTGATATGTTTTTGTCATTGTCGTAGGTGTATGTTTGGAAGTCTGGATTCATCAAATTTACATTACTGGTATTTACTATGAGAAAAATATGTATGATACTTATACTTCTTGATGCTCAAACAGTTTATGTACTGAGATATCGCTCTACATCTATCATGTAAACACTATACTGTCCAGCTTGATGGCTGAGATAAGTGAGAGCATTTCAGAAACCCAAGTAAATGAGTTTGAATTCAGTTGTAAGCAGTTGGAAGACTGACCCTCAAGAAAGCAATAACAATCTACTGAATGTAAATATTGTCTAAAATAACTACAATCATAAATGTGAATGCTGAATTGGTCACTGTGTCCTGATAAAGGATATGCAATCAATTTAACAATTATAGACAACTAATTTGTCCTTTTAGTATATCTCAGTAAGGAGTTTTGCTAAAGGATGGTTCTTAACCTTTAGGACCCATGATTAAAATTACGCAATATCCCCTGTAGGCCTGGATTCTTTTTTGAAAATGTGCATTATTTTTTGTGAGTGTTTGGTAAATGTGATAACTTTTTGTTTGTAAAGATATCAAAATAATTTTTGCACATGTAAAAAAAAGAGTGAAAAATGAATATAATCATGTTTTTGTTGCTCTTGTGTGTGATATGACAGTTGTGAACAAGTTTTGAGGCTGAAAATTTGGGGGGGGGGGGGAATTTCAAAACACCATTTAAAAAAATAGCAAATATAATTTCTTGATAACCCTAATACTTTAGTAATGTGTGGCAACATTGATAAAATCCTCCTAAATACATATTCCTTTTGTATATATGTTGTTTCATATCCACACTAATATAATATGGACTGAACAAACTAATAAAACATGAAGAAATTGCATACAATGTCCATACGTTCAACACTAGGTCTAGAACTACATACAACGTAATAAAATTCTATGCGGATCCGCGTGGCACCCTTGATATATATTGTTTTTGCGTTTTTCTATGAATACACAAACATTATTATAATATAACAACAAATAAAACACAAAAACAACAATTAAAACATGTAGTCACGATCACTTACCCTGCCACGTGGTACTTTATTTGATAGTCAAATATGGCATTGAAAATGGACAAAGTCGTTCCAGAAATTTGTTGACAAAATCAGCCGGCTTTCTCCCTTCTTAAAATCGTAATGTGTAAAGGAATTTGACCTTTAGGCTGTGATGTATTCCTAGCTTTATGTGGCAGAAAGTCTTAGTCATATGAGCTTTACTTTGTGAAGTTCCATACTCAGAAATCTGGCAATAATAACATTATCTGCGTTGCGCCTATAGGCCCTTAGTAACGTGTATTCATTGGTGCAGTATTGCGCCTGTCGAGTCTGTAAGTTCAAATGAAGAGCTAAGACTTCCAGAACATCAGTGGATTCTTCAACGAGCAATAAAATGGAAAGGGTTGTGGCAACACAAACTAATATGCATTATAAACAATACTTTACCGACTCAATTTATATCTCTTCAATAAAGGCTTCCATGACATAGTGTATATATATAGGTATGTTGGATTTATTTTCTCCTAGATAGAACATCATCTCAAGATTGATAAACAAATATTTCCTGGTCAACCAAATAACTGAATCTTCTGATATGACCCAACTGAAACTGTATGGTTCAACATAAAATTCTGATATGATCCCACTGAAGTTTCATTGCAAGTGCTTTGAATCTGACGCTTGAATTGTGCAGAATAAAACTGAGCACTTATTGGGTTTTCCTGAGTTTGGATATGCTAATTTTAACCATTTAAAAAAAAAAATTATGTTACTGGCATCGTGCTGTATGAATATGTGTACATTCATATGTAAACATTTTTTATACAAACATGAATACAATGAGTATCATTAATGAGCAGCGATGATTAACAGTAAAAGATGTTGGAAACTGATTAACAGTAAGCAGTCTGAGGTAAAAAAAATAAGTACTGGAAGAGAACAGCTAAAAATTGTCAGACTGAATAACTTTAAACTACATGTAAAAACATGTAGTCTATATGTAAATAAAAATAGTATGAACACTGCAAAAAATACTGTTTAAACAAACTTGGATGTGAAAAGAGAGAGAACATGGGAAATCTGTGAGAAATCTGCTCTTACAACACCATAATAATAAAATACATGAGAGAAAATAAAAATTGGTACTATGATCAAAGTCCAACCCCGTTGTGCCAAATAGTGCCTACCCGCGTGATTATTTCCCTGGCCTGTTTATCAGTTTATTTTTATCATTTATTAATTTAAATATAATTATAGTTAGGGTTAGTTATGCAAAACATAACCCTAACCCTAAAAAATGAATATCTCAATTAATTATTGATTATTTATTCATATAATATTTAAATCGATTAACCACAAAATACATAGGTAGGCACTAATGGGGAAAAATAACATAAACGGCGGTTGGACTGCGATCATAGTACCCAAAAATTGTATACAAATGAATACAATGAGAATACAAATGTAATCTCAATTAAGAAATGAGATACATTACAACCACACATCAACATCAGTGTGAAGCACAACATATCAACATTAGTGTGAAGCACAAAACATCATGATTAGTGTGAAGCACCACACATCAACATCAGTGTGAAGCACAATACATCACCATCCGTGTGAAGCACCACACATCAACATCAGTGTGATGCTCAAGATATGTAAACTAGTCATTATTTCACTTTATGACTAAAACTTTATGACTGTAAAACTTTCTTGTTAGTTGCTTCATTTGTACATGCTTCATATGCTCTGAGGTCATCCATGCTCATATCTAAATTCAAAGATAAGGAAAAATAAAATTTGACAAGTTATTGTAAATACCAAATTTCTGTTAACATGAGGACTATTGAATAAGTTCCCTAATCTTTTCAAGAAAAACTGTTATCCTTACAGACTAGTTGGTTTTATCTCTTTCAAAGTAGTTTTCCCCCCTCTCCTTCCTTCTGATTGCATTCACTATTTAGGCACTACTAAAAGAAACATCCCTGGTGGGCACATCTTGAAAAAGGCCTAATTTTTCTTGTCATGTTGTCTTGAGTCTACTCTGTATCATCTAAAACTGTGAACTTTCATTGTTCTTTTAAGCTGCAGAAACAAGAAAATGTCACACAGAGCAAGATCGGGTATCGAGGTTGTGGGAGCATTGAAATCTTGTGTTTTGGCAAATAATCTTCTAAGGTGAAAGATCTATGTGTTGGGACATTGTCATGAAGTACAATTAAATTTTCTGGGTGCCACTTCTTAGGGCAATGTTTGCGTATGTCGCAAAGACATTATGGGACTGTTTTGTGGAAGACCCTAGTCTTCTAGGGATGTATTCATAATGAATCAGCCTAACAATGTCGAAGAACACAATAAATATGGTCTTAACATTGGACTTCACCTGTTCTGCATTCATCTGTCATCTTCAAAAGAATGTGGATCCACTTTAAAAATGGTAATACCACCCAAGTGTTTTCGATTGACTTAGATAGAACTCTAAAAAAGCTGGTTGCAGCATTTCAATAGTTTCGGAACCAGTTTTTCCAGCATAAATCTTCTTCTTCAGTGTTCATTCTCAAACTCCCGATGAATTTCTCTTGTAGCAGGACCATGATCCTATTAGATTTCCAGCAGGATGTAGTCCAGAGAATGGAAATGCGTGTCGCCGTTTTAAGTTGCGCCAATGGCCCAACACCAGCATAAATCAATGCACACACATCATTGAATATCACCAGCTATTTTTGAAATGCAATGAGACAAACTAGGTCACTTTCACTTATACAATCGCACACAGCTTGTATCCACTAAGTTAAATACTTCTGGCTTCATGCATACTTTTGTACACAGTCATCACATCTAATAAAAAAAATGCACTACTGATTATGGTTTTCAGGATTTTATTGAACAGCTCTCGTAAAAAGTAAGAATGCTAGAGTGAACGTGAGTTTTTGTAATACAAAAGTACAAAATAAGCTGCTGTAATACAGCACTTAAAGCATTAACATCTTCAAACAGAGGTTCAGGATCAAAACCCAGTAGATGGAAAATTTTGTTTCTCAAACAACTTTGGAGAGTTGGGGAGGGGGGGGGGGGTGTAGTTCATTGGTTAGTGAACTGGTGCCCTAATCCAAGATGCATTGTCCAGTTTAACTAGAAATATTTTTTTAATCAGTGAAGGCTCCTACATCATCCCAGCTTTAGGAAATGGGTACTAGATCTGTTATGCCATGTTTCTCCAGGGCCATAGACGACACATAGGGCAGAAACCATATCTCTCCATTTCTGTTTTTATGTTGCTGGGTCTTTCAGTTCTTGGATATTGTTTAAATTCATTGACATGCCTTCTCTATTAATGGTTCTTCGTAGAGTTTCTCTAGGTCTCCCTTTTCTTCTTACTCCTGGTGGCACCCAATTTAGTGACTGATGGAGAATTTTTAGGCTGTTCATTCTGAGAGCATGACCGATGTAAGTCCATCGCCTTTGTCTAATGAAGGAAGATATATGGGTTTGTTTGCTTTCCTCTCTTATAGTAGTGTTAGATTTAAAGTCACTCCACTTAACGTTCAGAATGGTACATAGGCATTTGTTTTCAAAGGTGTTTAGTCTCACCTGTGGCTTTCCAACTTTCGCATCCATGATAGAATAAGGATAATGTTTGAGTTAAACAACCTGAGTTTTGTGGTGTTTCTTAGTATGTTTGACTTCCAGGTGTTATGTAGTTTGTTAAAAGCACCGCTGCATGGGCAATATGGTGTAAAATTTCTTTTGATGTGTCTCCATCTAGTGCTTTATCTACTGGGAAATTAATGATGTTGGGTGCGATACTGACTACACCATCCGCTGGTCAGGGCCAAATACTGGCCTAACACTGTAAAACCCTCCCCCTTATACGCCTCAAAGGCATGAGAAAGGGAACTTTATTTACTGCTCCATGTCAGAAAATAAGTATTAGAATAAATCTCTGGGAAAAAAAGAAGGTGAGCAGGTTAATGTGACCACATCATCCCTTGCATGCTATTAATCACCAAAACACACCAGTCTTACACCATATTACCCATAGGTTCGCATGTGCAAGGTCTTAACAATGACCCATCAGACCAACCACAATGCAACAGCAAAGACTAGTAGAAAACATGCCTATATAGTAAGACTTTCCTTTTGTTTATCTATAAAGTTAATCTTTTCCGCTACAAGAAGGATGCTTGGTCTCAAAGCATTGTCCATGCTGAGATTTGGGAGTCTTCTAGGTATGAAATACTGCTCTGGCAAAATCTCCATACACCCCACTCCTAAATTGCACAAAATGACAAGAGCTCCAGTGCTCATAACACTAGTCAAAAAATTTTCACAAAAATATGTTTTTCCAGACTTTAAATACATCATTTCTTAGTGTAATCATAGTGTACCGGTAATCCCTATAAAATTTTATCCAAACCAATGAATGTAATAACCAAAATGTGTTATATAAATTATTTACATTAAAGTACTGGTTCGAAACGTGGACCCTTGAGCAGCCACAAAGACATGCAGAAGACCACATAAAATAAATGTGTTATTCGGAGGGGGGGGGGTGGGATCTACAGACGTGTTTAACGAGGGCCACAGTACTGTAACAATTTGAATGACAAATTATGATAAATAACAATAAATCTTAAATAAACTTGATCATCTGTAATGAAAATGAACACCTTTTTTTAGTCACCAGTAAGTCCATGGGATAATATTGTTCCAGAGAGCCATGGGCAAAAAACATTAAGAACCACTGCATTTAAGAATAAACTAATTGGGACTTTGAAAAGTATTTTAAATTAAGAACATTTTTTTTAAAGGCAAGCAATTTGAAGGGATTCCACTGTATTTGCTTTCTTTGCTGTCCATGGTATCATAATTTTTATCAAAAGCATAATTTTAGTCTCTAGTTCATTTTGAGCTTTTTTGTTGACAGTGCATGCTTCGCATTCATTAATAAGTATAAAGTTTTACATAAAACACTAGTACTCATATTTGCTTATGCTAAAGTTTTACATAAAACACTAGTACTCATATTTGCTTATGCTTTGATGTTTACATTTACAAATAATTTAAAACTATAAAATCCTTTTTTCCCTTCAGCATGACATTTTTGGGTCAATTCAACATTCTACAGAATGAGGTAACCAACCCTCATGCTTTGGTATGGTCACCAAAGGCCAAGAGAACATTAGGAAGACCAAAAGAAACTTTACGCAGAACTCTTACAAGAGAACGTTTCACCATCAGTATCAGAAACAATGAAGATCTAAAGCAAATTGCAATAAGATGAGAGACATGGAAATCTATGACATCCGCCCTATCTGCCATCTTTGGCCCTAGAGGAATAACTAACTAACTAACCCTCATACACACTCTCCTCTTAGTCCTCACTTTTAATATACACGGATGTCCACAACTACTAGCCTTTGTTCCCCTTTTTGACCTGATAACATATGGGTGAGATAAATCCCTATAACAGTGACATATTCTTTCCAAAACATACCGGGTAGTCTTCTTTATGAACTATGAACAACTCATGACTTAGCAAGTTGACCTGCTGCAGCTGAAGACATGTTTAATGTCTGAAATGTCTTTTGTCCATCGTAATCTTATTTCCTTTCTCCTGTTACTAACAACATGCATTTCAAGAACACCGTTACTAACAACATGCCTTTCAAGAACATTCTGTTACTAACAACTATGCCTTTCAAGAACACAGTGTAAAATTGCATATATTTAGCTAGGTAGAAAATAAGATAGTAGAAAAATAAATAAACAAAGAAACAACTGCCAGGTTAAAAATACTTCTTCCTCATTCTCTAGTTAAGAGTCAGACGCTGTCATTGATTTCTTCAATGAACTGCACCATGGTCATCAAATCTCGAATAGAACTACAAAATAAACAAAGTGGTAGCACAAAGATGAACTTTTACCATGCCATTAGTGAAAACAAACAGCACCACACACTTCTGGGTGTACTCCAATCAATGCCATGGTAGCAGAATTGTGACCGTAGCTAAGCAATTTTGTAACTACAATAACAATTTTAATTTTGTTTTTTTTTTACCAGGAAAAGTGGCAACATTGCTAGCATTCAATCTAGTTTAGTTATCAGTGCAAAACAACTGGCAAGCTGAAGCATTTTCAAAGTTGTAGTTGTCTTGTTGCAATCATCAGAAATATAGTTGAAATGGAAGCCATTTAAAAAAAAAACTCTTATGGATTGTGTAAGGAATTGTTGGGAAATATATTTTTTTTCAAATAAGATGTTATGAACATGTTAGTTTTGTTATGAAATGACATTGGCAACATTAGGTCTCGACATCTTGCATTGAACCTAAATACATGTGTGTCAAATATTCTTAGATCTACTATTACAGATTGGAGCGAAAAGGCAAGTGACATTTAAGTGCTTTATTTATATAGTTTTCACAGACGATACTATAAGCACCTAAGTTTGGTTATAAAATAGAATCATATTAGGCATTTCTTCGTGGAATACATCGGTCGGACATGAGCACATGAGGCAATTTTTTACAATTTTTAAATGTTTTTTTTATTTCAATTTTTCATCTTGATTACACAATTGTCAAAAAACAATTTGGCATGTAGGGAGAAATTACGTAATTTGTATTTAGCAACGAAACGGTTAAGCATAGGAGATCTGAGAGAATAAGAATTAAAAAATATCAGGTGGAAAGTAGAAGAATTACAGCAGGAGAGAATTAAATATGATTTATACTAGTAAATAATATAGTCATTTGAACAATGAATGAGCAGAAGAAGAATAGAAGGCAATGATTCTCAGATCTGTCCAGCAACATATCTATCCACTCATCAATCTATGCAAATAAATGCAACTCACCTATCCACTCATCAATCCATGCAAATGCTTGTCTATGGCCAAGGAGTAAAATATCTCGAACAGACTGGGGAATGCATGACATATAATACAAATGTAGAACATGAAGAGACAACTGTGAAGTTGGTAACTCAGGACATTGGTAACACCTTCAATCCCCATTCTTCAAGGCCTTCCTCTTCCTTTTACTGTTTCCATTCTCATGTTGTATGCTCTTTCTGCTGGCCAATATGGTTTCACTCTAATTCAATGGCTGAACCATCAAATCATTTTAATCTCTGTTTTCACTATATTTCACCACATATATTGTTCCAATATTTATTTAGTTCTTGTAATCTCTTTGTTCCTCCCACTATCTTTTCTTGTTCTGTTTACTGTTTTTCTTAGACATATTTCACAATAACACAATGTTAGTATGAAGATTGAATTAATGAGAATTAATATTAAGAAGAAACACATAAACAAAATTATTATCTATTGCCAAATGACACCATCACATGAAAGTCTGCAACAATTTGGTGCCACTTTTGGTGGCACAAAAGTTGGTCACTTTTGATAACATTGTGCAATTAAATGCATGATTTCAATCTGCTACATCCACTACTTTTTTATGGTTGTAAAGCTCTGATATAACCAAATTGGACTAATGTCCACGGTTGAAAGGAGCATATCTCACCATAAGAGGTACATTGTAATTAACAAAAAATGTCAATGCATCATCATCATGCCAGTTGGAAAATGGTGTTCCTGGTCAAGACCCTACTTTGTTGGACTAGCCCTTTGGGTTTGAAAATAAGCTCCAGAAACATACCCCCAACATGAAAGTGTCTAAACAAAAAATATATGAGCTTGGATGTTGCTTCATAAAAGGTCAGTGTAGTTTGCCCCACGCCTGCCTTGAGTGGAAAATCAGCCACAAGGGGCATACTAAACATACTTTAAAAAATAAAAACATTAACAACTAAGCTTAAGAATTAACACAGAAAAAAAAAAGATTATCTGTTGTTGTATGACAATACAGTGTGTACTTGTGCAGTAATATCTTTTATTTTCCTTTTTATTCATCATGAAAAGAGAAGTTCATTACCAGATGAAAAGTAAAATCTTCATCAGTTATAGACTGCTGTGACTTGTAACATTTGCCGCGCCTTCCATCTGCTCCATGAGGTGATATTAAATGGATCTATTACTTATTGCAAATTTTATAACAAACAGGAATAGCCTAGCCTGCTAGCATAGTGTCAGTGTATTGGATTCAAAAAAAGAAACACAACTTTTTTGGAGTTACTTTTATAAAAGATATTTGCTGATTGGACATCATTCAACAATCGACTGTGTCCACCAGGTCATGAACTTCTCGTGGTTACCTGAATTGTACTCACCTCATGATTCGTGAAGTCATGAAAAAGGTCATGATCAAAACAACATTTTTTGGCAATAACTCATTTCAGGTTCATGAGAATCCCATGAAACTTACTGAATGCAAACTCTCTGACCATATTATTGAGTGTCTATAAAAAATTTGCAGTCCTCGAATAAATTCAGTTGAAAATTCAATTTTCAAGCATAGTTCATCTCACTAAAAAATGATACATCATCATTGGATGCTTGTAGACTGGACAATCACAAAGTGTAGTGGCCAGAAAACTTAATGTGGTTAGAAGCACCGTTAGTCGACTCCGTCAGCAAGACGTGGCCACTGCCAATCTCTGACAGTTGTCTCTTTCACTGCAGGAAGTAGGTAGCCATCCCACAACAACAGATCCAACAGCTAATCAGATCTATGTCACAGAGATGTCATTCTCTGATAATAGGAGAGAGGAGACCATACACCTTACTGAAACAGAAGCCTCAGTCGCAAAAAATAAAAGTCCAAACCAAATTTAATAAACATCATTTCAATATAAAGCCTAAAAGGTTCCTCATGCCAAAGTTGAAACATTAATTTCGTAAAATAAAATGTTGGTACATGTTTGAAATTTGGTATCCATTAGTTAGTTAGTTAGTTGTTTTCTTTCACAGGCAGCACATAGGACAGAGGTTTTCATTCTCCATGTGTTGTGGTCTGCTGCCTGCAGTTTTAGTTCTTGTTTAGTTCTTTAGTTCTTGCAACCAATTATTTCCCGTTTACGTATGGTGTTTTTTTTTATGGTTGCTTTAGACCTTCCTCATTTTCTTTTACCCTCAGGTATCCACATAAGAGCTTGTTTGTTTATTCTGTGTTCATACAGTCCTAAAGTGTGACCTATGTATTTCCATCTGCGTTTGTTCATTAGCTCTGAAATAACATTGCAAATTTTTTTTTGGATTTTAGATTTTTTGAAGGTCCATTCTGTCTTCTTATTGCATCCATTGTGCAATTGTTCCATCTCTGCCATCTAGCTCCAAGAGTCTGAGCAAGTATAGTAGCATTGAATATGGAGACATTGGTTTTTTTTAAAAACATCATAGATTTTAAAATATAAAAACATAAACAATTCATTTCCTTATATACTTACTTTATGAGCAAATGACTCCACTTTACCTTGAAGTCCAAGAACTTCAAACTTCACTCTGACAACCTTATAGGAGCACATCACTGGCACTACAACATCCTGAAAAATTATAAGGAATATAAGTCTTTGTCTGTCAAGGGGTTTTATATATATATTTAAGCCCTAAGGTGACAATTTGGATACAGTGAAGAGATGATTGTCATATTGAAATGTTTATCAAAAGTTTCATACACAATACTATTTCTATCAATTTCCTTTCAGTTCTTTCAGAACATAAGGCTGCAACTGTTGCTATCCAACAAGTTTTGTGCTGTGCTGTCCTCTGCATTTTTGCCCACATAGTCCTAATTGATTTGGCCTCTTCCTCCACTATTCTTCTCCAAACATTCTTCGGTCTTCTAACACTCCTCCTTTCCTGTGGATTCCAATCCAGAGCCTGTGTGGTTATGTTGTCTAGCTTTGAGGGTGTGCATACTATATATATTGTGCATTGGTGGGAAAGATAAAGTTATAGAATAATTCCCTAATAACCTTGGTAGCACATTTTTAATTCACAGCAGAAAACTCAACTTAGAATTGAAATTCTGATTACAAAACATATAAAAATAACCTAACAACTAAGTTGCAGAGAATATCCAACAGACAAAAGTTAACAATAACACAAACAAAATGTGATATTAAAGATAATTAGATACCAAATAAAGGATTCTCAGAAGCATTGATATGAAAACTAATAGTAGTTCATCATAGTAGGCATCTTTTCTTCTTTCCAGATGATAGTACTAATGTTGTGCTATAGGAAGCATAATCTATGATCCATGAAAATGCTGAATGTCATTCACAAGATTAATCAGAGCCACAAAGTCTTCCACAGTATGTACAAGAAATCACAGGCCTGCTTGTACCATTGTGTGTTGTTGTGTCTTCTTAGACATGCAGCCCTTGAACTAACTGCTATCACTTTCTCCTTTGTTTTTGTCATTCCTGATCTCTTCCCACCATACAACACGATCCATGGCATCCTGTACTCATGATTCTGTATCAATGCCTGTATCATGCATATCACTTTTATATACATTTTTGTACTGAAATAGAGGTCAACCCTGAGATCTTATCCCAGACTGTAATTCTCCATAAAATAGATCATTCAGTATTCTGCCATCTTTCATTCTTCTAGTGTGTACCAGACATCTGAATCTGCACAGACTGAGCATTGAAATTATGTGGTATTGCATTTTTTTTTTGAAACATCAGTATTAGTGATTTTGTCCTGCCACCTAACTCTTAAGAATTATACGTAGGCACCACATGAGAAAGCTGTTTAGTCATAGCTCCTGGTGTATATTGCTAAACTTGGTTGATCAACCACAAACAAAAATTAACTGTTTCAATAAAAGTCATATTTGTTTACTGCACCTCCAAAATTTATTATTTAATTATTTTCTGCTTTGAGTTCAACTATGGATTAAGAATTTCATGAAGGGATCAGAGTATAAGAAATTTTTAGGACTACCAGATTAAACACAGTGGAAAACTTCAGAGTGGAGTGGTAGATTACACTTAAATAGGGTGTCTATAAAGTCGCTGTGAACACATTTACATTACTAGTGTGGCATTACATCAAATGAATTGTGGATATTTAGTGCAGATTTATGTGACATTGACACAGGAATTATGAAAAACACTACTGCTCATGTAAGTCGTTTATTGGGTAAAGCGGCTTGTAGCACATCACAGTTATTGGTTGGTTAGTGAATACAAGTTAATTCTGCAGCTAACAGCAATGTGCTATCATGTTGTTCAGCGGACAATGCAAGGACACAAATTTCAACACTATCATGTTGAGCACATATAAACATATAATACATTTCAAATTAAGTGCAGAGATTTTATATACAGTCTGTATAATTCACTTGTGAATCAGGATAAACTTTTTCACTTAAAATTCATATTCAATTAATAGTTAATTCAAAACTAAGATGTGGTTGTACAAAAGAATACTAAGAGTCCCATGGACAGCTAAATAAATGTTACGAGAAAGGTTAATATGAACAGAAAGTGTCAGTAAAACTAAGGAGCTGTAATTTTTATATTTTGCTAGCTTTTGTGACTGAAGAGAATTGTGAGATGGTTTTAAAATCACAACACATATGAAATTACTCAAGGTTTGCAAAAGAAGACAGGTAAAAAGATCAGTCATGCATGACTACGGTTGAGATTTGTGATCAAAGCATAAGCATAAGAAAGAGTTCTCAGTCATGACCTGCCTACTATACTGGCAATATGGTTTCTGACTGTATTAAACGTCTGAATGTATTAATTACCAACGCCAAAGCTGGATGTGTTAGGCCATTAGTGCAAATAAAATGGTGACACAAAGTATTTCCATTTTCTGGACTACATCCTGCTGGAAATCTAGCAGGACCATTGTCCTGTGATAAAAGAGATACTGCAGGAGTTTGAGAAAATAGTTGAAAGCAATGTCTTATACGTGATATTCTTCAATTGTTATTCTTTTATTATGCAAAAGAGAAGGTGAGCACAGCGTATTATGACAACAGGATAAATTTCTAGGAAGAGAGAGACAGAGAACGATAATGTGGAGAGAAGAGCGGCTTTGTAGCTTTGAATTCTGTCAACAATGGAAATGATAACCAACTCTGAGAACTGTGGTGATTAATGATCGCATACATCAGCAGGCATAGAAACTGATGCTAATGAATTTTAAAAAGTGAAAAACAAACAAAATTGTATGTGTACCTTCCAGTTCTTTTCTAGAGGTCCTCTGTCAGTTTTCTGAGACTTGAACTTTGTTAGGTCCTAGTAAATAAAAGTTAGACAATTAATGGCGAATCAAAGAAATGGACAGATTATTCTGTCTAGTGCTACCAGAATACATAGTGTTTTTCTCATGAGCTCACAAAATTATATTTCATACATGCTGATTTTCTCTTTCACAGAATATTTAAGATGTCTATTTACTTATGCACTTTTTTGTTTTCTTTCAGCTGATAATACTTTAATTCACCAATTTCCATTCATATTTGCAACTGACCTGCAGTACCTTTATTGTTAGCTTGTATGAGTTGTCCCTTATGCTCTGGTGATTGATTTATTTATTTTATTTACTGGCTTTCAATACTGACATATGGAAATTGAATTTGGGATAATAAGCATGAAAGACTATATACCAGTGTTTGCCCACAGGGGGGCAATTTGAATGTTCAGGGAGGGGGGGGGGCAATTCGAACTAATTGTAGTTATACTTCATTTAGAGAACAATTCAATTTTTGAATATAAAAAAATATGTATATGTTACATAGGGGGGGCATCAGAACTTTAGAAAGACATAGGTGGGACATGGAAAAAAAAGTTTGGGAAACAATGCTCTAGACCATAAAAAATACAGTTCTACAGACAAGTGATAAGAATCAAATTGGACAGCAAAGATATTAAAGTTTCTTATACTTACCTCATTTTCTTTATAGTATTTTGGAGGTAGCTGATCATAAGCAATATCAATAAAATCCACCTCTCGTTTCTCACACTCTTCTCGACAAAGATTCATGCACTAGATGAAAAAAATGACAAAGAAAATATATTGGTTGATGCCACAACATAAGATCAATTGTCCATGTTATATTTAGTTACCTCCTCTTTGGCTATAGATGGCACATAGTTAGTTAATTGGTTCCTTTCATGCCACAGGCGGCACATAGGTTTTGATTCTCCATGTGCTGCAGTCCGCTGCCTGCAGTGTTAGTTCTTGTATGGTCTTACACCTTATTATTTCCCCTTCTTTAGTATGGTGTTTTTTAAGGTTGCTTTAGGTCTTCCTCATTTTCTTTTACACTCAGGTGTCCACGTAACGGCTTATTCATTGTTTTATTATGTTTTCATCTAGTCTTAAATATGACCAAGTATTCCATTTGCATTTTCCTATGATGTTTGAAACATATTCTTGGTGTGTTTTGTTTCTTAAATCAATATTTGTGATGAAATCACTCCATTTTATGTTCATCAGTTTCCTGAGACATTTGTTTTCGATGCTGTTTAATTTTTGGTCTGTGCTTGAGTTGATTTCCAGCTTTCACTCCATAATTAAAACTGGGACAATACAGGAGTCGAATAACTTTAGTTTGATGTTTCTTCCTAGATCTTTGAATTTCCAGATATTTGTTAGTTTAGTGAATGTGTTAGCTGCAAATACTATGCGTGTATTTATTTCATTCATTGATTCTCCGTCAACAAACATTCGGCTGCCCAAGTAATTGAAGTTGATAACTTTTTCCAGTATTTGGTTGTTTACTGAGATGTTTGTTGAACTGGTAAGTTCCATGATTTTTTATTTGGATGTGTTGATCTGGAGGCCAATCTGATCTGCGAGTGTGCATAGTTTGTTGGTTATATCTTGTGTTTGCTCATGAGTACAGTTTAAGATTGCAATGTTATCTGCAAAAACAAGGTCAGTTTGAGTGTTGTTTTTAAGCCATTGGATGTCTGCTTTTTCATCTTGAATGATTTTACGGATGATCTAATTGATGACTATTCCAAATAGCATTGGTGATAATACACAGTCCTGTTTCACTCCTGTGTCAGTGTTGAACCATTCTGAATTTCATGTTCTTACGCAACAGGTTCCTTCTTGGTAAATAGCTTATATGATATTTATATATTTTATTTGGAATCCATAGATCATAAGGATTTCCCATAGTGCATGTGGATGTATACTGTTGAATGCCTTTTGGAAGTCTATAAAAGTAATTACTAAAAGAGTTTGAAACTTACGTATATGATAACCTGACGGATCTGTCTGCGAGTTTTGTGACTTGTAGTGAAAATTGCTCAAATTATGAAGCAGAGGCTGAGGCCATCAAGACAGCCATTGAATTAATACACCAACAGTTTGACTTCATGGAACAAAAACCATCAGACATAGTCATTTTTACATACTCTATGTCAGTTTTGGAAGCACTTAAACATACCCCATATTAAAATCAAGTTATTCTCCACATAGCAAGAGCAGCGAATAGTATTATCTCTGCATATCCAATCAGTGTGATCATGCAATGGATCCCTGGACATAGCAATATAACAAGAAATGAAGTAGCAGACAGGATTGCAAAATGAGGCACCTCAAAACAACAAAAGCAAAGACCTTGTAGTATGGGAATAGTCAAAAAGATTCTCAGAAACAACACCAAGGAAATCTGGCTAAACAGATGGGCAGACTGGCCAAAATGTATTTAGTGAAATGACATGGCCAAAGGACAATTACAATATAACCAAACTCTGCAGGAGAAACCAATCTCTTATCTTTTAGTTTCGAATAAGACATGCAAGGACCAATAGTCATTTAAACCGCATCAAACCCCAGCAACTACCCACTTGTAGACACTGCTCTCATCCCAATGAAACAGTAGAACACCTCCTTATTGACTGCCCTTACCTTTCAACTGCCAGAAAAAAACTTCTACAGACACCCTTAAGAGTCACTAACTTCCTGTATGGATCACTAAGTCAACATCATAAGATCTGCACTTTTTTAAGAATGTCATTGTGCTGACAACAGTAGCATTACTCATCAGCATTTGGATAGAACACTATAGAACAACAACTATAGAACAACAACTACTAAAAATAAAGTAATATTACTAAAGCAACAACTAATTTTATACTTCTTGTGCTTTCATTCTCAAACTCCTACAGATTAGCAACATGCTGTCCATATAACATAATGCACTGTGTCATTGTTTACAGCATTCTTTGCTTCCCCTATCAGATTCTAGCGACATGTGCATAACAACAAATAATATATAACTACTAGAACTTACATTTACTGATGTGCCAGCATTGTCCTCATAGCGTGTTTCGATGTAAATACTGAACCGTGGCAGGAATGAGCACTGACAAAATGAAAATGTTGTATCATAAAGATGACATTTGGGTAAAAAATAAAGACTTCAATTGACATTACATGTGAAAAACTTTTTATAATACATATTTATATAACCCATAACACATCAGGATCATAGAGGTACTACATTAAATGCATCAATACACTGAGCCCTCCAGTGATTCTATCTTCAGAGATGCTGATGTGGGTTGATATTGACCAGTTGCAGTAGTTGATTTTGTCTGCCCATGAAAAACTGGACCAGTCAAGATTTATTAACTTTTAGATTTATTAATTTATCAGTCAAAATTTATTGACTTTTAGATTTATTAATTTATCAGTCAAAATTTATTGACTTTTAGATTTATTAATTTATCAGTCACGATTGATCAGTTTAGTTTTATCAGTCAAATTTTATTGACTTTTAGATTTATCATAAAAAAACAATGATGTTTCCTGCGATATATATTTTCTGTTCATTTCAAATTCTCACAGGATCTCTCTTGTAGCAGGACAATAGTCCTACTAGATTTCTAGCAGGATGTAATACAGAGAATGAAAATGTGTTGAGTCTCCATTTTATTTGCACCAATGTGGTCCACACTATAGAACTTCTATATTAGATTTCTTGGCTGTCCATGGAATTTTCATTCATCATCATCGTGTGACATATTCTTTCCCAAACCTTCTTTATGGACCTTCTGAATACCTCAGGATCTTGGGCGAGTTGAGTTGCCTCCTCCAAGTACATGCTTAAACAGTCAGATATATAATTTCTCCATCTTTGCCTCTTTCTCTGCTACTGTTTACTCTGCCTTCTGCTATTAGTCTTTCCATGCTGTTATGTCTTTTTAGATGACCAAAAATGTTGTTTTCTTATTATGTTATTTAGAAGCCAGTCCTCTTTGACGTTTAATGATTGTAGTACTTTTTTATTTTTTTTGCTGTCCATGGTATATGCATGATTTTTCTGTAGCATTTCAATTCGAAGGCAGTAATTTTCTTTGCCACAGTTTTATTTACAAGCCTCACAGCCATATATTGCCACAGGGAATATGCATGTTCTTATCATGCACAGTTTTACTTTGCTACTGATTTCTTGCCAGAAATTTTTCATTTGGGCAAGTTTCAAAAATGCTATTGCCATCTTTCTCTTAATTTCTACTGCGCAATTCCCTGAACTATTTATGTTTGTACCAAAAAATCAAAATTTGATACATCTTTCAATTCATAGGTATCAATTACTATTTTTGGTTGAGATTGTACTTTATCGGTTGTCATAATTTTAGTTTTCCTCATATTTAGGAACAGATTTTGAACTTTGCCATGTTTTTTTTTTGTTGATAAAATCATTTGTCTTAGATCATCTTCGTGTATTGTTAAGAGGACTGTATCATTGTAAGATGACATTTAATACACTTGTGTTCACAATATCCATAAATGAATTACTACCATACTGCTTAGTTTGCCATTTCTTTCAAGAGGAAAATCCATTTATTGAATAGAATTGAGAAAAAACATACATTTCCTACGCCATCTTTTAGAATTTCCATTATTCTTCTTAAAAACTACATTTCAATTGCCTCCTGCTTATCTTTGGCACTTTTATTTACTGTCCATGTTGAGCTAATCCTTCCATAAAGAAAGATTAGCTCAACATAACATCCTAGCACTCGAACTCACGTAGGCATTGATATTACTCCATTGCATAGGAAGTATAACAATTGCATTGTTATGGGATTACCTGTACATTTAAAAATAAATTATGTCACAGAGGAATATAATGTGTTCTGTCCTATATGTAAATTGTATAATTTATATATATATATATATATAATAGAGAGAGTGTGTTGTGGCTATTTGTGAAGTGTCTTATGAGTGTATGTGAATGTCATATAACTAACTATATGTGAGAGCACCATGTATCTGGCTATATATGTGCAAATGCCATGTGAGTATATGTGAATGTAACATGCGACCACATTTGAGTGTGATATGACTATATATCAGAGAATACCATGTGATTGATTATGTGTCAGAATGTTAGATGACTATATGTGAGTGCCATGTAACTGTGCATGAGCGAGTCTGTAGATATGGGAGGCTTGAGGGGTCCCTCTCCTCCCCAATAAATCAGATTTTGACATTTAGTACTAGGAAGCAAATAGAAAAGCAGATTACCCCCCCCCCCCCAACCACAATGGAGTCCCAAAAAGTTAATTTTAAAAATTTTTAAATCCCTAAAAAAGAGGAAATCTTGAGTTTTTAGGTAACCCCCCTCCCCCTTACCAAAGATATATCTATTACCTAGTGTGAGAGAGAAAGAGTACCATGTGACTGATTAAATGTGTGAGAGTTCCAATTATTATGTAAGACTACATGATATCTAACAAATAGCCTTTTCAGGGCTAACTAATAATGAACATGTAAACTCTAAAACTAGGAAAAATAAAACAGAATTAACACTTCACTAACCAAATTAACACTAAAATGAAAAATGGTATAAGTACCGTATATTCTGTGTTCAGATATTCAGCACATGAAAATAAAGAAATAAAACATTAGATTGCAGGAAGAGCAAATACAACATTGTATAATAACACATGTAATCTGGAGAACTGGTTGAATTCAATGTTTTTTTTACCTGAAGTTTACCTAATTAGTTTTGTTACATATGAGAGACAATGTCTCTTATGGGCACATTGAAGTTTGTTGCAATTTATACTCTGCAATGGTACTTAACATAGAACACAGATTTTGTAGTTTGACTTGACTACAACTAACAGACTACCACTATCGAACTATGGGGTGCTAATGTTAAACAAGACAAATAACAGTACACAGGACATAATCTGCATTTTGACAAAAAGGCCTTTATCAAGTTAACATATAAATACACATCCAAAAAACAATGAGCAGGAATGACATAACCGACGTTTACATGACCTAGCAAAATGGGGAGATGAGCAGAAGGCTTGAAACTGGTCAGAGGTGGCACAGACAAGAAATATACAAATATGCAAATACACGAAAGAACAAGACAAACATAGAAATGATGGAACAACGTGAATAAAACTAGGACAAAACTAAACAAATGAATGGTCAGAATTAAGTCCAAAAGGCTTGAGGGTACCAAATTCAAAAATAAACTGATTTTTAAAAGCCTTCCGACCATCTCCACATTTTGCTAGGTAATGTAAACATCAGTTATGTTGTTCCTGCTCATTTTTTGGATGTATATTTGTATGTTATCTTGATAAAGGCCTTTTGGTAGAAACATTGCTTATTGCCTGTGTACTGTTATTTGTATTGTTTCATGTTAGCACCCCATAGTCTGATAGTGATAGACTGTTAGTCATTGTCAAGTAAAACTACAAAAATTTGTGTCCTATATAAATGCTATTGAAATTGTTATAAAGTTTTACAGCATTAATATCTGCTGTCAATACTCTTCATACATTTATATAACCCCCACCACATTTCTTTGCGTCCCTCCTAAATCCAGTGTTCTGTTCCTATTTTCTCATGTTTTAGAACCATCTATCGCCTGTTCTGACTCTGATTTACATCATTTCCACTTTCTGCTTATGTCTCTTCAACAAGAAAGGTGGAGTTGGCTGTCCTATCCCATATGGAATCAAAGTGACTTCCTCGTCTTATCCATTTTTCCTTTATATCTATTTTTATCACCTTCATCATACTATATGTGTGTCTTTATGTATAATTCGTTATTTATCCACTGTTTTCTGTCCTAATGAAGACCCTTTTATGCAAAACATTGTATGCCCTTGTGCTTGTTGTTAGCATGTCATGTGTATATTATTGGCAACACATTCTACTAATCTCTGTTTTGTTTCCTCCTGAGACTATATGTATATAGTATTGTTTAGCTTTTATTACAAACAAACAAGAATTTCTCATCACAGATTCATATTTTTTCTTTTAATTTAGATCAATAATTATGCAAAACGTAATGGTAATCTAGTTGTACGTAATATTTTCCAAGTGCATCACTACTACTACTACCACCACCTCTACTACTATTATTATTCCTGAACTGATTGTCCTCTTTATTTAAGAAAAATATTAATCAAGAACTGTGAAAAGATTAATGTGAAAAACTAAAAGATGAACAAAACAAGGATAATTGTGCAATAGCAAACAGCAAAAGAATGTTAATCACTTAAATGAAACACAAACCTGTAACTGTATATGGGAAATAATTCCAGGCCTTCTCACTGATGTAAAATACTTTGGGTATCAATGAATTAATCCAAGTTGGCAGACGACTAGAGAAATAAGATAGGACAAACAAAATAAATAAAACACACATACAATTTATGAAAAAAGGGTAATTTAATTGCAAACAATGCTCTATACATGTGAAGTATGAGATCTTACAGTACTTATTATTATGTGGTGTTAAGAAAACTAGTTTATTCTATGACTCAGTGAATCAAGTATCCAATTTCAGCTGGGTCGAGTAACATGATTTTTGTCTAAATAAATTTTTTTTATCCCAGTCTCTTTCAGTTGAAATGATAGTACCTGGTGTATTCTTAATAACTGAAATAATTAAAACTGTACAGGAATAAAATATACGACATACAATAGCCCAGGTTAAAGAATACTTCAAGGTCACCAATAATGATCATCACGTCTTACACCAATCTCTAGACAGCACAAAAGTAAAGCGAATCAAGAGAGGAAGGTCCTGGATGGCAGAAGCAGAAGATACCCTACTCAGAGTTTGTGAGCTGTAGGAAGTGAGAAGAGGCTGTGAATGGGTTACATTTGGCAAAGAGAGAAAATTATTGACAACAGTGGTGATATAGATGGGAAGAGAGTGCCGTGACTGGGCTGCCAACAGTACAGAAGAAATTATCAAAGAACTCATACTGCAGCACTCAAAGTCACACAATACAATAATTTACACAGACTGCTCAGTAACACAAGAAACAAACAGGTGTGGTTGGGGTTTCGTGGCCTACCAAAATGGCAAGAAATTAACTGAGAAGTCAGCTCAGCTGTCTACTCCACTACAACATCAAGTACGAGAATGGAAATAGAAGCGATGACAGCAGCTCTCACTTGGCTGGCGACACAACTACCAACAGACTCAGTGATTCTATCGAACTCTCAAAGTTTGTTGCGCAAGATAGAAAAGTGTATGATCAGAACTGAATGGGTCACTCTTCTTGACAATGTGCAGAGCATTACATGGATTTACTGTCCTGGTCATGCTGGTGTCAGGGGAAATGAAAGAGCCCATGTGTTGGCTGGTAACGCTTTGGTGAACGGCACCAAGATAAGAAGAGACAGGATTGAATTGATTAGAGCAGTCATGGATACCCTACGAGAAGATGAGGAGGAAGTCAAATGTGACAATGTACATATTCAGAGAATGGTAGAAATGGGAGTGACTAGAGGTGATGGGAGAAAGTGCTCCCTCTCCGGAAAGATCAGAAGAACGCATAATCAGCAACTGACTGGGACACTGAGCTTATAAACTTTTAGATGGCAGATGGAACAGCAAGCAGAGAATATATGGGAATGCCCCCAGTGCTGTAACACTTGTTCCTAATAAAGAAAAACTGTACGGGAAACAGCTTTTCAAATATTGTTGAATTTTTAGGCAAGTTCGATCACATTGTGTTTATAAGGTGGGCTCACTCTACAGTCAAGCTGACAAATGACAGCACACCAACCCATTTATCTTTTCTATTTATGTATAACAAGTGCTTTTTCTAAATTCACTAATAGCCAAATTGTTCTAGCTCACAAAATGTGTGTAGAAGCTTGAAATTAGATGAAGTATTCACAATGTTTGTGGAAGAAGGACATGTACAAATTCCACTATCTATTATTTCATATACTGAAACAAGGCTCTCAGATGATAATGGGCTTTGTATCAGTGGACACAGGGAACAGTGGAGCACTAAACATGAGATCAGATAGTTGAACACAGTTTATGAAATAGGCAGAGTCGAACCGATTCCAACTCCTTGTCTACTGATTTCACCAAAAAATTGTTACCCAAGAACATATTGGCCTCTTCAGGGGCATAATGATGATAAACTATCATAGTATAGCATTGATACATACCGCATGCCTGTCGATAGAATGAAAGGCTGTCACTGAAAGGGAACGCCTACCTGAACCAAAGTCATGCTGAAATCATATTTACTGCACCAAAAGACACAAATATTGCAGTTTTTCTGTAAACTAGCTACATAATTTAAACGTTCTCTGGCTCAAATAACACAAGAATTAATGCTGTGTTAATTAAGAGTGAACACAAAGAACAAAGAAGAATATTGTGATAGAGGTGAGTGTTAGATATGTGCTTCCTACCATACTAAGTCACATTACTAACCTACCTGCTCGCTGTATTTACTTATCCTGTGTGAGTCAGTACCCATTTATATGGTTCAGTTTATTGGAGAATGGCTGTCACAGGTTTTGGACCAGAATATTTTTTTGCTAATGATATTAGCAAATACATAGGAACTTTACAAATAATTTTACAAGTTCAATACAAAAGTATTAATGCTATTAGTATAAATAACCAATCAATATATGCAAGGGCATTTATACTAATAGCCCCCACAGAAGACGGATGTGTCAGGCCATTGGTGCAAATAAAATGGCGACACAACGCATTTCCATTCTCTGGACTACATCCTGCTAGAAATCTAGTAGGACAATGGTCTTGCTACAAGAGAGATCCAGCGGGAGTTTGAGAATGAACGATGAAGAAGATACTAATAGCCAATGTGAAGTAAGACAAATAAAGGAGAGTCCAATAAGTTCCAAATTCAATCAGGAGTTCGCCAGGGATGCTTCCTATGAGGGATAGGAAGCATCCCTGGCGAACTCCTGATTGAATTTGGAACTTATTGGACTCTCCTTTATTTTTATAACATATATCGACCATACCTGTAAACTAACAAGTAAAAATGAAGAAGATAACATGAATGACAAATTGAATGAACTACTCTTTGTAGATGACCAAGTACTAATAGCAACATCAACAATTGCAAGAACATATGAACAGACTCCACACAACATGTCAAAAATTCTAAATAAAGATTAATATTGAAAAGACTGAAATAATGGCAATAGTAAAGAAAGAAAGAAATATCACAATCTCCATTGAGAATCACAACTTTAATCAGGTAAAGGAGTTCACTTACTTAGAAAACATTATATCGAGTGAAGGGGAAAACAGTAAAGAGATACAAAACAGATGCAACAAAACATACTAAATCCTAGGACAGATGACACATATTTTTAAGAACAAAAATGTAAACATGGACAATAAAGTTCTATTACACAAGACTATTATTATCCCATCACTGTGCTACCTGTGTCTAACCTGGACAATGACAGCACAAGACAAAAGAAAAATAGTGACAGCAGAGATGACCTTTCTACGAAGAATACTCGGAGTATCACTAAGAGATAGAATTAGAAATGATAACATCAGATATATAACTAAAACAATACTAGCATTGGAACATATCAAGAGACAACAGATTAAATGATTCTCACACACTTCCAGACTACCAACAGAAAGCATACCACAGTTGATCATGACACATAGACATCTTAGCTAAAAATCCAGAGGCAGACCATGTAAAAGATGGACCACAGAAATCAAAGATGTCACAGGAACAAGTTTACAAACGGCACTCAAGAAGGCCATCTCCAGAGAACTCTAATATCCCTGACACACAAGGCAAACAAGGGCCACGATGTATAGATAGATAGAATACAAAAGTAATAGTGGACCTAATCTATATCTATGAGATATGGCATGCAAACAAGAACATTACAATTACATTACATTTTAAATTAAAGATATTCACCAAATGATGTCTCTATAACACTGTTATCAGATGGACAAGTATGATAAGAAATAAAGACATGTAGAAGAGATAGAGAGAAATTAATAGAGCTGAAAGTGAGAAAGATATAAAATAGAGATTGATTGGAGATACCTTCAGGAAACAACCCCGCAACATAATTGGACATGAACTTGAGTGCAATACACAGGACAAAATAGGGAAATCACAAAACAAATGCAGCAAAATTGGATTTTAAATAGGTTGATCCCTAAGTGTACAATTGAATATTGCCAGTAATAGAATTAGTAGATAATAAGTTACAGCCCTATAGTTAGCAATTCCACATGGAGCAAGAGTGTTTAATTGTTACATTTGTACTATTTGAAAGTTGAAAACAATATTATAACATGTTGTGATTCACAATTCATTCAGATATATCATTAAAGTATTTACCACACAACTTGAGCATATTCTTATTTGTTTTTTCAAACTCCTGCAGATTAGCAAGATGTAATCCGGTCAATGGAATACACTGTACCATAGTTTACAGCTTAGCTGCAATGCCTGAGTCTTTGTCTGACACATCTGACTTCAGGGTCACTTTGACTATCAATGTAATGGAACAGCCAACCCCAGCCCAAAATCTGAGTCACCTTTTATGATATGTATGGGAAGTAACAGCATCGCTATTCTTTGTTCCTCTCTCGGCCCTGCAACACATGTGAGTTGAACATATTTATTGCATGTTCCATCCCATATAAGGTCAAAGTGACCCGGAAGCAATGCTGAATAGGATATGTCAGGCCTCAAGGCAACAAAGCTATAAACCATGACACAATACATTCTATTCTCAGGACTACATTCTGGTAATCTGTGAGAATGAACACAGAAGAACACATTTATAATGCAGAATTTATAATGAATTTTTATTTATTTAATCCAAAAATATCTTTCATATGATGAATCTAACCTCGATAAATGAATCCTTTTCTCTGTGTATCTGCCCTTGCCATGAACAGGATCTGAGCAATCTTCGTTCTTTACAACTTCCACTCCTTCACCCTTCTCAGACTGCTCGTGGCTATGCTTTGCAATCATGTATAACTGTCCTGTGTGATACTATAAGACAGTTACAGTTTAACATTGTGGTCTCAATAACATAATATCAATAATGCAAAATAGGATGTAACAGACAGCAACTAACAAAATCCAAATACTCATTATATGAATCTATGAGACAACACAATATTATATTCCAAAGAAAGTATATACCTCATCAACAGAGAGTGGCATGCATATCCTATACTCTTTAACAAGCATTTTCAATGGCTTGGTGGATCCTCTACCACACTACAACAACGCAAACCAAGTGTATGAGTAGAAATCACTTTTCATATTCAAATTCCATATTACTTGATATTAAAAATGTACTTTGCATAGCCACAGGCATTGACCTGAAACAAAAATATATTTATATTTGTATAACTGCTAACACATAAAATACAATGGAATCATGAAACATAATTTGATTGTTTTTAGTTAAACAATAGCGCATGTCAGTAGTATAAACAACTATGAATAGTAATCTTACTGGGTACACATTTAGAATTATCTAATAACTAAAATGTCAGAGAATATCTGAGAAGCAGGTACTGGCCAAATGAGTTGAGAGGGCAGTTTGTTGGACAGTTACTTGTCAGTTCACCACCATTGCAGAAGTCCATAGATGATTCAATCTTCCCATGAGTATATGCACAATTATAAGATGATGGCCAGTTCCAGTTTTCTCTTGACTTGATGAACATTCTTGTAAGCCCAGAAAAACACTAGTTTCATGCAATATCAAAATCTTTAGGCCACATTAAGGGAGAGAGCAGTGGAATAGCATGATCTGCTCTATTCATAGCTGCACATTCTCAGCTATTCATAGATGCATGATCTCTGCCGGTCATAGATGCCTGATCTCCGTTGGTCCTTGATGCACATTCTCCGCCAGTCATAGTTGTGCGATCTCCACTGGTCATAGATGCACAATCTCCGCTATTCATAGATGCACGATCTCCGCTATTCATAGCTGCATGTTCTCCGCTATTCATAGATGCACATTCTCCGCCATTTATAGATGCATGATCTCTGCTGGTCATAGTTGCATGATCTCTGCCTGTCATAGATGCACGATCTCCGCTATTCATAGATAGTTGAAATTATAGTCGAACACTTTATAGAGCACTCCAAAACATTGTTATAGTTTAAAACAGATCTAAGCATCCATTCTTTGTATTAATTTGTTTTCTTCATATATACTTTTTTTCATATCAAAGTTATATAAAGATTTGTAGGCCTACTCTTTGTGCTCTATAATTTTCCACAATATGACTGACTATGTTAAGATGGGAAGTGACCTTGTTAATTTGCTGTCTCTGTCAATTCTCCCTTGATTTCGTAATTATATTTGCCTGTGCAGTTTTACTCTGTCAATACTGCATTTACCAGTTCCGGCGTTGCAGGGAGGGGATTGAATAGCTGTGTGATAAAGGTTGTATGCTCTTGCTGTCACCAAGTAATGTACAGGGTGAGTTTTTTAATTTACCCTCCGACAGAAAAAAACCAAGTCCTTACCGGGGATCGAACTCTGGATAACCTACAGACTGCTGCCAATTTGGTCTCTCATTGTTACGTTTATTTGTCAGAATACGCAAAAAAGTAAAACGTGCGCATTCCTGCCCCACACTACCCTAAGTCGAACGTGACAATATATACATATTCAGAGAATGGTAGTGTATATATAAAATAATTTAGAAAATTAAAATATACCCCTTACTAAACTTTAGTACTAACTAAACTAAAGCTTTTCTAGATGCAGATCAGATATATAAAATGAATGTTTAGACGTTCCAAAGAAAAACCCAAACCTAAGTCAAGTGTCATGACATGATATGACAGTTGAGTTCACGCACGACATTCGTCCGACACAACACCACAGTCCTGTTCACTGTGCACAGGGACACTCTTCCTCACAGTCTACAGTAGCCACACAACGACAACACACTTCACAGTAACACACACAACCACCCAAATGTATCTTGCGATGAGAATAAATTAGCACTGTTACTGTTGAATCAACTATTATTTAGTAAAGTACCTTACTTATAATATAGTTAGTGATGCAAGACCCTATTGATTTTCATAAACCAGAGAATCAGAAGAACTAGAACTGCACTTTTAATATCTGTTGTTGTGCATGCTATTGTAAACATTAACGCATAAGAGTCATGTCATTGCAGCGTTACCACTCAACATTTTGAAAAGGATATAAATAACCAAATGGTCAGAGGGTGTCCAACAAAGTGGCTGGTGCCGCAGTAACCTAATGAACAAATAGTAACGCAAAATGAGGTAAACAGGTTACTAAAACACTTACCTAGCCTATTAATAAAAATATATTTTTTAAAAACATACAATAAAACTAAACAGGACAATTCTCCACGTATCGGCTCAAATTGAACCTTTTTCAAGCGACAAACAACAGAAAACGACAAAATAAAAAACAAAATGATGTCTATATTTCATCAAGCCCCGTCTCCATAATAGCGCAGGGATGGCAACCAACGTTTTTTATTTTGTCGTTTTCTGTTGTTTGTCTCTTGAAAAATATTCAATTTGAGCTGATACGTGGAGAATTGTCCTGTTTAGTTTTATTGTATGTTTTTAAAAAATATATTTTTATTAATAGGCTAGGTAAGTGTTTTAGTAACCTGTTTACCTCATTTTGCGTTACTATTTTGAAAAGGACCCTGGCCTAAGGCACAAAAAAACGTCAAGTAAGGCCCAGCTCTTACATATAGGCCTATATATACAGTGATTTATTTCTAGGAAAAAAATGGGTGTAAGCTTAGTTTGCGAAAATTGCCTGTATTTTTAGAGGCAACACACACCCACCATATCCCCCCCCCCCCCCCACGATGTTGTTTGTCCATCACAAGGATGATGACATTTGTTGCATCAACTTTTGAAATTCATTTGGAATAATGTCCTTGATTGTGAGCTCGTAGAAGACTAATAAGCCATATATGGCAGCAAATGTCCTTGGACTAGTTGGACAAGGGATGACCACTGTAGATAGTTTTTGGTCTAGTCGTGACTTTCTAGTTACTTTCCGATATTGAGCTGCTGCAATTATCATCTTTTCACTGGTTGACGCCCATTTTGATTTGACAGTAGAGCGCCATGTAGATCTATTTTGTGCAAATTCTTCCAATGTATGTTGGTATATTTTGAAGGCTTTCAGTGAATTCTTTAACGAGTCCTTATAGCACATATTTTGACCACTTTGAAAATTTTTTCTCTTCTGCAACTCACCATAGAGAAGTATCTTTGGCAGACGATGATCTGAATTACGTACCAAATTACCTGCCCAACAAATGTGTGTCTGCATCAGAATAGTGTAAATGCTAGAAATACCAGATCTGTCAAAGACAGTGATATCCGGAATCATGTCTTGTCATCTGACGTTCATAACTTTTCAGAGACAAGTAAACGTGTGGATATAACACATTCAATTACTAATTCAAAATAATTATAAAAATGTTAATATACGAAACATCCCTTTAAAAAGTTATATATTTGGTTAGAATGCATTCTTTATTTCCCTAACTCATCTGTTTGTTTCTAAATTGTACGAGTATGATCTAGAATCTACATTCTTTAATCCAAGTGTCTCGGCACAGCTAATTCGACACTAAAAGTGGCAATACATTAGTCTTCACAATACAAGCCCTTCTCCAATTAATCCTGTGCGTCGATCAGCGTTATTTACCTTGATTGGTGTCTCTGATCAATGTCCAATTTGCATATACTTTGATTCGTCAACCAATAAAAAGCACAGGAAAATTTGTCTCAGCAATGATAAATGAAGTGTGCAATCTGCGCGAAGAATTATTATGGCAAGAGACTTCAAAAAATGGCACGCCGTAACTAGAACTGGTATTGTTAGAAAATGTGTGAAAGTTTTTCACTTTATGTCTAGCGGTCAATCTGTTACGCTTCGCTTGATTTCTACTGGTGGTGCGACATTCATTTGTTCACCACCATGAAGATTACTTGTTAGCTAAATTGGGATTCATCCTTCTAACATGGTGCATTTGACTATTATGTTGATTTTCTTTGACTACCGTCACAAAGTGATCAACGGAAATCACGGGAAAGTCAAATGCGTCACTTGAATGATGAATCCCGATTAACCAGCAAGACCATAAATGACGAAAAACAATGTGAAATTGTCCAGTTTCTGCCAAAGATGAAATCAGATATTTCTAAACTGAGGCTAACTTTGTTATCAATTTTACTACCAGACGAAAGTGAGCGATGTCAGAAATAAATACCAAATCCTACTTTTGCTAGGCATTTAGCGTGAGTCTGCGTCCTTGACAATGTGGCAAAAACTGACACAGGATAGATAAGATGACCTTTCGAGTATTTCATGATTGTTTGTTTTAGGTTGAAACTTATAAGCAAATTAGCAAACAACAACAACAAAAAACAACAACAAAACAAGGTTGGCATACGGTGAATACCCTGGGGAAAAAACACTATTTTTTTTCTCTGGGCCATTCAGCTACTCTTGCCTTTTTTCTAGCGCGTTTTTGTTGTGCATCATTGTGTCTGGGGTTCTCTGCAGCTGCTGTACCACTCTTGATTCTGCGACGCCAGTCGGATCTGTATTGTCCAAGATTCTCCTATGAATTTGTATCTATTTTGAAGTGACTTAATTAAGTGTCTTTAAAACGATTCTTCTTTCCTCCTGTCTTGCAGGAGCCAGTCTGGAGTTCTCCATAAAACAACTTCATTGGTAGACGATGACCTTTCATGCGCACCATGTGTCTTGCCCAGCGTGTCTGCGTCTTCATCAACATTGTATGTATTCATACATACTTAGATTTCGTCAGTACGTCACTGTCTGTCATTTTATCCCACCAATGTATGTCGAGTATCTTACGAAGGCAACTTAGATGGAAGTGGGTGAGTCTTCTAACGTGTCTGGCACATGCTGTCATTGCTTCATGGGCATAGAGGAGTGATATTACTGCTGCCTGGTAAACTATGAGTATGTTGGTAGTTATTATTCCCCTTCTTTCCCATACATTTTTTCACATTCTCCTAAATGTTAGTTATTCCTCTAGGGCAAAAGACGGCACATAGCGCGGATGTCATAGATTTCCATGTCTCGCGTTTTATTGCAATTAGTCTTAGGTCTTCATTGTTTATGATATCGATGGTGAAGCGCTCTCTTGTAATAGTTCTAAGTAAGGTCTTCTTGGTCTTCCTAGTTTTCTCTTGGTGAGAAATGTGGATAAATGTGACTTTTTAAAAATGAAAAATTTCACCAAAGTTACACTATTTTCTGCTTATAGACGAACTATTACTTAGGCACGCGTTCCAGACAAGGACAGGCGTGACATTATTCTATTGATATGCTGATGCCCAAAAGGGGATCAAAGTATAGCAACATTGTGACCTGCTATGCATGTTGTAAGAGACAGCTAAGGAGCTTTTGGGGTATACTTTTCTATCCTATCACATGGGTCAAAGTGACCATAAAGCCATGTCAAAGAATGAGTCTAGAGAACTGAGTTCATTATGTGTGGTTTACAGCTTATCTGTGATATCTCGTCTTTCTGCGACACATTCCAATTTCAGAATGACTTCTGAGTTACTTTAGTATTCTATGGGATGGGTCACGCCAACCCCAAATTTCCTTAATCTTTAACAACATACATGACAGGTCATAGTTTTGCTATTCTGTGCAACACTTTAAGATCCCGTCAACATAATGGGGGCGACTAAATCTTCATATCCATGACAAGGGGCTGGCTGTGATGTGTACTGACCCAAATAAAACATTAATTAAAGTCTATATTATTAATTTGAAGATTTGTCACAACTTTCTAATTTTCAGGGGGATCTCCCTAGTGTAATGGTGTTAAGCTGTTCGCCTTGAGTTCAAGAGGTCATGAGTTCGAATCTGGCTCATGTCATTTTGTGTATAAAGTGGATTTTTTCAGAGATCCCTGTGGGTTATCACTTGAAGCTATGGAGTTACGTGCTATGAGTGGTACTCTTGCAGGTGGCATGCCACTTTGCTGAGAGATGAGTATATATGGGAAACCGAGTACAGTGAAGTAAATCCTCTACATATTTTGAACCCTTTTTTAACTTTTCTAATTTTCAGATGATGAGAGATAAAAAAAGACAGAAAGTAAAACAGACTGCAGATAAGCATCAATAAATGACTTCAGTAGTAGGAAAAGAAAAATATTAGCTAGAGCTGCTGAAACCTCTTGATGCTTTACTAACCCTACTGCCCATGAATGGAAACAATCAGGGCTTTATGATTGGGATGCCAAAGAGGGAGTTTTAGTGGTGTACTTTGCTGTCCTATTAAATGGGTCCTCCAATTGTGTTGTTAAATGTTGTGGGTGAAGTTGGAGTTGTCAGACTTTGGCTATTGTCAGCACATGTCTCTTTGAGGTTTCTTTGATTGTCTCCATCCATCTAATTCTTGGTCTTCCTTGTTCCCTGTAGCCCAATCTTCAGCTGTTGTATGCACAAAGTGCTGGTTGCTTTGGTTCCATTCTAATGATGTGACTAAACCACCTTGTTTGCTGTCTCTCAATGTAGTCTTGAGATGGTTTTTATTTCTTCTCTGATATCTTCATTTCTCCGTTGGTCTCAATGTTTGATATTTTTAACTTTTCTCAAACATCTAATTTCACGCAAATGTATTGTTAAAACCATAGCTTGCAATGTGATTTGGTGCCACTAGAATGGGCCTGGTTCGATTCCCATTAGTCTCAAGAATTTTCACCTTGCTGGGGGACTGTGTGCTAAAGATTTCAATTTGGTTCCCTTATGACCCTGATGGGTGCAGGTTTATAGATAGAATAGATATTTAATATAAATAAAATCGTTGAAGATTATATGAAGTACTTTGTCATTTTTTTAACCACAATGAATGACAGAATTATATCAAAGAATGATTGTCCAGATTTAGAGACATGTCTGAGAAATAAGAGATTTCTTCTACATCAATCGCTCTGATTCTGAAATATTTTTGAGTCATGACCCCATTTTATAGGAATAAAAACTGATCTGCGACCCCATTTTACGAAACAAAGTTACCCACTACCCGAATACATTATAAAAAGGTATTGATATAGTTAGAAGAAAACATACAAAATTACGGCTTTTTGCGTCTTTACAGATGGTCGAAAAGCTGGCCAGTGCAAAATTTCATATGAACAAGGAGACCCTGAAATTAATTAAATTGCCAAAATGCATAGTGTCTATGTTTCACACGATTTCTTTCCTAGGCAAGTTTTATTGGTTGCTTGGTTGCTGATCCAGCGGTCCATGGGCTCGTGTCATTGTCTGATATATGCATGTGTTTGTGAGCTGTTGTTTTGTTCCAAATAACGTGTTCCATTTATCTAGCCCTGGAGGGAGAAGCATTTTCCTGATATCATCCAGTACTGTGCATTTAAAAAGGTTGCGGTCAACATTTTCATAGGGATGAGTGCACAGCCGGCACTCTGGATTGTGTGTTGTGGTTGTATTCTGTTCATGTGATTGTTAAGCTGTACATGTTGTGTGGTGTGCAGTCGGAAGATGATACTCTGGTCTTTTCTTCCCAGGAGGTTGATGTTAACTTTAGGATTTGGGCTGGTCATATATTTATAGATTTCCCTCCCAGTGTTTCCCATAGCCCATCTGTTCATCCAATTTTCTTTAGCCACAGATTTCAGCATCATTTTAACTGTGTGCATGGTTGTTTATGTATATGGCTGTTCTTGTTGAGCTCCCATCTTTGCTAGTCTGTCTGCCTTGTCATTGCCAGGTGTGTTTCAGTGGCCAGATATCCACTGCATAACAATGTAAGTAGCTGGTTGGCATGGTGATATATTTCCACCAGCTCAGGCTTACAATGTCCATCACATTCTAGTGCTTGAAGAGCGAACATAGAATCTGTGAAAATAACAATGTTTTGAACTTTTGATGGAAAGGCATCAAATATGGTCTTCAGGTCGTACATTGCAACTTCTAGTGCTGTTATTTCGGCTTCATAGTTAGAACATATCTCCCCACAGGCATCAAACAACTTATCAGATGTTTTGTCTGGATATTCTATATAGACACCATAACCTGCTTTGATGGTGGCTTTGAAAGCAGACCCATCAGTATAGACATGAATCCATTGTTCTGGGTAGTTGTCTATTGTTTTCTGTGTTGCTTTCATAAGTCTTACTGGGTCGGAACTTTTCGGTGCATTATTTCATAATTGTTGTCTTGATTTCCGGTAATTTAAAACGTGCATGTGATGATTTTTCTACTCTTTGCAGTTCTTGTCTCTTGTCTGGGAGGTGATAGCTGCCTTTTATTTCATCGACATAGCTCAGGACTGACTTGTATTATTCTGTGGTTTGGTTGCCAGTTTTCTACAAGTAGTTTACAAGTTGTTTCTACAAATGTAGAACCCCTTGAGATGTGGAGAGATATGGCTTCAATGGAGGCTTCTGAAAGAAGCAAAAAAAAATGAACAAAGACCACCCAAATAAACAAGCCAGTTTTATTAAGATGCTGCTTTATCAATTTTTACTTGGAGGCTTTGAATGATAGTTTAAACAAGAAAACATGATCAGCCTTTTGATAAAAATGTTGAAAATGTTTTGTGTATTGTAATTTGTAGGTTTTCTTGTTTACACATCATAACACCCTAGTCTTAGTGATAGTTCGTCGTGTCTAAGTGGACCATTCTAAAAACATGTGTTTTACATAAGTACATTTTTAGATAAATTTAAACAAGATTATATTTCTTCTTCTTCTTTCGTTCACTTGAAACATGTCTATATCTGTAATTCTGTCTCCTTAATAAAACTCACTGTCTTTTGTAGTTCATACAGTGTCCCATAGAGTTTTGATTCCAGTGTTGTTTCCTCTGGCCAATATGTCTGCCTCAGCGTTTCATGCTCAGAACACTCTTGAAGTATATGTTTGGCACTCTGTGCTGCCTGTCCACATGTACACATGGCCGTGTTGCCAATTTTGAACTTTGTATACATGTGACTGCGGAGTCGGTTGTGTCCTGTTCTGAGACGTAGAATTATAACTTGTTCTGATCTGTTCATATTGTGATAGTCATCTTGTGTTGGTGTTTGTGGCTTTCTTATTGACTTTATCATCTGTTTTTTCTGATGGTAGGTGATTGGTATATCTGGTTGGTCTTCGGCAGCACCTTCCTTAGCCAGTTGGTCTGCTTTTTCATTTCCTGGTATTCCACAGTGAGAGGGTATCCACTGCATGGTTACCCTATACTGGTAAGACAATTCGCTAAGTAGTTTTTTTAAGTCTGTTAGTTTTCCAGACTGGAGAGCTTGAAGCACTGACCTTGCATCTGTCAGGAATACCACAGGCTGTAGGTCAGAGTTGGAGTTCAGCAGTTTTTTAGCTGCCACACTAATTGCCTGGATTTCTGCATCATAATTATTGCAGAATTTTCCTGTCGGTGTTCTGATTGTATCTCTAGGCTTGTGTGGATATTCTATATATACACCTGCACCTCCATTCCTCACAGCATTCTGTGCTGACCCATCTGTGTACACTCTGACCCATATATCTTGTGGATATTCCTCATCCAGGAAACTGAGGGTGATTGTCATTCGCTGCACACTGTTCTGTTCGTCCTCGCTTAGTATTCCTTTCACATGGGTCTGAATGTATATTGGCATTCCATGGCTTTCACTCCACGGGGTTTGCTCTGGTACAGACCTTAAGGGGCTGCCAGCTTCAGGTAGGTCTGTAAGTTGTCTACGGAGTCGTTTAGCTTGATGGATAAAGCTGCTCCTTTTCAGTCGTCCCATTGCTAGATTTTGGAATCTTTCCTTCATTGGATGACTTGGCATACACTGAAACTTTTCTGCTTGAATTAGTACTTTTGTGTCTCTGCGTTCGCCAAGTGTTTGCATTCTTCCCATTTTCTGCATCTCTGCTATGGGTGTTGATTTCATTGCTCCCAACATTATTCTAAGTGCCTGGTTTTGCACTTTATCTAGATCTTGTAATGTGGTGTTTGATGCAGGACACCACGCAGCTGAACCGTATTCCAGGTGTGGTCTTATGCCTTGCTGGTAAACTTTACTGAGTATATTTCCACTGGCTCCCCATGTGGTTCCACTTAGTTTTCTCAGGATAGCTAGCTTCCTCCTGGCTTTTGTTGTTGCTTTGTTTATGTGCTGCTTCCATGTCAGCTTATCATCAAAAGTAACTCCGAGGTATGTGGGTTGTTTGTCTTCTTTCAAGAGCTCTCCATCTATCTTGATATGACCAGCTTTTTGTTTTGGTGAGAGGGTAAAGAGTGTAGTGCTGCACTTATCTGTGTTAATGCTGACGCACCATCTATTAGCCCATAAGGTTAGGGCATCGATAGCTCTTTGTATTTGTTTAGTGGCCACTGTTGCATGTTCTTCCGTGCACCAGATCACCAGGTCGTCAGCATACATTGCCACTTTGATCCCGTGAGGTAGTTCAGCAACTAGGTCATTGATGTAAACCAAGAAAAGTGTGGGTGACAGGACTCCTCCCTGGGGGACTCCATGACGCAGTAGAACTTTCTTGCTCTTGCGACCATCTAATTGTACCCTGGCTCTTCTATTATGCAGGTATGCTTTTACCCATTTGTACATTCTTGAGCTAACCCTGCAATTTCGCAATTTCTTTAGGAGCCCTTCTTTCCAGACCTTATCAAATGCTTTCCTGAGGTCTATCCATGCTGCTAGTACCAGTTTCTTTTCTTGGAAGGCATCCTCAATCTCTTGGGAGAGGTAAGTTGCCTGATCTTCAGTAGAGTAGCACTGTCTGAAACCTGCTTGCTGTGATACCAGAAGGTTTTCACTTTCAAGGTACCACTGCATCCTAAGATTGATAATGCGTTCCATTGTTTTACATAGACAGCTTGTGAGGCTGATGGGCCTGTAGTTGGAGACTGTGTTGCCATCTTTTCCTGATTTGAGGAGTGGTATCATTATTGCTTCTCTCCACGCCTGTGGTACATTACCTGTGGACCAGCTTGTGTTAAAGATCTGCAGTAGCTTTGCTCTTGCTGCACTTCCCAGGTTTCTAATCATTTCATTGGACACTCCATCAGCTCCAGGGGACTTTTTCATTTTCAATTTGGATATTGCATGCTCCAGTTCTCTCATTGTGATTGGTGCCTCCATGACTTCAGGTATAGGTTCACCTTGTCCAATGTTTTGCTGGTTCTCTCGAACCTCCTGTTGTTTGTCTGGGCTGACTTTGACGTTATTGTCTTCTGCAAAGGAATCTGCAAAGTAATCAGCTGCATGTTTACCTGTTAAAATGTTTCTATCTTTATAAAGTGTGATCTTGGTATTTCTCCCTGTACCTTCATCATTTAGTTGTTTTACAAGTTTCCATAATTTCCTAGTATCTCTTTCTAGGTTCAGCGACTCTGTTTTTTCTTTCCAGCTGCTCCGTCTGGCTTGTAACTTGGCTCTTTGAAATTTAGCCTTTGTTTGCTGATATTTGTTGTGATGTTCTTGGCTAGGTCTGTTCTCGGCCTGCTTTCTAGATGTTTCCATCTCATTTTGCAGCTTTTCCAGTTCATCATTCCAGTAGGGTCTGTAGTTTTTGCGTGCCCCCCTGGGTATGGTTTTACTAGCAGCATGTAGTATACATCTATTAAATTCACTCACTGCTCTATTGATGTCTTTGTCCAAGTTCATGTCCTTAGCTAGAACACTGGTTAAATGCTGGTACATTTTCCAGTCTGCCCTCTTATAGTTCCACCTAGTGAGCGTGCTGCTGTCCTTGGTATATTCATTGTGAATTTCCAGAAATACTGGTCTGTGGTCACTACCCCCAAGCTGCTTTCCAACGACACGTGTGATGTTCCATTCCAGGCCTGGTGAGTAGAATGCCAGGTCTGGTGTAGAGGTGGTGTGCCATGCTCTCGAGTAGAAGGTTGGTGAGTCTGCTGGCTGGTTAATAAGAATGAGATTATTTTCATCCTGCCAGCTCTCAAGTTCCTCACCTCTCTTGTCGATATGATCGTAGCCCCAGCTCTGAGAGTGGCTGTTGAAGTCACCACACACCATAAGCCTTTCTTTGTCTGGAATTGTGTCTAGTGCCAATGGTTTATCATTTGGGCAGTAGTAGTTCAGGAGATGGAATTCTGCACTGTCTGTTTTTAGGTGGAGCATCTGGTATTCTGCCCCGTCCATGTATACTTCCAGCTGACATGCGCTGATATTGTTTTTAACTAGTGTCAGAATTCCACCCTTTCGCCTGTATATACAAGATTATATGTGAAAGTAGATATGCTTTCAAAATAGGCAAAAATTGCCAAATATTTCGTTTTTTGCATTCGTTCTCAACATCGATTTGTAGAATGTAGTCTAGAGAACGGAATGCACCTGTCATAGTCTAGAGCTTGTTGAGATATCTGCACAATTCGGCCTGTCATATTCAACTTAATAGAAACCTCGTGAAAGAAATAGAAACCCTGTGAAAGTGATAGCAACCCTGTGAAAGAGATGGAAACCCTGTGAAAGAGATGGAAACCCCGTGAAAGAGATGGAAACCCTGTGAAAGAGATGGAAACTATGAAAGAGATAGAAACCGTGTGAAAGAGATGGAAACCCCGTGAAAGAGATGGAAACCCTGTGAAAGAGATGGAAACTATGAAAGAGATAGAAACCGTGTGAAAGAGATGGAAACCCCGTGAAAGAGATGACAACAATCTGGGCGTGCTGAGGGGGTTGCGGTCGCACCGGGCATATAAATTGCCCCTCAAAATAATGAAAACATTGATATGAGATTTAAGTGCCTTTGCCGTGCCAAAGTTTATGCCCCGCAACCAGCGGCGCAGCAGAGGGGGCGGAGGTGTGGACCGCCCCGGGCGGCATCATCGGGAGGGCGGAAAATGTATTTTCGTCCAGGCTTTCACAATCACTGCCATATTTTTTAAATGTTACATGGGCAGAAAATTATGATTCCGCCCCGGGCGCCATTGACCCACGCTACGCCACTGTACTATACACATTTTTTTGGGAATAACTGAGCACCTATGTGTTTGCCTGGAGTGTAATGAAAGTGGCCTATAACGAATAACGCATGAAACACCTCTTAGCCGATATGCATCATTTGCAAGAGATTGAAACATAGGCCTATACGTCTACTTGCTGAGTTGCAGTTGTGGTGATTCTAACATAGAAAACTTAAGAAAACATAGGCCTACTGCATTAACATGTCACATCCTTGTCCTCCATTAACATCATGCTCTCATTTTCAAAACAACATTGTTGGTTTTTTTTTTTTTAAAGATCAAAACACTGTGTATGCTTCACTATTTATTGTACCATATATATTAACACCAAAAAATATTTCAAAATAAAATATAAAAACTCATGTTAATTAGAATGTATTTCTCACAGCATCATATGCTTTCTGACACAATGGATCCAATTTCCCATCACCCCCTGTTGAAAGAATATATTGAGTTTATTATTTGTACTTTGTAGCCATATCACTTTTGATATTGTGCCATCAGTGGTATATTTTTTTTTAAATTATAATATTCTCCATTACTTTAAAAATATTTATATACAGATATATTATTGCTGCCACAAAATGTTGAACCAATCACATTTTGCAAATAGAACTTCTTTTGCATTCGTTTTCATACTCTAAACAGATCTCTCTTGTAGTAGGGCAATAGTCCTGCTACAATTCTGCTAGATTTCCAGCAGGATTTAGGAAAGAAATGCATATTATTGTTGTCATTTTATTTGCACCAATGGCCAGACATATCTAATGTGATATGTGGTCATGTACTACTTCGAATGTGAATAGGACAAGTATATCCTGTAGAGAACATTATGGTAAAGATAGGTCCCATGGCAGCAACCTGCCATCGGGGATGAAGATAACTCTTCATTTACTAAGCCGGAGCAACTATAAGATGGGGTGATCCGTTCCCTTCCTTGTTGTCTTTATCATCCCTAACTCATGCATCAGGTAACCATTTACAGCTGAGTTGACCAGAGGAGTAGTCGTGTTAGGCAAGAAATCACAACTTGTACTTTTTTTGTTTGTCTGGATGTGGTATCATAGTTGAAGCAAGCTAACTATCAACTAGGCTACCGTGCTCCTGAGCTCCATGCTTTTCAAATAATGCGGATTCTTGATTAGAAACCAGATTCATAGCACATTTGCAGCAGCTATCTAAGAGTATTCAGACTCAAAGTCCCAGTTAGATGTTGATTATGTGATCTTCAGATACTATAATGTTGAATTTTATTTCCAAATATTGAAGAACCTAAAGGTAAGGAAAACACAGGAGTAATTGACTGTGTATCAGTCAGTAGTAGACTATTTTAAGTAAGATTTTTTTTAAATAAGACTTTTAGTGTTCAAATTAGTTTCAAAACAGCGGTAATATTCATTTCTGACCTCAGTGGTGAAATACTATTGTGTTAGGCATGCTTAGGCCTATTGCTTGTTGTGAATTACCGGTAATGGTAAATACTTGAGATAAACTGATCAATCCATTATTTTTTTTAGTTTTTGTTAATTAAAATGTACCTTTTATTAAGCGCACTCATTTCAACTGCAGACTTTAGAGTTAGGGGAGGGGAAGATAATAAATTACTGAATCATGAATTTACAAAATTTCAGCAGTTTACATGGGTGGTCATGTACTACTTTATTTTAGTTAAACTTTTTAACACATTATGATCAACTTGTTTATTATCTAGTAGCTATAAGAACATTTGCCAATTTTTAGCTTAAAATTACCAGTAGATCTAGTAGATGACCATGTGGTCAATTACTGAAACTTGAAGGGTTAACTTCTAAATAAAATACTGAATAGGAGCCTATTACTATTGTGGATGTTGATACTGCTGTGATTCTTCAAGTAGTAGGACCACATTACTCATATGATGTTTGATGGTTTAGTGATCCACCAGGTACTGAATACGATTTCCTGCAGCGTGAAGTGGACCGCATAGAGCATGGTGAGTCACATATAAAGCTACCGGTATGACAATCCAATGCATCAGATTTCATTTCCAGTCATTTCGATATGTCTTGTAATTGATTTCAAATGAAGTCTGTTAAGAAAGTGACATCAACATTGACATCACAGCTCTTTCTCACTTAAATCCAAATCCTCATTACAAGTTATTTTCACATCCACGAAAAGTCACTAGAGGCGAAAAAGGTTTTCCCACAGACTTTATGTATATGGAGTTTGTGCACACTTCTTGATAATGACTCGATATATACAAATATACCTGATGAACAGCCCCAATTGGGAGAAAGCTAGATGCATTAGCCTGCAGATTACAGGTAATCTGAAAGTTTACAGAGCAGTGTCAATTCTAGTATTGTTGTACACTGGTGAAACATGGACTATAATAAACGACGTGAGGAAGCTCAATCACTTTCATACAATTTGTCTCAGAAAAGTTATGAACATCAGGTGGCAAGACAAAACTGCATAAATCACTACCCTTGACAATGTCTCACCATTTTATTTGTGCCAATGGCCTGACAAATCTTATTTCAGCAGTGGGATCTTACAGCTTTCATCTCTGCCATAATATGACATCAATGTTTAGTGGGAAATATATAACTATAGACTGATCTCTGCACTGGAGTCATTGCACCAGTATGTCATGTGATCTATTTCATTTTGTAGCTTATTACAGATTAGCTTGTTACAGATTGGATTTTTATTTGCCTGTAAATATGCTGTAAATGACAAAGTTCTACCACTACAAGATAATTATTGTTGTATCACTAATGTTTTTTATACATTTAAGAGTTATGGAAATATATGGAAACCCTAGGATAGACTAGCTTCACTGCTACCCAACCAACTAATAGGCCTAATGGTCTATCCTTATTAAAATATGCCTGCCAATGCATACAAGCAATTTAGAGTACCAAAGTGCAACCAAGCAATAACACTAAGGAAAAGACGTAAACATACCGGTATATCACTTCTACTAAAAAGCTAATAAATATATATATACCGTAAATAATGAATGTAAATTATAATAAACAATGAATGTAACTGAAAAAAAACAACATTCTTTATGTTGCAGCTACAAAGGGGCCTTTTTCAAGAAACACAATATATTTGGTGTTCAATGATGGACATTCAGTGAGATCTTTCTAGTTTGTTATTTTTAATACAATATTGTTTTTTTGTACTGTCTTTCTTGATGTAGGCCTCATTGTGATTGCAATGTAGAAAAGTTTGATTTCAATTTTACATCCATTATTTCATATTATTTAGATTCATTATTTATAGATATTTATAAGCTTTTTAGTAGAAGTAACATATAGTTATTTATCTTATCCTTAGTGTTATAACATCTTATTTGTGCTACTGCAACACTTTCTTTCACGTGGGGTATCCCCTGACACTTTGGTTATATACTTGTAACCAAGAGAACATCCTTAAGGCATATAATTAAGATTAGTAAGCTGGAAGAATCATGTATTAAGATGAGGCAGTAATCAATCTATCTATACGCTGTGGTCCTTGTTTGCCTTGCGGCATCAGGGGTAGGAGAGTTCTCTGGAGATGGCCTTCTTGTGTGCTGTTTGCAAGCTTGTTCCCGTGGTCTCTTTGATTTCTATAATCCATCTTTTACATGGTCTGCCTCTGGCTTTATAGCCATGATGTCTATGTTTCATGTCCATCTATGGCATGGTGTTTGTTTGTAGTCTGGATGTGTGTGAAAACCACTTGATTTGTCGTCTTTTGATGTCTTTCAATACTGGTATTGTTTTGGTTATCTGTCTGATGTTATCATTTCTAATTCTATCTCTTAATGACACTCTGAGTATTCTTCATAGACACCTCATTTCTGCTGTCACTATTTTTTTATTTTGTCTTGTGCTGTCATTGTCCAGGTTTTGGCACTGGTAGCACAGTGATGGAATAATAATAGTCTTGTATAATGCAATTTTAGTGTCTTAGCTTACATTTTTGTTAGTAGTAGACACTAATATTAGAGACAGTAGTAACACAATAAAAAATGCCATGCTGTGGATCACAGAGGAAAGCTCCAAGATAACTACCATAGTCGTTGCAGAGGAAGATTAGTGTGTTGCTACATTGAAAACTGTTACCCTAAAGTATGATAATGATTGCTTCGGCAGCAAAGAGAAATAGAGGCTTTAAAACCATAGTGGACAAAGAGCATTACGGATCTCCAACGTCCGTGTATTGCTAGGGCATGAAAAAGGTTGACCTTCAATTCTCCTTTACCTTCCATGCATGTTGTAGGAGGCGAATAAGGAGGTTATGGAGTGTGGTTGGCTCCAAGAAGCAGGTATCGCAGAAAAACTGTAAACCATGACACAATACATTCTGTTCTCCAAGTCTACATCCTGCTAATCTGCAGAAGTTTGAGAATGAATGCAGAAGAATAAGGATCTCCTAAATATAACAATAGAGGAAATAGAACAGCTTGCACAGAATTAAGACACTTACAGAATGACAATGTTGTGCAAAAGATCCAATATAGTAGAAAGCAAGAAAAGTTGTTACGGAGCAAGAATGCACTCTGGGTCATCAGAACCCATAGACATGTCTGAAATTCAGTGGAATACAGCATAATACTGATATCTAAAATTAATATACATAAAATGTTATTAAAAATTCTGCTTAGATCTTATATTAGAATGATGGAAAATGAAACACATGTTCAAACTGTCTGCCTTTCTTACACATCTGTAAATAAGAAAAAGATTTAATGCTAAAGATACATAGATAGTAAAGAAGAACACTGGAGCATGCAAACTGAAGGAAATTAATCACAGTTTGGGTCACTTCAGAAAATGTAAATGTTACCAAAAAAATAATGGTGTTTTGATGCTGACCGAGCCCCACTGACATTACAGGCTGATGGTAACTTAATAACACAACTGTTGAATAACTCATTCTTAATTTTACAATGAAAATCTTACCGAAATCCAGGTCTCTGATATCACATGAAAATATCTTCTCTCCATTAACCCACAGTTCTACAACATTCCAATCTCTGAATGGCCTTAGCTCTACAATATGGCCATCTTCCGTCAAGATGTCTTAAATGAAATAAATACTTGTAACTGCATATTAAAAAAAAATATTAGCAAATACACAGGATACTATAAAAATTCTGAAGGTTTAAATAATTATTAATTCAATTATGTTAAAATTGTGATACTCCTTGAAGATCTGTACTGTCTAGTGGAGGTAATGTGTCTTATGTTACTTCTACTATTGATTCCCCCTCTATTACAGTGCAACTCTAAAATAATAGGCCCTATATATTGCTCCTTCACAGATTTGATATTTTATGAAATAAAACTCAGGAGCAACCTTCCTGTTGTACAAAGAAATTCAAGGTTTTGTTGAACATTTGTTGACATTTTGGGAAGATACTGGTAAATCGTACCTGTCAAAATGCAGAAGTATCATTCTGTTTTTGAGCCCAAAATAAATATCTTTATTCTGTATTTTACCCACATTCTGCCCATATTCTGTATTTATAATATTTTACTTATGGTAAATACTAAATCTCACTTTCAATGAGACCCAAGTTCATTCTGCACAAATTACAAAAACCTTTCAAAAGTTGAAAGTTATGCAATAAATACACCACAGGTAACAGTATTCTTGCATGAGCAACTGGAAAAGTGGAGTCAAATAAAAACTCTTACTTTTCAGTCCCTGCAGTCTAAATTGTCTGTACTCAACTGTTCCAGCAGCTTCGTATGGACCATAGTATAAGTAAACTTTTGCACTCATTGGCGAAGCTTTCTTTGCTGTCAATAAAAAGCAAACATGGCAAGTACATCACTTTCACTAACAACCAAATAAAACAGCAATTTTTTTTGCATTGAAACACTTTCTCAGCTTTAATTGCATATATGCAAAGAAGACCAGAATAAGGCCAACAAAAGAAGATAATTTAACAAAGCTATTTACCAACAGTATCATCAAATCATTAAAATTTTATTGAACATTTTTTAAGTTTGTGAATTTCACAAATACAACATTCAAAACAAAACATACACAAATTATATTCTTAAATATAAAACAGCAACTTATTTCTATACCACAAATGTTCAAAAGACACAAATGGCTTTATGGTGCTTATAAAAAAACATATAATCCATGCATGGTGCAGAGAACTGACTTCATTGAACTTGGATTTCCTCAAAGGTTCTGTCCCCCTCTCAAAAGAGTAGCAAGCTAACTGTCAATATTACGACTAAAAACCTGTAACTCCAATGCTAAAGTGGTAGTATGGGGACACGTCCCTTCCCCTTTTCTACCCCAGAAAAGCAACTTTTTATCCAGATTCCACTGCCCAAATTTGAACCTGTAACTTAATAAACACAAAACAAATGGCTTGACCACATTGCCTTGGAGATCCCTAATAATAAACTACCGGTAGTAATGGTACTAATGAAACAGTGCTAAATCTATTCAAGAACAAAAATATTGCATTTTCAACTAAAAATCAGACACCAGCATTATATTATAATACTTGTAGAGCGTATACAATTTATCTGAAATTCTTACAGTTATGTTATACGATAATTGATATTTAGTGAATAGTGATTCTATTAATCAATACTGTTACACTCCAAGATCATTCCAAATGAATTCTATCTATTTTAGCAGATGGTAAAGAGTATATATATCCTGATAAAATGTATATCCTGATACTCGTTGCAGCAAAACTGAAATCCAGCAGGTGAAACTTGGAACAGGATAATTAAGTTTTGCTAATCACTATAAATACGCATGATAACACATATCCATGTGTAAGAATGGCACTTGACGTTCACATGGCAGATCTAAATAAAGATATGACCCAGAAGAGTTAAAATTAAAAGATCAGAGGTGAAACAAAACAAACAGAGAAATGACGGAACAATATGATATCATCCATATGACTGACAGGCATTGATCCCAAAGGGTTGAATATATATATATATATATATATATATATTATATATATATATATATATATATATATATATATATATATATATATATATATATATATATATATATATATATATATATATATATATATATATATATATATATATATATATATATATATATATATATATATATATATATATATATATATATATATATATATATATATATATATATATATATATATATATATTATATATATATAAAACAGTATTTCATGCGTGTGATGGGTCCTATCATCTGATAAGCACAACTTAATGGCCTTCACTTGAATATCATGGGCACCACAATGGCCCATGCTATTGAAGTGGTCATCAACAGGAGTACTAGTCTTGTTTAGAAGCTGTACAGGTATTCACAGAATCAGTCTGCAAATCTCCTTCCAGTCTCACAGTGCACTACGTACATCATGGTGCAATACTTGCAAATGTTGGCACAGATGATATTGTGGGACACATGAAACTCTCTTCAATGATGAAGGTGGCTTTAGGGAATGTGACAGATCAGGTCTGGGTGACATAGGCACAGGTGTAGCATTTACAATGCTTGCAGCTGATGGTGAAAAAATGATTAAGAAAATCAGGCTTGAGATGACTTGATCTTGATAGTTCCTGTAACCCTTTGATTGTATATCTTCCTCATCGCACTTCTCAACCTCTCCATTACTAGTCTTACAAGCTCACAAACTCAAACTTGTTTGTGGTTAAAAATGCATGCAATCCAATTATATATAAATATATATTGTATTGGCACTGTGATTGTATTTATAAATTGTGACTAAAAACTCAACAATGGTTGAAAAACAATGTTCTATGAAAGATATACTTCAATTATTTTATTAAAATACAATATTTACCAAAGAATTTGATTGTGTACAACATTTAAAAAATTGGAATATCATGAAGGACATAGGTTTCCCGCAACACATAATCCGCCTCATAAACATTATATCAAGACCAGCAAGCAGTTGTGAGAGTAAATAGTGAAACATCTGATTGGTTCAGTGTGGAAAAAGGAGTCAGAGAGGAATGTGTCCTATCACCTTATCTCTTCAAAATTTATGCAGATAACATAATGAGGAATGTAAGAAATGACCAACAAAGAAATACCTTCGACCCATTCAAAATTAGAGGTCAAAATATATCAGAACTAAGATACCAGGTATGCTGATGAAACAACATTATTGGCACATAGTCAAATAGGTCTCAACATCTGATTAGCTCCATTAAAGAACAGTGAAAAACAAAACCTATTTCTGAATGGAAACAAGACCAAGATTATGACAAGAGACAAAACCACTAGCTAGTTCTCAATCAGTATCAACAACAGCAAATTAGAAAGAGTCACCAGTTTTGAATACCTTGGTTCTCTTATCAACACTAATGGGGATTGCTATGAAGAAGTCAGAAGGATGTTGGGTATCGCATCAAAGAAACTGATACATCTTGTCTGCATAGCATAATGACTTGTCGACGTAGAATCTCGGAGTAAGAATAAGGGGCAGAACCAGAAACGAAAACATCAGAAGACTACCATCAGACATTGTCCCTCAAAAAAGCATTACTATACAGGGGAAGATCTTGCAAAAGATGGACCACAGAAACAAAAGAGTCAACGAAAACACACATATATGAAGTACACATAAAACATCAATCTCCAGAGAACTAACCCCCTGACGCTGCAAGGCTTGAAGGGATATAAGTTATAGTGATTCTATTAATCAATACTGGTACACTCCAAGATCCTTCCAAATGAATTCTGTCTATTTTAGCAGATGGTAAAGAGTATATATATCCTGATAAAATGTATATCCTGATACTCATTGCAGCAAAACTGAAATCCAGCAGGTGAAAATTGGAACAGGGTAATTAATATTATAACCGATAAATAGTAAATACTATTATAACCGGTATAACTATAATTGTATAAAGCGAAAAGAAGAAAGGAGCATCATATCGCTCGTACTGGAGAGCATCAGTTTCTACCCTATGCACTGTATTCAGCGCTAGGAACATTGAACAGTCAGAATACTACTGTTGCTTAGTTTTCAGAATCAATATTAATTAAATTAATATAGTATATGTATATAGAGCTAGTGAAAATTAATATTAGCCCTAGCTAAAAAGTAGCTGATGGAACTAATCAATAAAATATAAGCATGACTAAACAAATTAAGGGTAGCCTACTTTAACGAACTGTATATAAATATTAAATTTACCGATGAGACCAATTACTTAACCAATAGGTCAACAGTACGAATTCAAGCTACAGAAGAGAGACCATATTGTTTACTCATACCGGAGGAAGTGTCTCCAAGAGAGACATTCCCACAGATACTGCCTAAACAGCAAGTGTTGCCAATTAGTTTCGGAAGAAATGTACTACTCTCGCACCTAATAAAGCAATAGAAAGCAATAATTTTGTTGGAGACAAAAAAAATCATTAGAAAGCATTAGGCACTATCCCTTTTTTCCATTAAAATTATACGAGATAATGCATCACAAATTATTAATAGCAGTTAATATTATAATATTGCATCCTCCCACTTTTATTATGGCTGATATTTCGCATAATATATTCCGTATACAAGGATAAAAGATCCGGTGATATTACACAACCTTGCCTGACACCCCTTTCTATCTTTTGAAATCTACCTAGAGTGTTGTTGACTCTCATTACAGCCGTTTATTTCCAATATATATTTCTTACTATTCTTAGATCTTTCCAATCAACGTTAAGATTTTCTAGCAGTTTTATATCTGGATGCTCCACCTTGTCAAATGATTTGCTGTAATCTATGAAGTACAGATAAAGGTCTTGTTGAACTTCTATAGCCCTCTCCGTTATTGTTCTTACTATATATATATATGGTATTTCTTGTGTCATTTCCTTCTATTACTCTGCATTGTTCTTCTGCTATCTCTGGTTTTATTTTTCCTCCTATAAGCCTCATTATTATGCGCAGAAGAATCTTGGTTCATCTGACTCATAAGGCTGATTGTTCTGTAGTCTTCGCAATCTATCGCACCAGATTTCTTTGGTAGGGCTATGAACATTGATTGTAGTAAATCTGATGGAATATAACCACTGTTGTAGATGTCATTAAAAATGTTGGTGATAACGTCAATGTCATAATCTCCTAGAGCTTCTAATTCTTCTTTTTTAATCTTTTCTGGACCCGATGATTTGCTGTTAAAGAGATCCATTTGTTGTAAAAAAAATTGCGTAAAAAGATCAATCATAACAAACATTCGGGACAGACAGTCAAGATTTCTAGGGCATGTGCTGAGTATAACACATCTTGAACACGTACTCCCGCCGAAGACGGATGTGTCGGGCCATTGGCACAAGTAAAACGGCGACACATCGCATTTCCATTCTCTGGACTAAATCCTGCTGGAAATCTAGGAGGACAATTGTCCTGCTACAAGAGAGATCTGACGGGAGTTTGCGAATGAAGGCTGAAGAAGAAGAAGAAGAAGACTTACTAACCACTGGAAAGATCGGGTGGAGAAGAGATAGGGGTCGACAAAGAGAAAAGTTGCTGGACGGACTAGTATTGTGGCTTGGTAGAAGTTCATCAACCGAGATTATTGACAACACAAGAAACAGAGAGTCATGGAGAAACATGATCGCCTACTCCATTCGACATGGCACTTGATTGATTGAATATTATAATTAATGTTATTCTAGATATACGAAATCACTTAGACAACACATCCTTTTCTGTAGGTGTTTTCTGTTTATGATTCTTCTGCGATTAATTGTTTTTAGTTCAATATCGATCGTGTGTAGATGTTTTCTGCCGTATTTAGTGTTGCCAATTCATTTTTGGCAACACTCAGTTATTGAAGAAGCAGAAAAAGAAAAAAAAACCGCTAAAGCCATCACTTTCTTTTATAAAATCACTAAACTAATAAAGAGATACAAAATAGATGCAACAAAACATACCAGATCCTAGGACAGATGACACATATTTTCAAGAACAAAAATATTAACATAGACACTAAAGTTGCATTATGCAAGACTATTTTTATTCCATCACTATGCTACCAGTGCTAAACCTGGACAATGACAGCACAAGACAAAAGAAAAATAGTGACAACAGAAATGACATGCCTAGAAGAATACTCGTAGTGTCACTAAGATATAGAATTAGAAACGATAACATCAGACAGATAACCAAAACAATACCAGTATTGGAACACTAAAAAAGATCAAGTGGTTTTCACACGCTTCCAGACTACCGACAGATAGCATGCCACAAATGGCCATGACACATCCATAGACATAACGGTTATAAAGCCAGAGGCAAACCATGTAAAAGATGGATCACAGAAATCAAAGAAGCCACAGGAACAAGCTTACAAACAGCGCACAAGAAGGCTAACTCCAGAGAACTCTTCCACCCCTGACGCCGCAAGGCAAACAAGGGTCACAGTGTATAGATAAATAGATAGATAGATAGATAGATAGATAGACTAAACTAATTCGCTCGCACTATTTTCAAAAGTTTGGTAGCAGATGACTTGAAAAAGCACCAAATATGTTGCAAAAAGCGTCAAAATGCCAACACTGCACATTAACTTTTACCTTGACATTTACCGTAGTTACAGCTGAGTTGCCATATTGGCCTTAAATTCCATATTTCACAAATTTGATTTTTCAAGTTTGGTTGGCCTCATATAATTGGTTTTAATTGTTTTGCCTTTCTTGTTGTTTTTTTTTGAAAAAAAACTATTGTCTTTCCTCGGGTGGAGTGATATCCACTCTTGCCGTTAATCGTAGGGGTGATTGGAGTTCGAGCTTGTGTTCTAAAGCTATATGTGTCGTCTCTGCTGTGCTATGACCATGTTTGCTCAAGATGTCCCTGACGTTTTCTATCCATCTTTTTCGTGGACTTCCTCTGGCTTTGTACCCTGATCTCATTTGGTTATATATTTTTAAAACGAGTTGCATAAAAGTAACTATTGACCGACTATTAAATAAGCAAAGAATATTCATGTAGGTACAGCATACTTTTTGTTAGGAAACAAAATCACTGGCGTTCACATAATATTCAGTTAATTATTCGTCGAAAAGACGAGGTCTAACGAGACAATGTACATATTCAGAGAATGGTAGAAATGGGAAGGACTAGGGGCGACGTGGGAATGTGCTCCCTCTATAGCTTGTATTTTAATTAAACCGACCAACCCTGATTATTTAAAGTATAGCGTACGGCGTGGTTGTGGAACACTAATTGTAAATCATAATTTTAATCACAATAGAGACATAGAAAAGAATCTTACTATTAAGACTTTGTGCACCTAAGATTTTTGCTATAATTTGTCATTTTACATCTCAGTGAACCAATACATTATTTATCTTATCTGTACCATTCTTAATAGAACATGGTGAGAAACGTAGAAAATTCTGGTCATCCACCGCATTGAAATTCATTTCCTGTCGTCTCGATTCGTCTTGCTGCTGGTTTAAAATGCGGTCCGATAAGAGATGAGGTTGAGATAACTCATTATTGTACTTTGGTGTCTTTTTTGCCTCTATTACTTTATGGTAATGCGTCCTGATATAAACAAATTCGACTTTGATGTTTGCTGGTTGAAAGAACGCACATCTCTAAAAGAGAGGTACTCATTAACACCTACCGAATGAGATGTCGACACTTTCCCAACTCTTCTTCACTTAAATCCAAATTCCCAATCCAACTAATTTTCCCATCCACGAAAATTGCCATTGGTATCTACAGTCCAAAAAAGGTGGAGCATTTTGTGAAAAGAGGAGAAAAGCTGTAGCTCAACAGCGGAGAATAGCTAGAAAGTCACGGACCACTCTTGATTAATTAAAATGTTTAAACCAGGAAAAAAAAAAATCTTGCACAATACTATTCATGTTTTCAAATGGTTATTGAATTTAGCAGCAATTTCTAGTCATTCTAGTCAATTTCTAGTCATTCTAGTCAATTTCTAGTCATTCTAGTCAATTTCTAGTCATTCTAGTCAATTTCTAGTTCACTCTAAAATACAATGTTGAAAATATTTAAACAAATGGAATTAAGAAAATTACACGAATGTTAAATGATAAAAAGGGCATATAGTCCACCCGACTCACTGTAATGACTTGGTTAGTGCTTGTGAGCCAACATCATTGTGCCATGTTAGGTCCATAGATGCTGTATCTCCCAGTAGATGTTGAAAGTATGCAAACTTATGTTTCTTGTTGTTCAATCATTCTATACACTCCTCATTCTTCACAGTTGGTGGAAATTTCTATAATTAGCACCACATTTAATATAGTGGTGATACCTCTGATCGCTGTTCTGGTCCCCTAATCGCTGTTAGAGATGTGAAAATCGCAATTATCATCTCTAGCCTGCATTCACGAAGTAAATATTATCGATGTATTCACAAAGCAGCTTCGGCACGTCTCAGATCAGTTACCCACGGAGTTGAAATTAGCTATAGCTGCCATAGCTCATATTAGTGCAAATCATTTTGGATACTTCAAAACATAGACTGAATCTGACATTATAGCATCCTTTAGTAAAGAAATTCCCTGAGTGTCAAAAATTTTGTGAGTGCCTGTAACAATCTCAAACTACGTGCAGTGAACTAGTATGATCCTCTAGGTTTGGGAAACATTTACCAACATTTAATTAAACATTGACCGACTAACGTTCTAATGTTTAAAAATTCAGTCAATTCCTCTTTTGCCAAGTTTGGCACATAGGGCGGATGTCATAGTTCTCCATGCCTGTCGGTCAGTTGATAGGGATTGCAGGTCTTATGCATTTATGCCTGTTGATTTTAATTCATTCATAAATGTTCTTCTGAGCTTTGTTTGTGGTCTTCCGTTTTCTTTCCCGTCTCGTGTCTACATGAAGGCGTGTCGTGTAATTCTGTCTTCCTTCATTCTAAGTATGTGGCCGATGTATGTCCAGCGGCGTTTTCTTATGATGTTCATCACGTATTCTTGTTTTGTCTCCTCTCTTAGTATGTCGTTTGATTTGAAGTCTTTCCAATTAGTATTTGTGATTTTTCTGAGGCATCTATTCTCGAAGGCAACTAACTTCTTATCCATTATTGCGGTAGATTTCCAACTTTCACATCCATATGTCAATGATGGAATCATACTTGCATTGAATAGTCGCAGTTTAATGTGTTTACTTGCGATCTTCGAATGTTTGAGAGTTTGTTAAAGGTGTTGGAGGTGAGGGCAATTCGAGTTTTGATTTCTGAGTTGGTATCCCCATCTGTTGTTATCTTGTTTCCCGAATTTACAAAATTTGAAACGTTGTCTATCTAGCATATTATCATATAGTTTAATTGATTCTGTCAGGCCGGTAAAGTTTATGATTTTCATTTTATGTGTATTTATTTGAAAGCGTATCTGTTGTGCAAAAAATGTGAGTCTTTCTGTTTTCATCTTGGAAATTTGTGTGTGTTGAACTCAGGAGAGCAATATCATCTGCGAAGGTTAGATCTTCCAGGGTCTTGTTGTTTACCCATTTCATTCCTAGCTGTTTTTGGTCTATGCATATTCTCATCACCCAGTCAATCGCGATGCAAAACAGTATTGGGGACAGAACACATCCTTGTTTTACTCCCGTTGTTACCGGGAACCAGCTGGAAAAGCCACTTTCTGTTCTTACACAGCAAGTCGTATCGGAGTAAAAAGCTTTTATGATATTGATGTATTTCGTCGGGATGCCGTAAAGCGTAAGAATTTTCCAGAGTGATGGTCTGTGAAGACTATCGAAAGCCTTCTGGAAATCTACAAAATTGATCATGAGTTTGTATTGTCTTTCTGTGAATTCTTCTATTATTGTTCTTAAGGTGTAGATGTGATCTATTGTTGAGCGGTTAGGTCTAAGGCCCGCTTGTTCTTCTCTGAGAGCCTCATCGATGGGATTTCTTAGTCTTTGTAGTAATATACTGAGAAAGACTTTACCAGGGATGGATAGTAGTGTGATACCTCGCCTATTGTTGCAGTCAAACAAATCTTTCTTTGGTAATTTAACAATTATTTCATGTTTCCATTGTTGTGGTGGTGATTCATTCTGCCATATTTGGTTGAATAGATATAATAGATGATTTAGGGAAGTGTCGTCAGCTGCTTTTTAAATTTCTCCTGAAATGTCGTCATCTCCAGTGGTTTTAAAAATTACTAGAAAAAAAATCCCTGATTTTTGGAAAATAACCCAAAATACCTAGGTCTAATCGAAAAAAAAAAAAACCCACAGATTTGAAAAAAAAAGCATGGGAGTGATATCCTTGTAGCCATCTACGAACTCATAGCTAAGGACATAGGCCTTCTCCGGACTGGTACTCCTGTTGCTAGCCACTACAATGACATGAGCATTGAGGTACCCATGTTATTCAGGTGACGACCATTAAGTCATGCTTCCCAAACGACTGGACCCATTACGCGCCTGAGAACCCCACTAAACTCTAAAAAAAAAATTAAACATTTTTGGCATTATTAAACAGGGAATAGAAAAAGACAATATTGTAGAAAAGGACGGTATACGATAGAAAAGGACGGTATACGATAGAAAAAGATTTGATAGTTGTTGGGGAGTGGGTAAAAATTGTTGACTTAATTTATGGACAGTTCCCTTCAGCTGAGAACGTCGGCTATAGAAGACCTCTGTCCAGAATTAATTAAAACTTTATTCGTTACGTTTTCGATAAATATGGTTCTTTCTTTAAGCTTTCTTTTCAGGTCATATTTACGTTTTCTTTGCACATGTCTTATACACTGGAGAACGGTCATGCTTCAGCGATGCGGCTGAGTTAGGAAAAATCGTGACGTCCAGTTAATAAATAGCCCGGATTTCCCTTGCAGTAAATAATTTATTTCTCAGAATAACTATGCCAGCTGACCCATGGTTATCTTCCTCCTGTATAAGTAAACAATATGGTGTTTTTTTCTGTAGTTCGAGTTCATACTGTTGACCTAATTGGTTAACTCTATCCACTTTAAGAATGAAGTGGGTCAAAACACGCCCCCCCCCCCCTACATTATTCCGTGATAACAGGTGATTTTTAAACAGTTGATGACATATAAAAACAATATTATTTAAAACATTTTAAAAACAAATAAAAACAATATTTACACATCCTAAGAAACATTTAAAAACGAAACTTAAAAACAATATTATTGGGCACTTAACGATCAATTAATACGTTCTGCGTCCAACAACCAATCAGAAGCACTGACCCCCTTCATTCTTAGCGTGAACAGAGTAATTGGTCTAGTGGGTAAATTCAATATTTATACACATTTGGTTTAAATAGGCTACACTTAATTTGTTTAATTACGCTTATATTTTATTGATTAGTTCCATGAGCAACTTTTTAGCTAGGGCTAATATTGATTTTCACTGGCTATCGACAGTACTACTGGCCAACTAACTGATTGTTCTTGATTAGAAACTGGCCTCATAGTACGTGGGGCATTCCCATAAGTGCTCCGCCCTCTGTTCCAGCAGCTATCCGGCTCGGTGTTTCGAGTATAATGCCGCCGAAACAGACGTCGACATCAGGGCACAATTTTGGCCCTTACGACAGGTTTCTTTGTTGTTCTGCCCACCCACGTCGTGCCCGTAACTAGTTCAAGCACAACATCAGCATGTCCGAACAACATGGTAACTGTTATCGAAGGTTACGACTACGGGATTGTATAATTGACGTGCCATATGAAGCTTCTATAAGAAGATAACCTCGATATAAAGGCACGTTATCTATTAAGGTTTTCTGTTGCATGGTTGGTTTGTCTAGTGAGAATCACAGACGCATCTATGATCTGCGGAAATCGTACATCTATGAACAGCGGAGATCGTGAAACTAAGTGAGTTAATGAAATCCGTTACGTTTTCGAGTATTGTTTTGCATTTGATGGGTCGCTATTTACATACTTGGAGTCGCACGCCATTAATAGTCAAGTAAATTTCACGCAAATCGAAAACTAGTTCACGTTTAAGTTTTAGTTGACAGACTCCTATATTGCTGATCAGTCACGTCTGACCTCACTGAGCGTCTCTCAGCTTGTCCGATGTCACCGATTACTGGTCGCTTGAGTCGAGGCCGTGGCAGTGGAGATGACATTCCAACAGAATTAATTTGGACCCCATTCGTTACGTTTTTTTATTGTTAGGTTTCCGATTGGTCACTATTTATATGTTTGGAGTCTTTTATGCTATTTTTAGCATGCGATTCTGAGTATGAAAATAGTGACCAACTGAAGCTCAACAATAATCAAAAACGTCACGAATGGGATTCTAACTAATTATGTTGGAATGTCTTTACTGGTGACGGTCATTTCTTGAGTGTACTTTGTGTGGCCAGCCAATGAAAAACATGAAACGTGAAGGATATGCAAAGACAAGTGACAATGCTTGAGATCAGCACACAAAACTAATTTAGGGAGCGTATACACGAGGCTCATCTCATTAGCGGCTCATACATTTTCCAGCAATGACTGCTTACAATATAAGAACTGCTGGCTCTAGCCTTCTTAATGACCCATTTGACTATTACTGTGATTATCATTGAGTACTAAGTCCTATATTGGTAGACGGTGTTGACAGCTCTCAATCCCCTTTCTCTCTTTTTTTTTTTATAGACCATTTTGTTCGAGAAATGGTTACGGATACTTGCCACTTTTAGCAACTATGGCCCGGCCTTACGCTTAGGTTCTTGTTTGCCACGCGTTCTCTATACTCCATGTCTTTGTTTCATCCGGCCTTAGTCCGCTCAAGTTTTATTGCCTCTAACAACCCGCGAATGGTCTTTCTCGCCATTGAGTACTTGAGAGTGGTAACTGGCACTGTTTGCTATTTAACCTGGTGTCTCATGTTCATATTCCATTTTCACAGTAGACTACTATCGAGCTAATTTTTATTTTATTTGCATTATATCTTATCTATTTCCACTTTTTCTGTGCACTTTCCCCTCCTTACTTACAACTTTCATCTTCCTCTCACACCCTCTTTTTCCCTGTCATGCTGTCTATCTTTGCTTCCTCCGGCATCCTCTCGCTACTTCCCTCTTTTTTGCTTCCTTTTGAAACTATAACAACGTTTTGGTATGCTTTGTAATGTGTTCGACTATAATTTCGACTTTCGTGCATCTATGAATGGTGGAGATCGTGCATCTATGACTGGCGGAGATGGTGCATTTATGACTGGAGGAGATCGTGCATCTATGACTGGAGGAGATCGTGCATCTATGACTGGCAGAGATCGTGCATCTATGACTGGAGGAGATCGTGCATCTATGAATGATGGAGATCGTGCATCTATGACTGGCGGAGATCGTGCATCTATGACTGGAGGAGATCGTGCATCTATGACTGGCAGAGATCGTACATCTATGACTGGCGGAGATGGTGCATCTATGACTGGAGGAGATCGTACATCTATGAATGGCGGAGATCGTGCATCTATGACTGGCGGAGATCGTGCATCTATGACTGGAGGAGATCGTGCATCTATGACTGGCGGAGATCGTGCATCTATGAATGATGGAGATCGTGCATCTATGAATGATGGAGATCGTGCATCTATGAATGATGGAGATCGTGCATCTATGAATGATGGAGATCGTGCATCTATGAATGATGGAGATCGTGCATCTATGAATGATGGAGATCGTGCATCTATGAATGATGGAGATCGTGCATCTATGAATGATGGAGATCGTGCATCTATGACTGGCGGAGATCGTGCATCTATGACTGGAGGAGATCGTGCATCTATGAATGATGGAGATCGTGCATCTATGACTGGCGGAGATCGTGCATCTATGACTGGCGGAGATCGTGCATCTATGACTGGCGGAGATCGTGCATCTATGACTGGAGGAGATTGTGCATCTATGAATGATGGAGATCGTGCATCTATGAATGATGGAGATCGTGCATCTATGAATGATGGAGATCGTGCATCTATGACTGGCGGAGATCGTGCATCTATGACTGGCGGAGATCGTGCATCTATGACTGGAGGAGATCGTGCATCTATGAATGATGGAGATCGTGCATCTATGAATGATGGAGATCGTGCATCTATGAATGATGGAGATCGTGCATCTATGAATGATGGAGATCGTGCATCTATGAATGATGGAGATCGTGCATCTATGAATGATGGAGATCGTGCATCTATGAATGATGGAGATCGTGCATCTATGAATGATGGAGATCGTGCATCTATGAATGATGGAGATCGTGCATCTATGAATGATGGAGATCGTGCATCTATGAATGATGGAGATCGTGCATCTATGAATGATGGAGATCGTGCATCTATGACTGGCAGAGATCGTGCATCTATGACTGGAGGAGATCGTGCATCTATGAATGATGGAGATCGTGCATCTATGACTGGCGGAGATCGTGCATCTATGACTGGAGGAGATCGTGCATCTATGACTGGAGGAGATTGTGCATCTATGACTGGCGGAGATCGTTCATCTATGACTGGAGGAGATCGTGCATCTATGACTGGCAGAGATCGTGCATCTATGACTGGTGGAGATGGCGCACCTATGAATAGCGGAGATCGTACATCTATGACTGTTGTAGCCAGTGATGGAGATCGTGCACCTATAACTGACGGAGATTGTGCATCTATGACTGGCGGAGATCCTGCATATATGAATGGCGGAGATCGTGCATCTATGACTGGTGTATCCAGTGGTGGAGATCGTGCTTTTATGAATAGCGGAGATCGTGCAACTTTGACCGACAGCGATCGTGCATCTATGTCCGGCCGAGATCGTACATCTATGAATAGCGGAGATCGTGCATCTATGAATGGAGGAGATCGTACACCTATGACCCGCGGAGATCGTGCATCTATGAATGGCGGAGATCGTACACCTATGACCCGCGGAGATCGTGCATCTATGAATGGCGGAGATCGTACACCTATGACCCGCGGAGATCGTGCATCTATGAATGGCGGAGATCGTACACCTATGACCCGCGGAGATCGTGCATCTATGAATAGTGGAGATCATGCATCTATGAATAGCGGAGATCGTACATCTATGAATACTGGAGATCGTACATCTATGAATAGTGGAGATCGTACATCTATGAATAGCGGAGATCGTACATCTATGAATAGTGGAGATCGTACATCTATGAATACTGGAGATCGTACATCTATGAATAGTGGAGATCGTACATCTATGAATAGCGGAGATCGTACATCTATGAATAGCGGAGATCGTACATCTATGAATAGTGGAGATCGTGCATCTATGAATAGCGGAGATCGTACATCTATGAATAGCGGAGATCGTACATCTATGAATAGCGGAGATCGTACATCTATGAATACTGGAGATCGTACATCTATGAATACTGGAGATCGTACATCTATGAATACTGGAGATCGTACATCTATGAATACTGGACATCGTACATCTATGAATAGTGGAGATCGTACATCTATGAATACTGGAGATCGTACATCTATGAATACTGGAGATCGTACATCTATGAATAGTGGAGATCGTACATCTATGAATACTGGAGATCGTACATCTATGAATACTGGAGATCGTACATCTATGAATAGCGGAGATCGTACATCTATGAATAGTGGAGATCGTGCATCTATGAATGGCGGAAATCGTGCATCTATGATAGTTTCGAGAACTCATAGTTTCGATAGAGAAAAACAATCGCTGCAAATGTTTGCCCCGCGCACATCTTTAACCCCGGTTACCCTAAGACCAGGGAGTCTGGTTCAATTAAACGCTATATAGACCTACTCAAAAATAATTTTACCATTCAAGGAGCTTCTCCTTGGATTTGGACTGAAAAGATTTAACTTTATTTGGATATAAAAGCAAACAAGTTAGGCCTAAACAATTTTCTTCAAAACATTAACAAGTGGTTGAGTTATAAATATTTACGTGCAATTTACAGTGTTGCTTACTTGGTGTGCAGATATAGGTACTACTTCGAATCAAAGTAACAGAGCTTTAGCTATTACGATATAAATGTTATTTTTGATTCTCGTTTCTCGCAGTTTAACAGAAACGATCAAAAGATCAAAGGAATTCAACGCTGTGAATAAGTCCGAAGATGTTGGGTTGAGGGTTTAACTTTCGCCCCTTATGAATGAAGACTTTTAGTACTAGGAGTATTTCACGAGTTTTTGTTGTCGTAGCTCGGTAATTGAGAAGCACTGATATAAACAATCTCTTTTAGCTTCCTTGAAGAAGTGTCTATGCAACATTATAGCAATCTGTTTTTATATATAAACGTATACTTATAAACTTATGACAATCTTAGCCGAGGAGTGGGTACCATTTTGTTCATAACGAATTCATTCATTCATTCATTTTCCTTTTGCACTGAAGTTAGCGCATAGGGCAGAGATCAGATCTCTCCAATTCTGTCTGTTCAAAGCTATTCTGTACAGTTCTTGAATAGTATGAATATTGGTTGTCTTACTTTCTCTAAGTATTGTTCTTCTGAGTGTTTCTTTTGATCTACCCCTTGCTCTTTTGCTTGATTAGAGAAACACCCTCCATCAACGGACGTCACTACCGAAAGTCTCATAACAAATGACCAACTAAATATTAAGATATCTTCTTGGCTTTGGGTAAACTGTTGTATGGAGTATTACAGTTTCAGTTTATTGTAATATACTTTGTTTTCCAACATTCCTCTCAAAATTAGAAAATGATATATTAATTTTAAAATAATACAAATCTTATGTAAAAAATGTAGATATTGTTTTTAGCAATATATTTTATATACTGTGTGTACAAGAGATATGATTTTTGGGGTTAAGCTATATCAATATTATAGCTAGATCCTGAACCATTATTTTGTAGCCTATATATTATTAATATGTTTTAAATTATTTTTGTGTAAATTTGGGTGGGGGGGGGGGAAATGATCATCCTCTTATCAAATTCAACATTTCTTAACACAATTCCCATGATATGTTTCTGAAAGCTGGTGGTTCCGGAACTAACTGTTTAGTTTAGTGTTTGTGCTATTAAGAAATGTGCCAAATCTATCTTGACCAGTTAAAAATGTATGACTTAAACAATAAACATAGATAATTATTGCAAAAATTATCTAGACAAAATTCAAGATAAAATTGTTCTTACCATGCATGAAAGTGTTAATAACCACCAAGAATGTATGACATTTCTTCCATTTGGGCCTGCTGATCCTCCTTGTCATGTCAATGTCTACCTTTCCGTTTCCGTCTACCGATTCTAGACTCATCTTTGACTTGGATTGTATAAATTTTGGACAAAGACAACAATCAAAATCAAATTTTCTGTCCAAATATTGAAGTTGCAGCAAATATTCCCTCCTTACTTCTCATACAATTTTTATCTGGCTCAAATAGTCAGAATATAATTTTATAATGCACATGAAAATATCCATATTTATATACTGTACCAACTTGACGTGTAAGATTTGTTAATGCTGTCGCCTTACAAGATTTGGAGCAATAACATTACACTATTTCCGGTTTCAATAGCAGACACAGCTGTTTGCGCGTGATAATCATTACGCACACAGAAGGTAACGCAGGTCTGCATCTTGAGTGACTATGAGTATGATTAAGAAGGTACAAGTGGGTCTCGTTCGCGAACAGTGGATTGAGGCCTTGAGAAAGGCGAGCTTGAAAGTGGTTACATTTATTTTCGTGCCGGGACATGTGGGCGTTCGAGGCAATGAAAGAGCGGATCAACTGGCATCGTGCGCGATTGTGGCACAGGGCGATGGGGCAATGGATCGCGCTGACGTTTTGAACTCCATTAAGAGATATAACACGCGAGAGTGAGACTAAAGTGGATGATGATTCCTTTTTAATGGCTAGGATTAAATATCAGGGATAGAAATGCGGTGTTGCTAGAGGTGAACATTTCGGAGGGCGCAGAATCATGATGGTAAACCAGCATAGGACCGGTACTGTCAGCAGAAGTGTAATGGCGGATACACTAAAGGAGAGATCGGAGCAACTATGGACGTGTCCAGTTTGCAGTGATATTGATCCGACGACTAACTAACTAATCATTATTACGTTCAATAATACATGTAAAAAAAAAGGAACGTAACCCATATCATTTATTAATGACATAGGGGTGTGAGATGTTAGCGATCGCACATTTCAGAGGCTATGCAAATGAGGGCGGTAGGCATCTCCTCTCCCTCGCAGTCTTTACTTCCCGGATTAATCCGGTATCCATTTAAGGCTGGGTCGACCCGGGAGCCGTTGCGATCTGAGAAACATTTCCGCCTCAACTGGGGAATGAACCCAGGACCACTCATATGCGAAGCCAGTTCGTGTCATGTAGGGGCTACTTATAATGAATGGAGGGGACCCACTACAAGCATTAAAATGGGTACTTATAGATGGAAAAAAAGAGAAGAAAACCAAAAGAAAATCTGCTTAGAACAACTATGAAAAAGGGTACGACTATGGGACTAAACAAAATGCAAGAACTATACACAGTAACATCACATTGCTCAAACTACCATATGCACCGCATTCGGCGCTGAAGGAACGCATATAGATAGAATAGCAATTAATGCAATTAAAATACAATTTATTTTTAGAGCAACACAAACTTGTACAGCTAACACTTTAAAATTGTGTTTGGATAGTAATATGATTTAAGAACAACCTAAAAAATACCCCTCAAACTAGATACATTCTATGAAGGCAAAAAATTATGTTTAGTGGAATCTCATTATAACGACTTGGTCCGAACCAACAAAATATATATGTATCAATAGAAATTCGATGCATACAGTACAAACAATATAGAATAAATATAATTGGTAATTTTGAAAAAGTGTTGTTATATAAGGAAATGTGTAATAAAAGGATGCACTATATGGGGGATTCCACTGTATTAAACCACTGCATTATATTACAGAAAAATCCGTAATTATACGTTATAAGTTCTGTACTGAATTTCCCGTTCATTCAGCAATGGTATCAGCTCTCCTAACTATTATAGAATTTGTCAGTTTTTAGAGTCAAATAAATTAACTCTTAGCAAGGGTGAATTGGGTTGCCTCGAGAGGTTAGAGGGGATAAATGAATATTCGGAGACCACGTCGTTTAAACATTTTGTGTTTGTCTCCTGACCTCCCCCCCCCCTACATGAGGGTAAAATCGAGTGGAGGCGAACAAGATATAGGCAGAGATAAGCCTACAAGTAGGAAACATCACGGGATGGACAGGTTACAGTCTAGCAGAGTGCACCACCCAAAACAACAGACAAGGAATGTTGGCAGCCAACCTTCGTTGCGGAGACGGCACTTGGTGGTGAAGTGACGGTTTATCACCCACTGTGTCCTTAGATTGCTAGATTAACACGATCCCCTGGACGGCAGTTTTTTTTTTACTTGTTTCAACGTGCTGTCATCTACCTTGAGGGGAATTTGAACATCACCTACCCCCCCTCCCCCACCGTATTCAGGCTTAACCGGAGAACTTTGTTATAACAGACATGTACACAAAATGTCGCGATTCGAAATTACGACCTTATGAAGACGAGGAACCTATTTTGCCCTTGGAAATTGCCTGCCAACATGTGCCCCTGCGTTGTAGTTTCCGATGAGACGGTGAGCAGGGATTTAGACTTGGGTCGGCTACGTCTGTCTCGTACGAGGTGTTTCGCTGCCTGTGAACTTGCCTCGTGATAACAGTTATGATAGTGTATTATTGTCATTGATTGATAATATAACTAATAAATAGCAAAAATAATATCAATGAGAAATAACAATAACAACAAAAACAAGGAATAAAAACTTTTTCCACTTTATGGTCTATTAGGATCCTTTATCAATAAACAAAAAAATTAGAAATAAACACACAAAAATGTCAAATATAATGAGATGCTTTTACAACTACATTTTAATGCGAATCTGAAAAAAAGGCGCAATCATGTTTAGTTATATAGGTGGTGAGAAGTAGATGAAGTGTGAAGCTATACAAACTATGATAATGTATAATTTGTATGGATCACTAATATAGGCCTAACTAATAAATAGCCAAACTTATGCCAGTGAGAAATTTAAAACAAAACAAAGAACAAGGCCTTTTTCAAATACCTTCCTTTGTTTTTTTTTCTCATTTGTATTATGTTTTTGCTATTAATTAGTAAAATTATCTAATATCTGATATTATATATATATATATATATATATATATATATATATATATATATATATATATATATATATATATATATATATATATATATATATATATATATATATATATAATATATATATATAACCCACCGAAGACGGATGTGTCGGGCCATTGGCGCAACTAAAACGGCGACACACCGCATTTCCATTCTCTGGATTACATCCTGCTGGAAATCTAGTAGGACAATAATCCTGCTAAAAGAGAGATCCAGCGGGAGTTTGAGAATGAACGATGAAGAAGAAGAAGATATATATTAAAAATTATTATTAAAATTAAACAGTTGTGTGTGTTTATTTCTAATTCGTTGTTCTTTCTTGATAAGGTCCCTATTGGACGGTAATGTGGAAAAAGTCCTTGTTCCTTTGTTGTTGTTTTTTGTGTGTGTTATTTTTCATCGACATTATTTTTTATGACATTATTTTTGCTATTTATTTGTTAAATGAGTAATCAGTGACACTAGTTTGATGACTTTTCCTATTTATGTAGCAAAAGGAAACAAGATAGAAATACAACAAACGGAATTTCTACCTGAATTGTGTTGGCATCAAGTGGGTTCAACCACCTAACAAATATCTCAAAATCAAAAGCAATAAGTAAATATAGCTAACTACGATTGTTGAACTGCAATGTAATATCCGCTTTACCATTGGGCCTATGGGTGCGAAAGTTGGAAAGTTTCATCAAGCTGCAAACTATGACAACTCATTCCGTTCTTTAAACTACATCTTTACTGACCTGTAGGAGTTTGAGAATGAATGCAGAAGAAGACTATTTATCGCCTCAAAGATAAAAAGGTGATGCGCTTCTTGCTGGATTATACTACTATGATGCACAAAGTAAAAATATAATGTTCATCCTCTGCATGTGGTTTATACAAGAACCATCCATTACATGACAATATTGGGAGACTCAAAGGTGAAACTTGTAAAAGGATAATAAAGCTTTGTTAATTACTTGTAATACACCCCAAGAATTTCCAAGAACTGTATAATCCTAACATTCTGACTCATCGCGCTTATAAGGGAAAAGACCAATACATCACAGAGCCAGAAATGTTAAGCGAAGAAATAGAAATAGTCATCAAGAACAGTACAAACAAGAAATTGTCTGTCACAGATGGCATATACCGTCCAGTGTCCGAGTCAACACTTCTTCAGTAAGAAAATTGAACAATGTGCTCCCCAACATTTGTTCAATGCTTGTTCTGTGTGGAATGGGGAGCTGTATTCAAATCTTTTTTCTACACCCAGGAGTGCATGTTCAAATTGGCGTACCCAATACCTGAGTCATGACTTTGAATGGAGTCAGTTGTGGTGAAACGTGGGCTTCTGTGTGTGTGTGTGTTCTTGAGCATGAACAGCACTTCCGCTAGTTGATCTCGTGCTGGACCATTGTAGCTTCGTTGCCACTATATCAATTCACATAAACAGTGCTGCCCTCTAGCATGTATTGCCTTTTCGAGACTCATTGTGTACGTATAGGATCACCATGTTTTAACGAGATCTACCCATATCGGAACATTGAGGCTCCTCCAATGTTCTGCATGTCTGGCTAACTGAGAGTGCACAGATGTCTTACGTCACTGTGTGTCGACATTGCTGCTGGGTGTGTTGGTGTAGAGTCTCATAGATATTGCTTGTCTCTTTGCAGGTAAATTCTCATTCGATCTATATCCTCCACATCCATGTACTCACGCCTAAAAGTGTTGGCCAGAAAGACAGTGAGAGCTGCAGTCTTTATGTTTCGAGGGTGCACCATGGGAAGGCACTATTAGGCTCTTAGTTATCTGTTAACACTTAGGTCCGCTCAGAGTAATGTGGTCTTTGCACTCCTCCAATTTAACATAGAAAAGAATTCTTTATTACTTCTAATTCTTGGGCATCAAAAAAATGTAGGAATGAAAGATGTTGACAAATGAGTGTGTTCTAATTTAAGGATATAGCTTACTTATTCTAAAGTGCATATTGAGTTCAATGATCTGATGAGCATGGTTTGATGAGTCACCTGAATATTCCAGGCTCTCAGATGGTTTCCAGCAACTGAAATCCTGGAACTGTGTTTAATATCATGCTAATGTTAGCATAATTATTCCTTGCCACTCTCATATATTGTATGTCATAGCACAACATTTGCAAATGATGGCATAAATGACAATGCAGGACTCACATGTGAAGCCTTTCTCAATAGTAAAAGTGCTTTGGAAATGTCACAGGTCAGGTCTGTACAACATAGGCACAGGTATTGCATCATCAACATCAGCAGCTGATTGTGCCAAAATTATCTGTAGCTTCAGCAATTACCTTCATAGATTATTTAGTTTTGGACTACAACATATTTTGATTTATGTTATTTTCCACCAAATACTTCATTTTCACATTGAATGAACTAATATATTTGATTATGGTCCCTTCTAATGCAGCAACATACCAGTAACCTTCTATCTCTCCTCATACATTCTGAATGAAAGAAATAAAGAATATGAGAAATAATGCATTTTTTTATTTATGATTTGAGAATAAATGGAATGAAGTTACCATATGTAACAATGCATAGCAAAATCCTAAAAACAATCACTATGGAAAATATTCCAATGTTCATTGACGGAAAAGAGATTTCAATATGTCATCATCATAAAATATTTGTAACTGAAAATTGCAGAAATATTGAAATCTCTTTGTTTCTGAAGGAATTATAAATGATTTTTAGCTCACAATAATGTTTGTTAGTTGTTATTCAGTCTCAAACTCCCACTGGATATGCATTCTCTTATCATTTTATTTGCACTCATGGCCAGATGCATCAAAGCTTGGCAGAGTTCACAATAATAACTGTCATTCGGATAAAATAATAACACTTTGAAATATGCATTATGAAACAACAACGACTTTTGCATATTTATTTTTAAACTTATTTATGAAGCAGGTAAAATTAGATGTGATTTGGAAAGTAGGAAGAATATTTATAAAGAAAAGGAAGAATAAAACATCCATTTGAAACAGATTAAATGAAAACACAGTGCACAGAGCTTGATCTAATAGAAACATACATTTTACAGAGTAGAGACACTGTGATAATACTCAGAGAACTGACCACTGTAGATTCAATTGTTATATGTTAGTAAAATCTGTTTTCACATGATTGATGCATATGTGGATGCAGAAGTCAATATTTTTCTGTGATTTGCTAAAGTTTAACATCACATTTGCTGTGAAGGATATACAATCCACATAATATGAATTTACAACTATCATGAAAGAATTACAGTGAGGATACTGTCTTTACCAACCCTTCTAAAAGAGATACCAAACATTGAGGAGAGATTTCTGAGACAGACTATGAAATTTTGACAAAGTCTATGCTGCTACATAAGAGTGAATGAATAAAAGATTGTTATCAAGGACACTAAACTTGTGTTGCAATTGGTTGCACTGTGCATGGATTTGAGAAACCATTAACATTATTTGTAAAAACTCAAAATATAATTTTTATTAAATATAGCACAATTATCTACTAGTATATATATATTTATTTTTTTTAAGTTAAAAGTCTTGAAATAAAGATAAGGCTTAACTTTACCCAATGGAAACTTCATTCAAGTATAGTAAAATAACTTGAATATAACATATTTGTATATCTGTAATTATTTTAAATAATTTTAGTTTTTTGGAATGTTAGATGTATAAGGCACAATTTCTTCCACTGCTTGAAATCGATTTCATTGAAAATAATTACATTTTTATTTTGTTTTTCCAAATTATAATTTTTCAAGTTTATAAATTGTATCTAAACATAAAATTATGTCAACATATTTTATGTACTTTGTACAGAAAATATTCTGGTTTCATTGTATATGTTCATACTGACCTTTAATATTCATCTTCAGTTAGGTACCGTACTCTATACAGAATATGGATATAATTTAAGGGGGAAAAAATATGTAATTTTAAAATTATTTTGGGTTGAAATAAAGAATTATCATTTTGTAAGTTTATAGGTATGAATGTAGCATGAAGATATTCCATTTTCAAACATTCATGACATAATTAACTACCAGTAAATTATATTGAGGAATGGTAGCCTGGTCAAAAAGAATGTATTGAATAGATATAATGGACAATTAAAAATAAATATGTAAAATGATATTTCTGTGCCATTCCTTGATTTTATTAATTATTGATTGGCCAATGATTTAAATCTATATGGGCAGGTTTGATTCTAATGAAAAAGAGGAACTATTATTTTAATACTGCAAATGATATGCATAAAATTATCAGTCTTTACACATTTTATTCTATCACAGTCAATTTTTGTCCAGAAGTAATCATTTGCTAGTTGGCCGTACAAATGTAATTCAGGTTTGATTGTCTATTGTCTAGCCCAATGTTCCCTCTAAGAAAAGAGTGCTTTGTGAGAAAAAATCTATCTCCGGAGTTGATAAACTTCGATGACCAATTTATCTTGGTAGCCTTCTGCTTAAAAAAGTTAATCTTCTTCAGCATGTTCTATTTAAGCCAGTCATATGTCTATTGTTATTATTGGAACTATTACACACATTTCTATGCATAAATCATGTGAGTCAAATCCATACTCTGTGCGTCAAGGGATAAAAATATATATGCTAATGCACTGTAGTGCAGCTTAGCAGGAACAGTGGTCTAGCCCCAGGAAGATGATAGCACAACTGTCCAATTTTTGTCATTTAGCATAGTGGTGGTGGTGTATGGGGAGGTTGGCTTATTTTTTTGTTCCAAAGACAGATGTCTAGCCTCTGTTGTGCTATATCTGAGCTTGCTCGGGTGCCTTTGATGTTATATATCCTTTATTTTTTGCTCTTCCTCTGTAACCTGATTGTTTTTTGTTATATGCACTTATAGGGAATTGAGTGTATCCCATTCTCATAAGATGTCCAACCGTAATTGTCTCTTGATAAATTCAGTGCATGCTATAATGCCTATTCTATTTCTGATTTCAGTCATTATTTCACAACCTGATTTTAATAAACCATGTTTTATTAAACAATGAAATTATGTAAGTATGTGAAGAATAAAGTACTCTTGCTTCAGAGATAAGAAGAGGGTAAAAACTGAAGTAGATGTATTTAAATATTAATGTCTCAATTCATCACCATCAAACATATTACACATATGTAAATTAACAGGGGGAAGAGAATGTTGGCTACCATAAAACTGAACTAGTGAACTGGACAGATATAAAAGCATATGAAATTAACAAGTTCTTAAAAGATATAATACAAATACGCAACTTCTTAAATTAATACAAAAATGTACAAGTTTCTGACTGACCAAATTTGAAACATGAATATCTGCTACAGAAAATGCTGACCATGTGTTTTGCATAGTCATGATCGATATAGAGTCATGATATAAGAACATCTTCTGTGAACTGGCTACAATCAAAAGAGACATCATCACATGAATATATCACCAGACTTTCTAAAAATGATGGTAAACATAAAAACCAACTTCCTGTTAATATGAAGTACATTATGAAATCACAGAGAATCAATGTGTTATGAAAAATGTCCAATAACGTTAAACAACTATAATTAAATTAATTTGCTATAGATGGAAAGTTATTAAATGCTCTGCATATTTTTCATATGCAACTAAAACCAGCAATTATCAAACATACATAAGACAGCAACAACACACATCTATTTCAAATGCAGTTTCAAATTTGGAATATTTATTTCTCTAAAATACACATTTGAAAACAGGCAATTATTACGAAAGCATAATTGTTAGGAATGTATGAAGCTTTATAAGGCATCAATATTAACAGATTGTAGGTGAACTCTTTTATATATATATATATATATAATGACGAACTCTATATATATATATATATATATATATATATATATATACAAGTATACACACACATATATATATATCTATATATCTATATAATACTGTACAAATCTACACTACATAGTTGTTTCAAAAAGTTCAATATCATCATGTTATTAGATAAGCTGCTTAATTTTTTAGAATGTATGCAAATAAATCAGTGATTTGTGCTCCTTCGGGAAAACGTCCTAGACCAGCTAAAGTAAATCAGCTTATGCTTGTGTCTAGAGCAAGGTTAATAAGGAAATCACAGGTATTACATAATTGCATACAGTAAGGAACAAGTAAACACCTTTTATGTTAGTGACCTTTTGAACTAGGGCTCAATATAGCATTGCACAGGTGATGTTGGGTTAGGACTGCACAAGACGGCTCATATAAAATGAGCATTTTGAACAATAGGCTTTGCCCATCTCAATTTCTCTTTTATGACATAGATGACATGCCAGGTCATCTCTGATAATGGGAGTGTCATCACTATTACTGTCATCTATATCATTATCACAAAAGGCTGTGCTTTTAGATGTGAAATTATCATCATCATCACTATAGTAGGCCCTGTCACTAACACTTCCGTTGGCAGAAAAAGATGTCAGCTCTGCAGCTGATTCATATCCGGCAGCAAGGTTAGAAAAATCTTCAGCAAAGGTCACAGACTTTCTAGGAGTTTTATTGTTTTTATTTTTCTTGCTCTTTAAAACAGATTTTGGTTTCTTGTTCCCAGATTCTGATCTACTTCTAGTTCTTGCAAGGCTCAGTAAACTAGGTTTAGGTTTGATGGCAGGTTTTTCAATTCCTGTGTCAAATCTAGAGGCAAGTGCACGGACATTTGGCTTAGACACAGTTTGATTCTGAAAGTCATCTTCCGGCTGTGGTTGTGCTGAAAGGTGCAGATCATTTTGTCTTTGAGACTGTTGGGCATCAGAAGTCAGTGGCAAATTCCTGTTTGCTCCAGCTCCCTGAACACTTTCCTAAAAAAAAAAAATATACAATATAAATAAATAAATAAATATTTATTTTTAAATTATGAGCATGGGAAAAATATAGAGAGATGCAGAATGAAATAATTTTTTTGGAGAGTGATCAAAGTAATCTTTTATTAACATCAAGAATATAGAATAGTATTAGAAATTATGGTATTCAAATGTTAGAAACTAATGTCAAAGAGTAGTATAGAAAAAATAATTAATTTAAGGAATTGTCTGTGAAACAGACTAAGATTGCTGTGTTCATATGAAAGTTATGTGAAGTGTACATCATAAAACTGAATAAATAAATAAAAAATCTGAACACAAAACTCAACATCCTGCCTCTTATTGTTAGTAAATAATGTTAGTATGCGAGTTAAGACAAATTGAAACCAAGCACAAAGATATAAAACAAACTATATAATTTAAACATATACTATACATGACATTGCAATTTAACTATTATTGAATTGGTAAGTACCACTAATGGATAAAATCAAAGTCATAACAATTAGGATGATCAGCTTTTGAGACACGAGAAAATTTGGCTGCGATGTGTTTGTGAGACAAGCACACTAACAACTCTACCACTGAGTAGTCTTAACCTTCACTACGCTAAATACAAATTACGTCACTTCCCCCTGAACACCGGATTGTTGTTGTTTTTTTTTTGTGTCTTTTTTTTTAGAATTGCATAATGAAAAATAAAAATGCAACATAGAAAAACATTTTAGAGAATGACTGGCTCACGTGTTTGGTCCGACAGATATATTTCATCAATAAATTCCTAAACCTATCATATTTCTGTCGCTTTTTCATAACCAAACTAACATACTCATATCATCTGTGAAAATATATAAAATATTTAGATGTCACTAGCCATCTCAATCAATCTTGAACTGTAGATCTAAGAATTTTTCTTAGACATATTTCACAAAGCAATTTTTTTTCAATGTATGATTTCCATGTCAATTGTTCCCGGTTTATCTGAAGGTTTGTTTCTTCTATAAACTTGACTTTGTTCTATGACTCATACTTAGGTCTGTAGAGTTTTTCTTCCACTGTTGTTTTTTATAATTCCCAAATTTTTATAATTTCATTGGACACTCCATCAACACCAGGTGACTTCTTCATTTTCAGTTTAGATACTACATGCTCCAGTTCTCTGAGTGTGAACAGTGCCTCCATGACTTCAGATATGGTTCCATCTTGTATAATGTTTTCTTGCTTCTCATGAATCTCCTGTTCTTTCTCTTGGCTTATTTTGATGCTGTTGTCTTCTGCAAATAATTCTGCAAAGTAGTCAGATGCCTATCTTCCCATGAGGATGTTTCCATCTTTTTGTAATGTGATCTTTCAATTTCTCCCAGTACCCTCATCATTAAGTTGTTTTACCAACTTCCACGGTATCCTGGTATCCTTCTCAAGGTTCAGTGATTCTGTTTTCTCTTTCCAGCTGCTCCACATGGTTTGTAGTTTGTCTCTCAAACCAATTTTAAATTTTAAAATTAAACCAGTTGTAGCTTAGCAAAATTTGGCCTTAGCTTACAAGCTTATGGAAACTAAGTAGATGGTAACAATCTGCTGGTCTTTTTCACTTGACCTGGACTGATAACAAGGCTATATAAAAATTTGCCACTTTTTACCTGGAAGAGAAAGCCAAATTTAAACTTTTTATTATAGCTTAGCGATGCTCACAATTCTGCTACCACAGGATTCAGTGGAGTACAACCAGAGGTGGATCTTTATATGCACCAACATCATTGTAATGGTTAAAGTAACACATGCTGCTTAAATTTGAGACAAATAAAACTGCATACTAATAGCCAATATTAAACTGCAAAGTTGAGTGTAAAATTATACAAAGCATAGCATGCACAGCAAATAAATCAGAAATATGTATACACATTTTGAAAGAAAATTAGTGTTAAGCTCAATCTATTTACCTTTCACACTCTGTGGAGTGTACCAGATAGTTCCTCAATAAATCTTATCATTTCTTCATTTTAGATATTGCTTCCATTTCTTTCCATGCCTAACTCATTAATTATGTAATTAAACTGAATGATTTCTTATGTTTAAACAGATTTAAAATTTAACATTTAACTCCCAGTTACACATAAGTATATTACCAGTATTACAAATAATAACATTCTCAATTTTCTTATCAATATTAAAACGAACAAAGCTCAATTTAAATAAATAAAAGCAAAATTACACTTTAATTGCAGGACAAAAGCACTTAGCAAAAATAAAAGCATACACAAAAGTTTGAAAACAAAATAAACCAACAACCCAAAGACAGGGGCACAGAATGTGACACAATGAAATGTGAACTTGAAAGAAGATTATGAATGGGTACTTACTGATCTAGCGTTAACATTACTACTCAGCATGTGGCCTTGAGCAATAGAAGAAGGCAAGAGATCTGCGATAGCAATAGAAAGAATTGTTATAGTTCAGCTAGTGCACATACGGGTGACAAACATTGCAGAATATAAACATGTGGTTACTTGTAGGGTTTAAATATACATACCCTTTTCTATATAGATATACAGTACTTGAATGTTATTTCACTTTTCACATGAAGATTAAGCATGCAGCAATGATAACTAAAGGTTTATGCAATAAAAGCATTATATGTTTATATGCATGCTTGTTTTACAATTTTGAAATCTAGATTTATACATATAAATATACTAGCAATAGTAAATAACTTTCATGAGAAAGATTGGGTCATACATTTTTATAAGTTTCTATAAATTTAACTAAATCAATTTTTTTTTAACAGGTTGCATATACATTGAGTTACATGCTTATGTTTTAAAGCTAGTTCTGCTGCTCAAACAGTAACTCAAGTTCTTCATTATAAAACATGGATAACTGAAAAGCATGTATATAATAGTGTTACATACTAATTTTAAAATTATAGACTGCTGTTACCTGTATTTTAAATTAATGCTTTACTTTGTTAGATTTCAAACATTCATTTCATAAATATAAATTTGGGAATCCCTAAAGTAAACCACAATGTACGAGTTTAACAGCAACTTTGCTTAATTTCTTCCAGTATTAATAGTTTTACTGCAGTTATCACTACATTCAGAGTACCTCTGCTAATTTATTATGATCAATGGTAATTGCTCAAAGGCAGTTTATTTTGTTGTTACTTTTTTGAAAAATTGGCAAATGATAGCTCAACCTTGACATTATATTCATGCTTTCGTATTCATCATAATTTTGTGTCAAGCACGATTAAGCATCAATTTTGTTTGTAAATAATATTTTCCAAATAGATTTTAAAATTATTAATTCAGTTGTTTATATTAATGATTAGTATATGCAGTTCAAAACCATGTTTTTATATGCCTCTTCTCTGAGAGTCTGCTAATGAAGCCACTTCAGGTGGTATTTCATAAAAATATAGGACAACTGAAAGTCCTTTAAGCTATACCATTTTTAAAAAATTCTTTTTTAAAGAATTAATACAATTCTTTTTTAAAGAATTAATACTATTGATACATTTGATAAAAGATCAAAATATTTTCTACATAGTCAAATAGTTGTATAAATAGAAATAATCTACAGATGTTAGTAAGCTAGATACCTTTATTGGAATAAGAGGCAGGATCTATAAGGTTTTGACAATCTGGCTGAGATGCATATCTCTCTAATGGGCGTGGTGTCAGAGTGATATAATTCAATCCTGTGGTACTAGTGGCATGCTTAAGTTGTGTTCCCTGAGTATAGCTGCTCTCAGAGCTTAAAACAGCGTGCTTATATTGAGGTTGTGTACCACAATCGGGATTTACTGATCTGTGATGGTCTATGTGGTTGTTGGGCTGAACTCTTGTGGAAATAGAACCAACCTCTGAATTAGCTGCCTGTTCTAAATGATGGTAGCCTTTCTGATAATGCTGCTGGGCTTGAGAAGAAACTGGTGTCAACTGCTGCTTAAAGTCAGGGTTTGATGTTGTTCTTGCTGGTGGTTGTGGTGGTGGTCCACCATTTTTTCTATTTAAGTTGATATTCTGAGCACCTTGTATGACATTCTGAACACTGTTTTGTTGGGTAGCTCTGAGTGAGTTTGATGAAGTTTGTAATGTTGTAAAAGGATTAATTTGGTGACTAGAATTCATTTGGAAATTATTCTGCTGACTGTCAGTTTTAGCACTCTGTAATAATCCTCCACTTGGGAGATTTGGTTGATAATATGCTGGAGAATAATATTGAGATCGACTTCCAGATGTGGCGGGCAAAATATTTGTTCCAGAACCTTGTTGAGAAGTTGTTGACATGGGTCTGTGTTCAGGAAGTGATTGGTTATAACTTGACACTGATTGTGTAGTTTGTCCTTGGACTGGTGCTCTTGATGATTCATCTGGAAAATATTGCTGATGCACCTGTTGGTGATAGAGAGGCTGAATCTGACTAGCACCTGAATGTGACACAGTTAATTGAGAAGGTGGCTGCCGTTGAGAAATCTGAACACTTCCTAAATTTAGATGAGGACTAGAATTAGAATGTGGAATACTTTGAACAGATGAGACAGTTGGTTGGTTATTAAAATTGCGCTGCTGTTGGTTTTGTAAATTTGTAGAAATATTTGGGCCTTGATTATTCTGAAATGTCCTTCCACCATATGCATTAATTGTCTGGCTGTGAGGGGCCCAATTGTTAGTCCCGACAAAACTAGTACTGGCACATTCACTTTGTTTAGCACTATCATAGCAAGGTCTCTGACCTTGTGTTTTCAAATCCATAGTTTGCTGCCTTGGATCTACTGGTAAGTTATTGTGTTTTTGAAGCTGACCAGCAAATTGTTGCATTTGTCTTTGTGCAATATTATTTTCAATCAGCTCTTTTATTTCAGTCTGTTGGTTAACTTTCTTCTGAACATTTCCATCACTGATGTTGCTCTCAGTTCCACTATTACTCATAACAATTTTCTGTCTATTTAAGTATGTTTTGTGAATATCAGATTTTCCAGTAGGATCAGATGTTCTCCTAGACTGTCTGTTTCTAGGCAATGTTCCATATGTATCTAAAGGTGCAGGTGTACTTGATGAAGTCTTAGCACTGAAAGAAGATTCTGTAATTGACTGAGGTTTTACACTGGGCTGAGATGAAGCTTGAGACATTTGACATGGAACAGAAGCTGAGGATCTTGTAGAGCTACCACTCTCAGACCGGGAATGAGTGGAATCAGAATCTGATTTATCAATAGTTGAAGATCTAGAAATATGAGATCTAGGTTGATGTGACAACTGCTGTTGATGATCAGACATTCTAGATTGAATATCTGAATTTGGGATTGTTGTTTGTGTATTATATGGGGCCACAGATGAATGTTGAGTTCCAATAGACTGATTATCTCTTATTTGTGCTGCAGCATTCATGACTTGCTGTTGTGTGCTAATATGTAATTTCATTGCAGAATTTCCAACTGAACCTTGATGAATGTTATGACCTGGCCCTTGTGCAGATACTCCTCTACCTAATGTTAATAAATGTTCCTTTGATGCTGCTCTGCGCATAGGTCTGTCACTATTATCTGAATCACTGCTAGTGATACTTGACCTGAAAAATGTCAAATTGTGTATAAATACTATATCTAGATTTAACATTATTGTACAATAGAATAAAATAATGGAAGTATATTCTGTATAATACATTCATCATCATCATTAAGTGCCATCTCTGCATTGAGAATTGGCTGCAATGGACCTCTAACATCCTGTCCCTTACTTTGGTGGTACGGTCTGATAGAATATATCCTGTCCATCTCATGTTTCCATCCTCTTTGTATCTCTGCTTACTTCTTGCTGGCCACCTCACAACTCTACCTTGAAATAATATTTTTAACTATTGTCATTGCTTTCAATATATCCAAAATATTAAATTTGTTTGATTTGTATTTTCTTTAATAATTTTTTTTTCACATGTAGTGTTGCCAGAAGCTCCTTGTTTGTTTTCTTCTCTTTCAATAAAGTTTTCACTATTCTTCACATCTATAGGTCATAACTTTTCAAATATTAAAGAATGTTTAGGTACCACTTATAGATCATTTTAAAACTTTCTGTCAATAATGCATGTTTACCTTCAGGTAGTTGGAGAGAGGAGAGAGAGAGAGAGAGAGGGGTGCTACTTGTAGCTGTGTAATAGAGGCAGCATGTTCTTGCTGTTACCAAATCAGGTACAGGTAAGTTTTTTTAATTGACCTTCTAAAAGAAGAAATTCAATCCTTACTGGGAGTATAACAAGGACTTTACAGATGTGAGACCAATGCTCTAACCTCTCAGTCATGCACATAATGTAACATTTTTATTTGATTTTATATTTGAATTCCAGTTGAAAATATATTTTACAAGGAGTTATTTTTTTAAGGTTTACTGTAGTTAACAAATAATGCTATTTGTATCTACAGCTTTGTCATCATACTTTTGACCTGTGGCAAAAGAAGCATAAAACATAAATGCTTCATTGTTTTTGTATTTAATTTTACTAACCTACAATGTTATACTTATCTGGCGAGCATTATTTTTGCTTGAATAAACTATGATATCAAATTTAGAATATGATTCTATAGCAATAAACATCAATTTTAGATATTACCTTTTGCCATCTGATGAAATTTGACTTGCAGTACGTTTGAAGAGACTTCGAGACTTGAGAAGACACGCATTGTGTTTCTTCTGTGCATAAACCAAAGCAGTGTTTGAAATGTCAGTCTGATTCATGGCTTCTTTCAAACAACCTGTGACGAGTATATTATACCAATTGTGAATCATATATTTTTCTGAAACTTATACGACTAAACAGTCTAGGCATATATTGATTCAAACTGATGTTTATTTATTTGAAATGACAAATAAATGACAAATATTTGGTTTTTTTATCCTTAAGAATAACAAACAATAGAAGTCTTGTATGGTTTTGTGCAGTGAGAAAATTCCCCAGAATTATATTCCACACACAGAAAACTCTCAACTCTCTGTAGTGTCCCTTGTTTTAAGAGGAAGCCTTCTTAGAGGGGTGAAATTGTATAGAAGTGATGTGAGGCTATCCCATGAGAAAAGTGTCACTACTGTATATTTACATAAAGGGTAGTAATTGAATGGTCTTCCTACATGAGGAACAGCTCACTGATTGCAAATCACCTCTTCAGTGGAAAGAAAAACAATGGGTGACCAAAGCAAACTATCAGCTCATCTCGTGATATATACCTCCTTTGAGTATAAGGCTCCTTAAATAGTCATTGCAATAAGCTGAAAGCTGAAGTCAACTAGGTATGAAAGAAAGTTTGGAGAAACATCCCAACTGCACATAGGAAGTAAGAGCTAATCGCTTGCAATTTCTGGTGTTCAAGACAAATAAGAAACTTCTGTCCAGAAGCACAATTGTCTGTGGTGGGATTTGAACCCAGTACCTTGGCCATCACAGATGCACTCTGTACCACACCACCAAAGCTGAATGTCATCTACTAATTTGATTAATAATAATTTACTATTTCATGTTGATCAGATTGGTTAGTACTTCATACATTCTGTTTACAAAATATATCATAAATAACTAAACATCTTACTCTCTTAGCAATATATATATATATATTCTATATACGAAAAATGTACTTTTTTTTACCACATAACTCCTAAAATAGAAGGCAATATTTGAAGTGGCTTTCCTATTTTTACTAAATGACAGCTGAAGTGGCTTTCATTATCAGTGTCTCAGAAATAAGTCAGTGTATCAGAAAAAAATCATAAAAATAGTTTCATTCTGCATAACTAGTAGTTAACCAACAAACATCATGGACCACAGGATGAGAATTTTGCATTGCAATAATTTACTTAAACCAAATATGATACTGAGACCATCCACATTTCATACTCGTAAACCCATACACTTTCATTGTCATACATGTACCAAATTGGATGCAACAATACAGAATCCTCCAGATATTTCTATTTTCAGCAATACAGATGAGTGAGAAAAAATTTCAGTGTCCAGTCCTTGTTCTGCTCATAATTTTCTTTGTTCTCCTCTACTTTTTCCCCCTTTCACTTTTGTAGTATCGTTTTTGACAAGCTATCATGTCAGAACCATACAAGCTTTCATTGTTTCACTATTGAAAGTAGTAATTCATGAGGACATAAATGCATTTCCATTTTATTTCTTATGTACACATTTGTCTTATGCTCTCTATAGATGTGCAGAATGTGTCTGTAACATTTTTATTTGAAGGACTGTATCTGTTTCTACATGTCTGCAGTGAGTATCCAACTTCACAACCATGCAACACAATAGAATATTCACATTAATATTGCATAAATCACTTAAGTGTCAACCAATATGGATTTGCCAAATAAATGAAAATTTATTGGATTTTCAATTCTATTGTTTTATAGACTTAATATATGTTTTTTAGAATACAATTAAAAAAAACTCATGCCAATTTTGGTGAAAGAAAAATATTTTCAAAACATGGAAACTAATATGTTTGATAATAATGATGGGATTATTCAAGTGCCATGCTCAGTGATAAATGTGATTATGTCTCTCCATAGTTCCATGTCTATTGGTTATTTGATTTAGTAGGGTGAACATAGAAGTATTCCAAAATGGACTTTGAATAAATAAGAGATATTTACTAAGAAACCACTGTCATGGAATTTCTAGAAGAAGTGTTAATAGAGTGGGCAGGTGAAGAAGTGTTATTTATGGTTAGAATTATGAAACGGGGAATTTTGAGAGAACTGCACAAGATACTTGTGGAGAATTAATAGATTATGCACTCCTTGGTGATGATAACATATTGAGATGAGTTCATAGCTGATTCTATGCAGGATATGTTGATTCATTTGGAAAGTACAGTACTATAGCATGTATTTTTGGTTTACAGTATATGGAGAAACCTCAAGCATGCTGAATAATGCACAAAATATCTACTATTTTCCTCCTTATCTGACTGATAGCCAGAAGTGACAGATCTCTCAGAATAAGAACAGTTAAAATTAATTACAAATAAAAGCCAGATGTTTTTTTTGGCCCCCATATAGGAATGCTGTGGGATATTAGATAATCATAAAAATTGAAGATTTACATATCAAGTATTCATAGGTGAACCTAAAAATCAAATCAACAGCTCTATTTTTAACAACTAAAATAACTTACCAAGTGCGCTATCACAATATCGCAATGCTGCTGTAAGGTCTCCCTTTGTCTCAGCAATGATGCAGCTATCCATCAAATCATCAGCCTTCTCACACATCGAAATGAAATAGTCATTTTCCACTTCTGAAAGTTTTTTTAAGAAAAGAATAATTCTTTATGTGACATTCTGTGGTAAAAATGTCAACTAGCATGAGAAATTTGTATAAATCAATAAATATATATAAAAAAAGCTAAACAAGTTTAAAATTCAATAAAACAATCAAAATTTAAAAGTTTATAAAACTTCAAACAATAAAGTGCTAGAAGTTTAATGTTTATGGTTGTACACTCAGATTCATGACAATGGATATATACAATATTTTATAAATATACATCAAGTAACATATTCTTTCCAGAATGTTGTCTTCATCGTGGATACACTGAATGCCTCTCTGTCCCGGGCAATCAGGCCTACATTGGCTAGAAACATGCTCATACATTCTTCGATGTCTCTGGTCCATCATTTTCTTAGTATTCCTCTACTTCTATTTCCTGGCACTCTGCCCTTCAGTCAGCCTTTTCAAGCATCATGTCTCATAACGGTCCAAAATGCTGTAGCTTCCTTCTTATGATGATATTTAGAACACCCTTCATTTAGTTTCAGTAATTTAAAACTTTCAATGTTCTTTTTCTCTGTCCATGTTATTTGTAGTACTTACATAGAACACAGGTTTTAGAAATTTCACTTGATAACAAATGACAGAGTATCCCTAAGGGGCTATGGGGTGTAAACACGAAAAAATTCAAATAGCAATACACAAGACATTTTTAATGCTTCAAACCATAAGATCTTTATTAAGAATATACAAAACAAATAGAGAAAAAACAATAAAAACAGTATGATATTTGTAGGATTCTTCTATAGCACTTCATTTCAAATTAATTTATTCTTCTGGATATTGTCTTGTCCAAGTGTTGCACCCATATGTTTCCACTGGGAAAACACATGATCTTAAACGGGTTATTTTAGTGTCATTATTACTTCTTTGTCACAGCTTTCTCATTAGTGTTAATTTGAGTGTTGCAATTGCAAGTTTTCTTTTAATCTCAAATGAGCAATTTCTGGAACTGTTTATATTTGCTGCCAGATATTTAAATTTGTTTACACACTCTTGTTCTATATTGTCTATTTTGATTATCGGTTTGATCTTTGTTTTATTTGTAGTCATAAATTTTGCTTTCTATGTGGTTAGATAAAGATTTGGGATTTCACTGTATTTCTTTGTTGCTGTGATTAGCTGTTTCAGTCCCACAGGATGGTGTAGAAAGGAGGACTGTATTGTCTGCATTGGAATCTTATACCAACCGATATTTAATCAAATCATTGTATATCTACAATACAGGGCGGCCATTTTTAAACTGCTATTATTATGTCCCTTTATTTGCACAAAGATGTCACATACAGAACATTCTTGACATCATTTACAGTTTTAAGATTTTAATTTGAAGCAGTGTGAGTGTGTGTGTGTGTATGTGTGCGCGCATGCATGTCTGTGAGTGCACACATTTCTTTTTGTGCTTGTAACACACTATGTGCATAGAAATAGTAATCTACATCTTTTTCTGTGAAAACTAAAGAGCTAATAATTTATCACATAAAATTTTGTACATTTAGAATTAGAAAAGTTTAAAACTTTCTTACCATCTTTGTCCAAACTATCTATAGAAGGTTCTCTTTGGTGGGATGACTTCGAAACTTGGAAGGCTGCAAAATCTGAATAAATAGTGAAACACAAATTATCATAAAATGTATCATTTGGTTTCAGAAGATAAGATTTTATAAATCATTATTATCAGGTGCCATGCCAAATGGTATAAGCTACCATGGATCTCCACAACTCTCCATGTCCAATATCATTTATCAGGATTGTTTTATGGTTCTTTGCCATGCCAGTGTCAGATTATTTAATATTTTCTCTCACTGTCATCTTTGATATCTCTTACCTTCTATCTTGCCTATTGTACTTATGCTCTCCAGAATTCCTTGTCTCATAGCGTGTCAAAAAAAAAATAAAACATTATCTTTTTTTCTGATCTTATTAAGTAGTCATCTCAAATTTGACTCTTTCAGCACCTCATTGTTAGTTTTGATTGATTATTTAATAGTATATACTTCAATGTGTTAATGTAACATAATATTTACAATTTAAAACCAAGATTCTCTTTCATTGGAATATCATATGTTATATTGACTGGTGTAAGCATATGTATTTCTTTTTACAACTTTCTGTCACTAAAATTATTAAATCATGATGATTCAATCACTTTCACTGTGAGTAGGTAGCTCTTGACAGCCCATAGCCATTCTGGCAAAAAAAATATTAAATTTATTTTTAAAGTTTCCCTTTTTAACACTGTTTACCTTCCATGTATGTCATAAGAAGCAACTAAAAAGGTTATGGGGTTGAGTTGGCTGTCCCATCCCATATAGGGTCAAAGTGACCCAAAGCCATGCTGAAATTGGATGTCTCAGACCGAAAGGCGGAGATATCGCAGTAATGCTATAAACCATGACTCAGTGCATTCTGTTCTCCAGGCTACATCCTGCTAATCTGCAGGTGTTTGAGAACGAACGCAGAAGAAAATATCTTTTTAGTCACAAAGAAATTAAATAAGTCATTAGAAATTTGATCATGAATGAACTAGTACCATATATCTTTCTTGGGTAGATAAAGTGAAACATCAAATTGTGTGACTTACTTTTAGGTGGAATTGGAGGTGGCCTTCCTTCTTTGCTCATGCTATCAGAAGCAGGTAATGGAGTTGAACCTCTAACAGGGGTAGTACTTGGAATTTGTTCTTTTGGAAGTACTTTCAAAATGTCTTCTTGACTGCTCTCTTTGATTGGATGCATTACCTATAAATCACATACAAAATAGTGATAAAACTAGTGAGATTTTTGCTGAACATTTTTGTGTTGTTTTTAATTTTAGCTGTAACATTTGTGTTGTTTTTAATTTTAGCTGTAACATTTGTGTTGTTTTTAATTTTAGCTGTAACATTTTTGTGTTGTTTTTAATTTTAGCTGTAACATTTTTGTGTTGTTTTTAATTTTAGCTGTAACATTTTTGTGTTGTTTTTAATTTTAGATATGTTTTAATACCCTGTTTCCATCAATATATGATCTTCTATTGTGTTATTAGGAATTATACATAATTCTCAAATTTTGTCATGGTTGGCATAGATAATTATTTATCTTCACAATTTTCTTCCTTAGTGGGTCTGGGAATTGGCATTATTTGGAAAGAAAAGAAATTGATATTACAGAGACACAGATGTTATTTGTTATTACTGTCATTTTTCTGCTTGTTCATAAGTTGCTAGTGTCACAAAAGGAAGCAAAAGAAAAGTATTACTGTTGTTTGCCATGCATGTCATGAAAGATGAATAAGAAGAGCTGGTTGCCCCCTATTCCATAAAAAGTATATATAAGATATACGTGTTTGGAAAAAACAAAGACATAACAGCTAAGCTGTAAACCACAATAATGCAATCTGTTCTCTGGACTAAATCCTCTTAACCACTAGGAAATTGAGGACAACTGAAAAAAATATTATAAAACAAAACCATAGTTAAATCCAAAGGCAGCAGATAAGATTTGATCTCATAGAAGATGTGATCTTATCCTTTTTAACTGACAGCAAATCATGCAATTTGGGTTGCCATGTTTACTAACTCAACCAATCCCTAAAAATGTGTGATTTTCAGCACACTGACTGCACAGGTATGCATCCCTCACATTTATACACCCAAGGAATTATATACTTGTGTTTTGAATTGTGTTTTGTTTATGTGTTTGTGAATTGATTTTGAATGACATGAATGTGTGTTTTATTAATGTGTTTCTGTTTTGATCTACCAGTTCACATTTTACAGTGGGAGGAAAATACACAATGAAATCACATCTATTTTAGTGACATGCCAGGTTAGCACAGTATTAACGTGTTGACTCAAGCTGCAAGATGAATTGATGTCATCAAAATGGGCCACACTAAAATCTCATCTATTAGCAACTATTTTATTCAAGAATATCTCATAGGTTTCCAATACTTTTAATCCTCAGTCATCCAGTTGAAACATGCCACTTTCTGGGTTAGGAAAAATAGAGTATTTGATTGATTGATTGATTGATTGATTGATTGATTGATACATTTAACAGTTGTTGTAAAGTGTACAATATATGACACAAATATGGAAAACCTATGTATTTGTCACTAATAGCAATTCAAGATATGATGTTTGGACATGCTAATTGCCAAAATCTGAACAATGATTTCTGTGTTTTCAGGTGGTCTCTGAGAGTGTATATACAGGACGAATAATATACCTTTCACTGTCCCAAGTGTTGGTCCACATGGGGAGCAGAGAATAGCAACAAAGAGAACTGCAATATATGTCATAAGATGTGACTATAAAGAAGTTTAGTGGTGGTATTGCTGTCTCTTTCCATTAGTCAAAGTGACCCAAAGCCAAATTGGAATTAGATGTCAGACTGAAAGGTGCAGATATCACAGCAACACTGTAAACCATCACTGAATATATTCTGTTCTTCTGACTACATTCTGCTAACCAGTAGAAGTTTGATAATACATGCATAAGAAAAAACCTTCACTTAATAAACTTAGTACACAAATATTCTGACTGTGGCCATGAAGTACAGGGCAGGTCTTGGATAACCAAGATACCAGGTTCAAATCTCAAGCAAATTCATATTAGGACCATTCAGACAGCACTGGAAGCCTACTGAACATAATATTGATAGAATATTGCTAAAGTAAGAGAAAATCCTGAAGAGTATCCGCTACCAACAATATAAATATTCCTCTGGTTTGACAATATAAAATGTCCAGTACAGTTTGTTCCTGCTTCACTCTGCAGTATTACAAAAACAAAATTCAAATTTCTTACTATGTTGCTACCAAAGTTATTTTACATGGGGCTAATGATACAATATCTAAATCTCCTGTGCTGAATTGTTATAAATCCTAGTTGCATACCTTTCTCTGCGTTAAAGTCTCATATAAATGCCGATTCATCTCTTCTCTAGATAGGTTACTCAGATCTTTCAGCTGGCCATCAGTTTGATTCATGCTGGCATTATACATCTGTGGCTTTGGAGTTGAGAAGTCACTGATCATTTGATTAGGAGGATACTGAAGAAACTGGTGATGAATAAGTTAAAAAGAAAATAGAGTATTATTTATCCAGGTTAGTCACACAAATAAAAAATACATGAATTTATTCACATAAGCAACTCTTGAAATTATTAAAGATTAAATCATTTTTTATTAATTGCAGTAACTTGTAAAAGTATGTCAACTGACTCACTGGGAAAAAAATAAGTGTGGGGTATCATTGCACACTGACAGCTGTTATAAAATATACAACTTCCTATTTACCTTCCTACTAATATGCATGATTCAGGCATGTTCGCTCTTATTTTATTTATTACTTACTTAAGAGATAAAAGTTGTTGCAATATTTACACCTGACCAAAAAGAATTAGAAATATTTCTGTAGACTCAAATTGTGGTACTACTGTACTACTGGTGCTATTTGCGAGTAGTTGTGTACAAGTATATACACACTTGTGTGATACTACACCTTCTTTAATAACAGATAACATACCTAATATATTACTGAACTACTTCTACATTTGACAGCATACTTATAAACCAACAAATTTTCTGCATGTTGGTCAGAAAATATTCAGGTTTTATTAAATACACCTGAATAGACCTTAAGTATTAACTTTTATTGGAGTACTCTTCATACAGAATATGGAAATAAGTTTTAGTTACAATACAGAATTTGGGGGCTATTATGGTCTGAAATACAGAATGATTCTTCTGCAAAATGACACATATGTGACTGCAAGTTGTTATGTCTTCAGTGTTAGACTAAAACAACCCTCCAGGTAAAAAAAATAATGCACAATAAACATGTCTTGATAAATAAATTCCCTATATGAGATGACCATTTTTTATACCAATAACAAATAAGAAAAGTAGTTATTTTCAGCAATTAATATTTATTAGGTAGTTCTCAAATGTTAGCTGAGTCAATTATTATATATTTTGTAACATATTTTCATGTCATAACATTACACTGCTATAACATACCAACTGTCATCACTGCTTACAAACACAGTGATTAACATGGTGACCAAACGAAATATAGACACCATCATTATTCAAACGCTATGTTACAGTGCCAGACATGGCCCTTGACAAAACACTCATGAGAAAGATTACAACACGTGAGATGAAATGCCCTAGCAAGGCTATAAACATCACCGGAAGAGATCAAATGAGAAATGAAGACATCAGAAAGATAGTAAAAACCATATGCACACAATATATAGAGATAAGATCAACTGGTTCGGCCACCTTATGTGAATGGAACCATCATAACCAACCATTTAGGCATTAAAACAGCAGAAAGAATGGCTACAAAGCAAGAGGTAGACCAAGAACAAGATGGGAAGAATCAGAGAGATTGTTTAAAACACGGTCTAACCATGGCAAATGCAACAAAGACAGAAATCTTCAACTCCACATTATGCATTTGAGGAAAGTGTACTTGTGTAGAAGACAATAGATATACAGATAACATTATATTGCCCCCATATGTTCTTTGTTTCCATTGCAATTTTCTGTTTACTAGTTAAGTTTTTAGTCATCCATTTGTGTATAGGACATTATTATATTATTTCCCAGCACAATTAATTTTTTAAAACATTTTTTAAACAATATACCAGAAATACTTTGCTTATGTCATAAATAAGTGAGTTTGAACAGACCTCTCAGACTAGATCCCCAAAAATTGGACTCAGAATACCAAAAGCTTTATATTTTTCTTATAAAGTAAATTCAAGTAGGAAGCAAGAGGATAAATGAAAAATTCTAGAGACCAATGGAAATTGAACCAGTCCATTTAACGGCACCGAATCGTCTAGCAACTTGGGTTTTCCGTACTTGACTAACCGCATCTCCAATAAAAGATCTGATTTTGTCAAGACATTCAAACTGTGCACTTGTCTCAGTTGGTCCATTCTCAGTGACTTGAGTGCACAGTTTGAATATCTTGGCAAAATTGCATCTTTTATTGGAGATGCGGTTAATCAATTATGGAAAAACCTGTTCACCTGAGTTGCTAGGCGATTCGGTGCCGTTGAACGGACTGGTATTTTTCAATACAATAATTATACTGATTAACCGAATTCAATAAATTCAATCTACTTACATGTGGATTGAGATTCCTTGGCACCACCATGCTCTTACTAAGAAAATATTGGATATGTGGATCTACAGTACCACTGCCTGTAGAACTTGAGCTATTTCTGTCACTGCTGCCATACCCAGAGTCTTTATGAGAGCCAATCGAAACATTGTCAAAGGATATATCAGTAGGTACCGCAAGCAGTCTTCCCATAATGCTGTCTGATTCAATACTAGATGAACTATTTGTGCTGTGGGTCGAAGGGTTTCTCTGTAGTCCTTGGTGCTTCAGTATTGATTCAACCATTCTGCGATCAATATATGTCATTTTCTCATCAAGGATCTCTTTTGGGTTTTGCACACTGTCACTGCTGTTAGAAGGATGAAGTAGTGGTTTAACTGTTCCAGATAGATCAGGCTGTGATTTGGACATTTCATTTTTTAGCTTCTTTTTTTCAGCTTTTAACTCCTTCTTCATTATTTTCTTGGTCTTCTTGTCAGGCTCAGCAATATTTTTGATACTATTACCTTCAGATGTCTCTTTCAAGGTTGCCATGGCAGACTTGTCAGGTATAGGTGGAGGACGGCCTAAAACATTTGGTGTGGCTTTATGATCTTGAGCAGAGTCTAAATTTCTAATAGTACCTGACTGATTTAGTCCATCCAGTCTTTGATTATTCATTAAGTCTCTTGAAGACTCCTTTTTTCTAGGCAGTGTTGCTAAGCCTGACTGTACTGCTGTGTGTGACTGAGATATGCCATCTGTCTGATCATAGTTCTGTGAATTTGCCATTGGTTTGATAATAATATGTTGAGAATGACTTTCACTACATGAGTTATCTGTTCCGAAAGCTTCACTTTCATCATCCTGTGACATTGATCTTTGCCTGAAGTGAGGTTGTTCCCTGCCTTGATAAAACATGGATGCCCTACCATTCTTGGATGGGAGGTCTGGAGAATGGTTTGACTCATAACCTAGATAATTTTGTCCTGGATGCTGTAAGTATGCAGAAGGACCAGTATCTTGTGGTCTAGATGGATCAATCTGATATCTGACAACATCTGTCCTGACTGGTTCTTTTTTGAAAATGTCCTTTCGTTCCTGACCTTTCATGTTTGGAGTCAGTGGAAGTCGTGCAGGCTCAAAGCCACCCATAGAAGGTCGTTTATACTGGCCACTAGTTGACAAAGTATAGTCTGAATAATTCTCATCTTCATGTGATGATGATTGAGGAGAATAACTCCTAGTGTAGAAAGTGCTATCATGTTGATCAGATGACAATGGTGTTATGAATCCTGGTACAGCTCCACCAGTGCTTGCCTGACCACCAAATTTAAGTGGATGTTTAATTTTGTCTGGTTTACTAGACATTGCCATAATAAAACTTTGTTGCCTGCTATGATCAATTGGCTGGTTAGATGTCCCACCATTCTCTAACTCACAGGCACTGGGAGTAACAGATCTAGCTCTAGGAAGAAGGGTTTGTCTTTTAAGTTGAAATGATGGCTCAGGATTAGGAGTCCGAGATCTAAAGTGCGAATGTTGGCTTGAAATGCTTTCATGTGATCTGTTTAAACCACTATCTTCATCAGGAATACCTATAAAGAGAATTTATAGATCATAAAGTAATGCATATAACAAAGTAAAAAAATACCTGAAATTTTGACCATACGGGTCTTTGATATTGAATATTTTGATGTGTCTTGCACCTTGAGTCAACAAGTTTTGTGTTGATTCAAGTTACAATGCAAACTGGTGTCAGCTGAACAGCCCTGGGTAAAATCTTGTCTACTGCATACTGATTTGTAATATTCATTTATCTTAAAATGAAAGCAAGATTGAAACAAAATAATTAAACAGAAAACAGTATATATTTTCATAGGATATATTTGTCCTTTAAGTGTTCATCTGCCTAGCCAGTGGCAGACTACAAAAAGCTGGCTGGTGTCATCTTCAACACTTGCACAGTAGAGATGGTGATTATCCTTGAATTTCCTGGCTGGGTAGACTACAAGAACTATCTTTTTTATAAGTCATGCATGAATTTGAAACCTGGTTGACAGATGAATGACTTAGACACTACACTAACGCTGCTCCCTTCATATAGCAAATACTTTAAATACTTCAACAAAACTAAATTTAAGATATTTTTACCTTGCATGCCATAACCGGGTGCCATTGTTCTTTTTTTAGGGGCAGTCTCAACAGGAACAGGATTGGCATTAGAGTTGGCATATAACAAAAGTAAGGGCTGGTATCTGCCTTTGCTGCATTTATCAACAACATCATCCCAGCATTTGCCAATCTGGTAAAGGCAGCAAAAGTAAATATTTGTTTGTTATATAATACTAATGCACAATATTCAAATTGATAAAAAATATCGGTATGATACATAATTAATACAACCATTTACATCTAATGTTTATACATAAGGACACACATTACTATATTTTGATTACATCTTGGTCAGGAACCAGCTTTATTGTACAAGGGACATTCTCATAAATGCTCTGCTTGCCATTCTGTCAGCCATCTAAAAGTATATAAGTTCTATGCGCCTCAGTGTCAGTCAACTGTTGGTTGTGTTCTGGTCTTTCCAGTGAGGATGCACTTCCTCCCCTCTTCTCTGGTCACTCCCATTTCTATAATTTTCTGAACATGTATATTGTCTCTTTTAGCATCCTCTTTATCATTTTTTAGTGTATCCATGACTGGCATAATTAATTCAACTCTGCCTCTTGTTGTCACTTTGCCATACACTATAACTATTACCAGTCAGTGTGTCAGCTCTGTCGCTGTCTCTGACTCTCACATGGCCTGGAAAGTAGATCCATGCAACACTTTGGGCATTGTTGATAAGAGTGGCCCACTTCTTTCTTATGCATTTTTCTATCTTGCACAGCATACTCTGGAAGTCTGTTCAAATCACAGTGGGTTTGGTGATTGCATCATTAGCCAAGTGAGAGTCACTGGTGCTGCCTTTATTTCAACTCTCCTGCTCAATGTTGTGGAGGGTCTGTTAGAACCATAGTGAGTTTTAGTTAATGCATCATTAGCCAAGTGAGAGTCACTGTTGCTGGCTTTATCTCCATTGTCATGCTCAATGTTGTGGAGGGATATGCAGCAGATTTTTCACCAAATTTCTTGCCCTTCGGATGACAAAACATTACTGATGTGTCATTGTTTAGTTGTTAGCTCCTTAACTCTTTGTCTCCGTACGGTTTTCCTGCTATGCCGAACACGACAGTAAATTCATATTAAAATGTAGATTTGAGCGGCTTTTCGGCATAGTGTGTCTCCAAAATGTAGATATTAGCGGCTTGGTGGACATAGAGAGTTAAATCCTTACAACTGGTAAACCTGTTCTATTTTTATTGTCACAGATATTGTAAACTTTATTACAGTTGACTTGAGGGTCATTACTAAAGTGAGGTAAAAAAAAAATTTGATAAATTTAAAACAATTATAATGCTAACTTGTAATTGTTTCTTTAACACGTTATAAAATATGTCTACGGCAACAAGAAGGTAATTTTATTATTTTTGCAAGAAAATCATTTGGATGAAATGTGCAGGGTGTCAATCAGGAGAGTCTGGAAGAAAACATAAAAGTGCTGAAATTTGTTCAAAGAAATAAGTGATATATACATTAGATTAGTTTTTTATGATAGAATATCAAAACTATTCAGACTGATTAAGTGTTTTGTAAATGATGATGATAAAATAATCCGTTTAGCTGTGAGCAGGTAACTTATAGCATTTCTGACAAAAGTACAAGCCATCTTTAGTTGAGTAACTGAGGTGATAATGTAACTCATGTAAAGTCCGTTGTCTGAAAAGTATGATTGCATTAGGAAGGGGTTTATGAATGCATGTTTATTTCCTGAAAAGAGGCATTACAGTAAAGTAGTATCCCAGGGTCATGACGTCCTGCCAGGAGAATATCTCAGTCACACATAGCATATACTTCTGGGCCAACTAGTTCATCATTTGTGTGTCAGATCGTTGATTCATCTGCAGTCATTGTACATCTAGCATTCCCACTATCTAGTAGTCTATCTAGCAAAATAACACAGCACCACTGTCAAACCAGCAGCACATCATACTTCAAGCTCCCTGACAGATGTCACGCAAACTTTTGCGTTGGTTATCTGAGAGCGAGCGCAGAAGAGGAATTGATATGTGATTCTATTGAGAAATATTGAGGCTCAGAAACAGCTGTACAAAATCTTAGACCACGTTGCAACAAAATCTATAACTGAAAAGTAAAGGAAAGAATACACTGACATCAAAAATGAATAATGTCTTAGATGACAGGTAAGACTCTTCTGTACATGGAAGACTCTTCTGTACATGTACTAATCAAAATGTTGTTCACATGTACATATTTTTTATTGGTTCAAACGATAAAACAAGAGCGATTCATATTTGTATCTTATGTTTTAAGCTAAACAAGGAAGGTGTTGTCATGCTAGCAATGGACACAAAGTACATTCACTTGAATGATTCACTTTTATTTTACTAAAAACATTATCCAGTCAAATCCAATTATAACAACTGGGTCTGGACTGACAAAATATTTATGTAATAACAGAAATTTTATATACACAGTATAAATAATAATGATAAAAAAATAATTGGGGACTTTGAAAAGTTGGTAAATAGGGAAATTTTATAAAAGTATGAGCTACAGAGGGACTCCACTTTCCTTTTTTTTTTAAACTGACTAAAAATAATTAAATGTTGACGTACTTCTCTGACAGTAGCATCATCAAAATAGATCCACACCTGTAGTTTACTATGAAAGACAAATGTGGAGTAGTGTTTGCCATAGTAACATACAAGTCCTACTAGCTGGAGTTTTGGTAAAGCTCGCAAGTCCTGCATCACTGAATGAAACACCTATAGTGAAATTGATAGTGAAACACATTAGTAATATAAGTGTAGAGCCAAACTATCAGTCAATAAATTTAAAGGCAAAAACTAATAAAGTCTGCATTGTCATTGAGAATTTCTTCAGCCCTAACACATGGCAGGTACTGGCAACAACTTGATTTATAACTGGAAAATACAAATTTCAGAAACAGACATCCTGATCTGTGCACTAGGAAATTTTCATCCTTCTCCATAACTATAAGCCATCATGGCTTGTCTAAAACTGGACATACAATTTTTTTGCACTTTAAATAGAAAAAAATAATGTTAGGACAAATGAAGAGGAAGAATACAATATGTTCCTCTTCATGCAAAAAAAGAATTAAGATTATAAAGCAGTTTTACCAGTTTGGAGTTTCCTCAGCTTTTGCTGTTAGAGGCTTTTCCACTACCTGTGGACACCCCTGGTTGGGGTCAGTAGAGCCCCCTCCAGGGTAGAGATGTGTACTTCGCAGTACTAAGTCTGTTTTCTTTGATGTGAGAGAATCAATTATTATTTATTTTTATATTTGTATTTCCCTACTGTATGAATTGGGTACCATTTGTAGAGCTGAGAGAATGGCCATACAAGGTTTTAACAATGAACCTTTTCATGATAAGCCAGAGTGTTAGAAAGTGAGCTAATCCCAGTGTAGATAATATACTTTTTAACAATACATGTACATTACTACTCACATCTTGCATCAAAATAGATGTGCCAATATTTCTGGCCACTTCTGTTGTTGTCTCTACTGTAGGATGATCTGAATCCCAGACTAAACCAATGCTCACTGGAGAAAAAAAAAATTAAAATATTCTTACATGAAAAATAATAAAAGAAATTTAATTATAAGCTAAATATAGCATATTTAAAAAAGTCCATTGATTTGAATATTTAAAATCCTTGATAAAACAAAATGTTGTATTTAATAAAGAAATATAGAAAATATCATGTAAAAACTGCACATCATAAATTAAAAGAGTAAAATGAAATAGAAAATTCAAATTATAGAAGAGAAAAAATATGACCCAGTTAAATGGCATTTCTTTCAAAACTCATGGTCTCTATGTTATCACTAAACATAAATCCCACAATTATTAGATGTCATTGGAGCCATTGGATCAAGATACTGAGCCACACATGGGCTAGAATGACCAGTAGCTCATAGCTCTCTTTAAAATCTAGTCATTGAGTTAAGTTGGTAGCATCATGCTAGACCCAAACCTTTATAGTTAACTCTTTCAACATTATACAATTCTCATTCTTTGTTTCTTGTCATGCACAAGTAACACATGGGTAGAAATAGAGAGGATGAGGTAGGAGAACTGATGCCAACATAACTGTAATACTTCTAATTCATATGACTAAACCATAACTTACCAACATCAGGTGAATTGATCAAAGTTCTTTGAATCTGCACAGTTCTACCACATCCACCCTGAGGAACATATTATATAGAAATAGAAATAAGCTGTTGTTGCATCCACTTACATAATATTTTTTTAAAGACTAGTTTGATTAATTATATTATTTATTTTCTATCTAATTCAACAATCAAAATCAATATTGAACATATACAATACACAAGAACTACAGCAACTTGCACCATGGAAGGAAATGACTACTGCTCTATGTTCCATCTTTGGACCAAAAAGAACTAGCTAACCTAATTCAATAGATCACATTTATTTAACAAGTTTTCAATGACCTGTTTTAGATAAATATTCTCTGTAAAGAAGAACAAACAAACGTTATAGTTAGAAAAAATGTGTTTCATAGATAACCCAGCTATACCTTGTAACACTTTAAGGTTTTCATTTCAAACTGTAACCTATTTAACTATATTTGCCAATGTAACTCTTACATCATTGAAGTTACATTTTACAAAATTCTCAGATGAAAAGTCTTTTTATCATTATAGATGTGCTCTAAAGTAGTGATAGTTAACTTTCTTTAGCCCATGGTCTCATTTTTGGACACATTTTTTCTGTGATCTTTCATAGCAATAAATCTTCTTTGTCATTCAAATAGTTATCTTCCTGAGGCCCCCCTCACCCAAACATTTTTCTCTGCTGTTCCATAAGAGGGGCCCATGTGGTCCATGTTGAGAACTACTTCTTTATAGCAGAATCTACATACCATTTTTCTAAAGTTCATGATTAGGAACACAACAGGTATCTTTAAGGAACACAACAGGTATCTTCAATATATTCTTACATACGGTAACATTTGTGAAAATTTTACAGAACAAAATTCAATTTTAAACAATTTTAGAAAGTATTCTTCTTCTTCTTCATTGTTCTTCAGTCAGATATCAGGTTACAGCACCAATAGCTTCAATGAATTGTGTGATTCGCTTCAGGTCATCCATGCAACCCCTCAAGTCTGGAAGCAGTGCCGTCTCAGTAGGCCATATTTTCTCCCTCTCTTCTTGGTAGAGTTGACAGGCATGAAGAATGTATTCTGCAGTCTCTGGGCTCAGTCCACAGTTGCACAGGTCTGTCTCACCAATCTTCAGCTTTCGGAACATGTGACTTCTCAGTCTGTTGTGACCAGTAGAAAGTATTTTTAATCATTTATTTGTAAGTTCCTCTATGAAATAATTATAATCTATAAACACATTTATCTGCTCTTCAACATTTATTTCTGTTTGTGTAAGATTGACATGACCAAGTGCTTGTTGATAATGTTTTACAGGTTATCATCCCAACAGGTTAACAGGTATGGATACATTAGCTGTGGAAACTCACAGGACAATCTCTGATATCTCCCATAGCATTTGCACTTCTCAAAAGTAAACCAAATCGATCAGGGTGTAGTATGTCTCCTGTTTCCTGCATGACTCTTGCCTGAGATCTGGAAAGGGAGATTGTAAATACCATTAAATAAGTTTACAGCAAATTGTTTTCCCTTGTTCTACATATTTACCACAAATAATACATCTTTTCATTTCCAACTCATATTAGACAATTTTGAAATTCTATTATTTTATAACTAACTACCAGTGTTAGACATGGACATTAACCAAAAAACATGAGAGAAAACTTACTAGGTGCGAAATGATATGTTTAAGAAAAGCTGCAAAACAAAACAAAATGAGACCATATGAGAAATGTGGGGATTACAAAAAATGTTTGATCAACATCTGTTGTCAAATATATTGAAAAATAGAGACTAAAATGGCTTGGCCATTTAATGAGAATGAACCTTTATTCGCTTGTGGCAAGAGCATACAACATGAGAAAATGGAGACAGCAAAATATTGAGGAAGTAAAAGAAGGTAGATTGAAGGAGTTCAAAAAAAATAAATTCTACTAATCATGGGCAACACACAAAAATTAAAGAAAACGTAACCCAATCCTTAAAACATGAAAAATAAATACAGGTACAAAAAGGTTTTGTAGGACATAGAAAGAACATCAAGCAATAATTAAAAATAGGACAACAAAATGAATGTTGATTGTTGAGAATATGCTTCAAAAGGTGGATAAATAGATTGATTATAACCTAACTTCAATCTATGACATTATTTTGTTCTTATTTCAATTTATTATTCCTAAATTTACTATTTTCTAAAACTCTTAATCACAGAAATTATTCCTTATACTTAAAATTAGATTGTTATTTGCTAGAATTATATGGTATAAAAAGGGTATGGTATCTTTGCTTGCACTCTTTTTCTGTGTTTGTTCTCAAACTCTTGAAGATTACCAGGATGTAGTCTTGAGAATGGAATGTGTTTGGTTATGGTTTACAACTTAGCTGTGATATGTGCGTCTTTTTGCCTGACAAATCAGAGTTCAGCATGGTTTCTGGGTCACTTTGATTCTATATGGGATTTGACAGCCAACTCTATCTCAATATCTTGCTCTTCATATGACATGCATGGATGGTAAACAGTGTTACTATTATTTACTTCTCTTTTGGGCCCTGGCAACATACTGTGGCTTTCCTTCTAAAGATGTAATAACAAATTATTGGTTCTGAAGTTCTCAAGTGAGCCTTGTCTGCAATTGATAACAATTATTTGTATTACTATTTGAAGTACAAATAGTGTTTTCAGTTTGAACTCTGTACAATGTTTCATATCTAAATCTGTGATTTGTCTTTTCAAAAACATTCTGTAATTTTGGTATTTCAAAACTTAGTTGTCCACTGTCACCATGATATTTCTTAATATTATATAACCTTTATTATCCTCACTTTCTTGTATCCTTGGTTTTCCAATTACCACACTGATGTTTTACTTCAAGGTACTGTGGACAGTGGAAGAAGACAAGGTTGCGAGAAGACGATATGTTGGATAACATCAAGGACTGGACAAGGTGTGAAGTTTCCAAACTCATCAGGGTGATAGAGATGTGTGAAGATCTTTCTGTATCAAATATCTCAGTGTGACACCCCTACAATCCTTACAGGCTATGTGTTTTATTATTATTATGCATTCGTCTCTTGGCATGCCTGTGTACTGCAGGTCCCAGAAGGGAGCAAAGAATAGTGACAGTGTTACCTGCCATGTATGTTGTAAAATACCATTAAAGATATCTGAAAACTCTCCTGCCCCAAACCCTCTGCACGCACTGCAATTTTCCTGGCATGAATTGGACTCATTGGGCATCTACAAACTCACAAACCAAATCTGACAATCACAAATGTTTATTGTTTTTCTACTTGTTCATCGCATTTATTGTTTTTTCATGTCATGCTCATCTTTGCTTGCGGAGGAGGAACAACATCATCATCAAAAGACAATTAAGGAGGTTTTAGGTGTAGATTTGGCTGCCCCATCCCATATAGGATCGAAGTGAGTTAGAAGTCATGCAGAAGTTGGATGTGTCAGGCTAAAAGAGGCAGATATTACAGCCAAGCTGTATACCATGACACATAACATTTATTCTCCAGACTACATCCTGCTAATCTAAAGGTGTTTGAAAATGAACACCACAGAAGATCTATCTTGTCCCAATGTTGCCTAGTGTCCTTCCTTTCTAAGCATGTGACAAAAAAATTAAAAAAACATGTTGAAGCAACAACAAAACTTACACTAGTGCTTTAGCTGAAATATAGTGGACCATTTCTGTAAACTTGAGAGGATTTGAGCTTGCTCCACATGGGCACACAACCTGTAAGCATAAATGTTGTTAGCATACCACTAATTTATTATTTAATTATTTATTGTTATTATTATTATGGTTGAGTTTTTGGTCACCGTCGATCACGACGGACGAACATTATCATCATCAATTACAATATGAATACAGCTGGCACTAACAGATTGTTATAATTCTTCTCTTCCTTGTGAACAAGATAGTTGCACTAGTTTGCAAACTTTATTGTATACAAATATTACTATTTATTCTTCTAGCTGATTTATGGCATGGAATTACTTATCCCACTTTAAAATATCCTTAGTTATCTCTTAGATGGCAGGTTACAGTGCTGCTATTTTTGCTTGCCTTTCAGACAATGGCAACACACTGGTGTAATAGTGATTCATGTGGACCTAGGTGTTGAATCACGAATAATACAGTGTGATTCAGATATGACAGAGTTCAATCACAGATTATACAGCTTGATTCAACTAGAACTGAGAGGTGAATCACAGATAATACAGTGTAATTCATATTACATTGATAAGTTAATCACATCCAATAATGTGATTCAAGTAAAATTGAGAGGGTAAAAGTGGTTGCAAATGATTTTTAAAAATCCTATACAGGACATAGTCATCAACTCAGCATTTTTTGGTTGTAGTGGTGTTCTTGGCAGTATTTACATTTAGTCGTTTTCTGTTGATTTCTGAACAGCCCAAGTGCACATTTGCCTGAGACGGGTTTTGATACCATGGCTGTCACAGATGTCACCACAGAGCCGGACATTGAGAAGGTAGTCACAGATGATTCTTCTTCTTCGTTGTCAAACTCCTGCAGATTAGCAGGATGTAGTCCGGAATGCGTTGTGTCATGGTTTACAGCATTGCTGCGATATCTGCACCTTTTGGTCTAACACATCCGACTTCAGCATGGCTTTGTGTCACTGACCCTATATGGGATGGGACAGCCAACTCCATCCCATAACCTCCTTAGTTGCCTTTTACGGCATGAATGGAAGGTAAACAGTGTTGCTATTTCTTTGCTCCCCTTTCGGGCCCGGCAACACACGGGCGACAGATAATTCCTTTTCCGCGTCCAAACAAAAGAACTATGCAATTGCCAGAAATTAGCTTTTATGTGGGTTAGAAGAATGTTTGTCAACCAATACAGAACTGAAACTGTCAGTCATAATGTAATGGTGGATAATTCAAGTGATAATTCACTCACCTTCTCAACAATGTTTAATGAAAACTTTTGATGCGGGAGACAATGTGGTGCTGTGCATGCATCCTCATGGCAGTTGCTAGCAATGTGGAAATGTATGCGTCTCAAAATGTTTTCCTAACAAGAAAGAAAATCAAATACAGATAATGCACAAAAGGAAATAAAGAAAATGAATTTGATCATATATGGACAGTTTATATGGACAATATATGATTTATATATATATATATAAACAGAAAATAGACGAAACACCCAAATATCTGTGAAACAAGACGTATAGGCCCTATATAAATGCGTCGCCTTTTGGGATCACTGCCCGTCAGTGTATGGATGACATCCTGTTGTTCTGTCATTTCTGTTTGTCTTGTTTCACTGATAGTTGGGTGTGTTTTGTCTATTTTCTTTTTTGTCCTTTGACCTACAAGTTTAGGGTGACCAGACATCTCCTTTTAACTGTTCCGGGTTATACCTATATTTAGATTTTCTATTTGAACTTGAACGTCAATAGTTCCGTTCTTACTCGTCGTTTCTTGTTGTAAATGTATTATTAGTAAGGCCTCTTGATTGCAGCGTCGATTTGTGTGTATATATCCAGTGACTAGAAAAACCTCACTACCCTGTTTAAGTTTCGCCAGCTGGTTATTTGCTACAGTGAGTACATATTATTAATTTACACCGAAGCTGGACTGCTTGTGCTATGTTGCTGAAATTCTCCTACTTCTCTTGTCACTTTATTCGAATTGCCACTCTGATGTAAGTATGCTTAATGTTTCCTGATCTAGAATCACTAGTGATTATAGACAAAAGAAATACTCTTTTGTGAGATTCTAGCAAGAGAATAAAGTTAAAAGTTGTGCTAAAATATGACGCCTACTTGGCAAAGTGTGTTATATAAAAACATAATTGTGGGTTCTCTTCGGACAATTTTTTTTATTATCAAAAATAGCATTATCAATCCCAACCTTTGCTCAGGGAACGTGGTCAAACGAAAGGAAGCGGAAATAGCAAGCAAAAGTCTTGTCTGTTCAAACACAACACAGGAACAGTCTGAGCGTTGTCTTCTTGTTGATCTTCCACCTTCAGAATTCTTCAGCGCATCGCTGGTCAGACGTGTCAACAAAGTGAACACATTTTAACAAGCACACATAAAAATGAAAAGATAACCAAATACATTTCATTTCTTACAAAGACAGATACCACCCCACCAAATCATTGGTTTCACTGAACACCCGTGACTACGTGATAAAATCAATTTGTGTTGTTTAAAAGGGATGCTTTCGCTGAGAGCTAGCAAGACCGCTGGTAGAACATCATATTAAGAATGCAGTGATGAACCTAGCATATCTGTTTTTATCTGTCGTGATTTTAAGGCTGATATTTGCATTCATTGCTATTTAAAGGTCCAACTATCTGCAGCTGATATCCAATCATATATCTTTGCCGTTCGAAAATCGCTCATTACGCAAGAGACAAAGAGTAGGACTATTGCAAGGTATGTGGCACAGAGAACCGAACTTTGCAAGATATGTTAGTGGCACAGAGAACCAACTTTGCAACATATGTTAGTGGCAAAGTCAGGGAAACAAACTTTTGCAAGATTTTCTGATGGAGCAGTCAGAGAGAGAACCGGACTATTAATTACAAGATACGTTGGTAAAACAGTCATTACTCTGACAGCACAACCTAGTTGAAGCAATAGGAAAATAATTGTGGATGAATTCACATGCTGATAAAAATACAATCGAAACACGTGCATGTGGCTGGACGTTGCTTTCTATAACATGAAATTAAGAAACCACACTGGTTTCAAAACAAACAATAACAGACAGGCGTGACAAACATGCTGTCCCTGCAAATTTTAAACGTGGCGAAAACTTCCATGTGCCTCTTGGCTGGGCCGAAAGGAGAATAAATAATTATATTTTAGTTGTTTTTTCTGTGCGCTGTATCTCATTATTATGTAATTTAGCTATATATATATATATATATTCCCCTAGTATTATATATTCTCATTTCTGATAACTTTATGTAGTACTCAGCGTATTTATGATGAAGTTCTTTGGTTGAAACGTCGATTCGGTCCATCGTGTACATGCTTCTTCTAAAATTGTCTAAAACCAATTTTAAATGATATATACTTGCCATAGAGTAAATAATAACAATACTGCCATACATTTCACGAGACGACCAAGGAGGGTTGCCTATAATGGAACTATCTTGTCGAAATTCAAAACCCAAATATCCACCATGAAAGGGATGTGCTGGATCGAAGGTATCACACAATTCAATAAACAAACATCATAATGTACTTGTTGATATGGCTAAAATCACAAGAGAAAAACCTAATGTTTGACACTAGAGAACATGCAAAAACGGAGACAGTGTGTCCCTAAAAACGGATGTGTCAGGCCATTGGTGGAAATAAAACGGCAACACCGCGCACTGTCATTCTGCTCGCAATCTTGTAAGACCAATGTCCTGCTATAAGAAAGAACCAGCGGGAGTTTAAGAATGAACGCTGAAGAAGAAGGCCATTGTGTTGACCACTGTTTTCTTCGCTCGTTCTCAAACCCCCCCCCCCCCTTAGCAGGAACTAGTCTGGAGAATAACGCATTGCATTGTGGATTATAACTTTGCTACAATATCTGCGACTCATGGTTCTACGTGCCTTTTAAAGACACTTTCATCTTCCACGGCAGTCGTCCGTAACCTTTTTAAAATTGTGATATTGCCGTGACGTGCATAATACTTATTTTGTAAGCATAATGAAATCCAATACTTTTAATAAATATTTCAAAGAACATACAGGTAAGTTTACTCGTACTGTCAAAACCTAAGCGAAAGGATTACATTATATCGACTCTTTCTACATATTGTCTTTTCTATGCCTTTGCAGTTAAGCTCCTTCTGGTTGAATGACGATCTTTATGACCACAAAGGCGATGATACTTTTGATCGCTTGATATGCAATAATATGGTGATGTCTCAGGATGTGGGTAACTCCTGATATAAGAGAGATCTTATATCTTATGCTCGCAAACAACATTTAGAGATCCTAAGAAAGGTAGTTTTTTGGTGTGAATTTCTAGAAGCCATCTGCTCAGTCATTGCACTCAGGGAAAAAGTAGAGCGAACATAGGCAGAGGAATCCGTAAGAAAGGATTGAGTGCAAGACTTGCAGATCGTTTGCTAAAACACGTTAGCCACTGATAAACATGTTCACGTTGTAATACCGTTTCGGTTAATAAATTAACAATATTTTTGCTTTCCTAGTGCAGTCCACATGTTAGCTCACCCAATTCCCAGCTGCCTTTGTTTCCTTACTAAGTTCAAGTTTATTTGCTGAAGTCTGTGGCGACTTTACTTCATCGTCAATACAAAGAAGAACACAGGTAGTGTTTCAACACACATCAAACAATACGCATTCAAATCCCCATATACAGATCACAAAGAAGAAGACATTTCAACTGTCAATAGTTTCACCTACCTGGCGGAACTCTCACAAACAGTAAACATCGACACTGAGGTAAATAACAGAAAAGCGAAATCTAGTGCCATATTTTTTGACTGTAGAGCGCCATGTAGATATATTTTGTGCAAGTTCTTCCCATGTATCTTAGTCTATTTCAAAGGCTTTTAGTGATATCTTTAACGAGTCCTTGTAGCGCTTCTTTTGGCCACCTATAAGCATATAAAGAACTACAGACTTGCCGCCCCCTAAAGGCCGGAGTACAGAAGAAGCATTTTAAAGACACTCTTAAGACATAACTGACGCACTTCAGCACACCCAGATTCGCGGTAGTCTTGCACAAGACAGATCCGACCTGCGTCGCAGAATCAAGAGAGGCGCAAATGCTGCAGAGAACATCAGACACCATGCTGTGCATAACAAAACCGCTCAATGTCCCACAGAATCCTCGCACACGTGCTTAGAGTGGGGTAGACAATTCCAGGTCACAAATGATTAATAAGTCACAGTCGAGCACACCGCAAACATCATCACAGTTGAGCTAAATGGTTATCATCGACTAAGACGGACAAACAAAAGCACTTAAGTTCAAGACTTCAGACTTTGCGGCAATCACACCTAAGTTCGTACCCCAAATTGTTAGCTTTATCAATTACGTGTAGCCTATGGCGATAAAAAGGGTCACGGATTGTTATCAAATCAAGTCCATGTGAAATTGCCAGTTCTGGGCACTAACCGTGACCGTCGATAATAGAAGACCTTTGCGCAGGGGGTGTTTCCGGTATGTGACGTCACGACGCAAGGCCCCCATGCTTACATGCGAATGCATGCAACTGACTTGTTGCAATAATAATTAATTACAGCGAAACAATCGAATACAATAACACTAACAGTGTAGATATATATCCATATATACACATTCTAGGACTGTTTCACAAGTTCTTAACTACTAAAAATATATTCGAATTTGCAATGTCATTATGTTTTTAGTATATTTTTCCCCAAATGACGTGTTATACACACTTATGTCAAGAATTTTGTCATCAATAATTAAATAATTATTTCTAAAGCATGTATTATATATGAAAATGTTTGACACTGGAGTATCGATAGGACTATCTATATAACTCTTCTGTTACACAAATTTTATATAAATTTTAAAAATGTGAGTGACAAAATATATTTAACACAATCTGGTTTTTTTTTTAATGCTCTCTTAAATTTTCATTTTAATTAACTGTATGCATCATATAAATTATTGGTCAGCAAACTGCTATATATTATTAATACATCCATACATACATATTCAAGGAAAGTTTTACACGTTTGTAACTACTAAACAATATATATCAGGATTCGCAATGTGCATGCCTTGTTATCATTTTTTGGAGGTTTTTCCCCCCAAATAAAGTGTTATAGGTCTACAGACTCATGTCTCTGATGTGGTCATTAATTGTTCAAATAATGTTTCTAAAAACATGATTTATGTATGAAAATATTCACTTATGAATATTATGTGTTCTTACAATGATTACACATAATGATACTGTTAATAATGTAGTGTTTGTTTTGTTTGTTTGAGAATCTCAGGAATTGTGAGTTATTAGCTCTTACTTCTTATGTGCAGTGGGGTGGTTTTTCTGAGCTGTCTTTCATACCCAGGAGGATTCAGCTTTCGGCTTAGTATAATGCCCATTGAAGGAGCCTTCTACTCAGAGGGGGTTTATGTCATGAGACAAGCTGATATTTTGCTTGGATCATTCAATATGCATATTTCCTACAACGAGGCACTTCGCAGCCAGCAAACTATTCCTCGTGTAGGAAGACCTTTTAATTTTCTCCCATACTATTCTATCCAGATGAACAATTCTGACAACAAAATATTCAGAAATGGATAGGTAATAATAATCAATTGAGTTAATTTGCTTACACACAATATTGTGTTAATTATGGAAAATTTAATTCACAAGAAAATTGTGGGGAAAAGCAATAACAAATATGTACATACCCAAGCTTGTATCACAGAAAGCTGACTCATATTCCATTTATTTTGAAATAATACACATCCACATACATCCTGAACCATTTTGAAATACACACACGTATTGATGTATACGGAATTTCGTATAGATGTCATCATGTCTTGATATCAGCAAACGCATATAAAATATGCATTTTCATAGAATTTGATATTATTTACATCTATTATGTACATATCACTACTTTTACACCCACAACCTATGGAAGGTGCAATGTCTGGTTAGGCATCAATTATATACAACACTATAAGGTTCCATCAACAACAGAATAGCTCCACCTTTTACCTAACTGTTCTTTCAATTTAGGCCTTATCTACTATATGTGACTGTAGGTTTGGAAAATCGTTAATAACATCTAAAGACAGCCATTAATTAACTGTATGTTCATGGATACTAGTAATTTGTGTGGCACGTTCTTCGGGGATCTATAAGATGCTGTGTATTTTTTTTCATTTAAAGGTAGGACAATACAGTTTGGTATAGATTCTTTTGTAAAGCAAATTTTTGCTGTGGAATTACATGTTCAACGCCATGTTTGTCTGTGAATTTGAATAAATAAGTTCAGTTGATAGAAAATGCTTGCTACTTATCACACTTAATTTAGTTGGTGTCTAGTCTCTATCGTGGGATACATTTAATCCATTTTCCTCCAAGCTCATTATCTTAGGGCAATTTAAAGTCACATAAACTTTGGTTGCACAATAGTTAGATTTGCAGCAAGGAACACAACACTTTAGAGGCATATTTGTTGCCTTTATAATATTATTGTGTGATATATCAATGTGACAATATTAGAAGAAATTAAACATTCTTTCTTAATGATACCATAACAAACCAAAAATAATCAACACACAGTGTAAACACATCAGATCACGATGGTAGACATTGCTTACAAAAAGGTGGCCTTTGTCCGGTAACGTGATACAGTAATTCTAGCCAACATGTCTGCTAATCGGTCGCGCGTTAACTCTTAAGCATACAAGTACTGACGTTTCGGTAATACAAAGTACACACGTCAGCGATTGTCTATCTTTAAACACCACTAGAATGTTAAGATGTTGACACGTTTCACGTAAGTTCTAACCCGTCTTTCAACTGGTGTTAATTCTTGCTTTGGGATTTTCTCTTTCCCCAATCCACCCCATCAACTGGCATTACTTCTTGCATTTGGATTTTCCTTCTCAAATCCACCTCATTAAACTGAAGTTAATTGTTGATTTAAGATTTTCTCTTTTTCCAATCTATTTTATTTTTCGTTCTGCATATTATAATTTTATGTTAATGTTATATTGAAATTTATAAAACAAAGATTGTAATGAAATTTTTATATTTTATAGTAAACTATGTCCTCTTTCTCTCACATCTCTGTCCCTTCCTTCTTACTTCTTCCTCTCTGCACGTTTCAATGTGTACGAGTTTATACTGAAATATCACCTAATCTGCTGCAGCTTTCGGACAGGATTATCTCAACCACAGATTCCATTATTTTTTTATTATCAAAGAATTTTGCTATAACCAAATTTGACACACGTCCGTGTTTGAAACGAAGGTACCTCGTCATAGTGGGTACACATTAACTGACTATATCACCATAGCGGATGTTCACAAAATAACTGACCATATCATCATAGCGGCTGTCCACAAAATAACTGACCATATCATCATAGCGGCTGTCCACAAAATAACTGACCATATCATCATAGCGACTGTCCACAAAATAACTGACCATAGCGGCTGTCCACAAAATAACTGACCATAGCGGCTGTCCACAAAATAACTAACATTATCATAACGGCTGTCCACAAAATAACTGACCATAGCGGCTGTTCACAAAATAACTGACCATATCTTCATAGCGACTGTCCACAAAATAACTGACCATAACATCATAGTGGCTGTCCACAAAATAACTGATCATATCATCATAGCGACTGTCCACAAAATAACTGACCATAGCAGCTGTCCACAAAATAACTGACCATAGCGGCTGTCCACAAAATAACTAACATTATCATAACTGCTGTCCACAAAATAACTAACATTATCATAACGGCTGTCCACAAAATAACTAACATTATCATAACGGCTGTCCACAAAATAACTGACCATAGCGGATGTCCACAAAATAACAAATTTATCACCCTAGTGGCTGTCCACAAGGTAACTGACCATAGCGGATGTCCACAAAATAACTAACTTATCATCATAGTGGCTATCCACAAAATAACTGACCATAGCGGCTGTCCACAAAATAACTGACCATAGCGGCTGCCCACAAATTAACTACCATATAAACATAGCGGCTTTCCCTCCCTCCCCAATTGTTGATGTAATTTATGGACAGCCCCCCCCCCCCATAAGAATTACTGCCATTATTTTAATAATTATTTACGGTTTAATCAAAGAAAAAATAATATGTTATCAGTCAATACTAACAGCAATGGTATCATCGTCATATTCTCGTATATTTCTTGCATTAGACTTCAACATTAAATATGATATAGTTACATTTACAGAAGTTGACATTTAGAGTAGGACTTTCCATTTTTCATCAGTTTTTCTAAATATGCAACAGCAAGAAACACGATATATAGATAATATAGTTGCATTAACAGAAGAGTAAATCTTTAGATTATGACTTGTTATCTCATCGTATTTTTTAGCAATGATGGAAAAGTATACATTTTTTAGCAGGACAGTAAGTATAGCCTAGCTGGAATCTTTCAGTCTTTCCTGACGATAGTATTATTGTTGTTCTATAAAGAATATAAGATACAATCCATGGCGGGTAGAAGACACAATCTGAGCTAATTTATATATAAGACACAAAGAACGAATAATAACATTCGACCAGATATAGCTAACATAGGTTCCGGTCTTAAGGGCCTACGGGTTGCGCCTCGGCAAAGGGCTTTAACCTTCTTTTTAACAAATACATTATTAAAAACATATTTTACAAGTGATGAAATGGTACAATGAAGGTATAGTTTTAAAAAAACCCAGATAAGATGTTAAAAATAAAGGAAATAGAAATAGAAATAGATATGTCTATTAGAAATAGACAAAAATAGACAATAGAACAGAAGGATATGAAATATAGTTGCCAGAAAGGACATCAAGTATAATTTTAAAATGACATTTTCCAATATAAAACTTCCTCAGAATATCACAAAGAGATGGGTGAATGTCATGCACAGATCGATAATGTGCTTGCAGACAGTGATTGTGCAGACTCTGGTAGACTAACGATTTTGCTCACGCAACCGTTCATAGCAGAAATGGTGAAACACGCTTCATTGCACTTGAGCTGTGATATCAGCAGAATTGCCACTCTCACTTGGCGGAAATGAGACGCTGGCATCACCGCAGTATCAAATTAAATGTGAATAGAAGGTTTCGAAGCACTGGAGCAAATATATCAGAACATGTGAGCTAGGCTCAACTATCTATGGCATGTCTTTGTGACATGATTCTATGAATTTGAAAATCTTTTTACGGATTTAACGATTGGTAAGGTGCCGAGAATTTATTTCATTGTACTCGGTTTACCCCATTCCGTCCTTTTCAATGAAGCAACACGTCTACCTAGAGTATCACTCACAGCACGTGACTCAGTAGCTTCAAACGATAATCCCCAGAAATCTCCGGAAAAAACCCACCTTGTAAACAGACATCGTGAACCGGATTTGAACTCTCAACCTTTTGAGCACAATGACTTAAGCCCTGTGTCCGGGAAATCCCTGATTTATGGCTATGCGTCCTAATATAATCAAGAAGGACTACGTTCATGGTCGAAAGTTACAGATTTCGCCGCACGTATTCTTGAGTTCTCTCCCCACCAACTAAGCAGATGTGCTAGTTTGTTTCTCACTTCTTTCGCTGAGAATAAGACTTTGTCACAATCATGAAGTCTTAAGTTCAAATCTCAGTTCTGCCGAAGACGGATGTGTCAGGCCATTGTCGCAAATAAAACAGCGACACACCGTATTTACATTCTCTGGGCTACATCCTTCTGGAAATCTAATAGGGCCATGGTCCTGCTACAAGAGATATCCAGTGAGAGTTTGAGAATGAACGCTGAAGAAGAAGAAATCTCAGTAAGAACTGCCTTTTTAAAGTCCGCAAAGTCCGCCCAGTAGACGTGCCGTTCTACACAGCAAACTTGTTTTTGTAATTACAGCTAAACTTATCCATGCATTTCTTAACATGAAAACAAGTCTTTTTTTCCCTATTTCGTGTGCCATGCGATCTTCTTTCTCTCCCATATTCTTTCTCTCTAGTTTAAGCAATCATTCACAACTTTAGATGGTAGCGGATCACGTTTGAACAGATCCGCTCAGCTAGCACTAATTCAGTTTCGAACTGTAGAGCCAGTACATTCTCATAATTGGACCAAATCACATCACTAGACAAAGATGGGATTTTAGCCAAGATATCGGCGCATTAAGTCACTATGAATATTGAAAGGTAGATAAATAACAGATAACAACAGAAACTGCATAGGTGTGTACATCTCTTGTTGACCAAAACATTTAAACAAGCATGGACCATTAGGTCTTAACGCTGCACGGACCATTTTGACACTGTAGTGTACGAGAACGTCCCTTTTTTATTTTCTTTACGTGCGTTCTTTGTTCTTTCTCAAATCCATGCATGTAAACTAGATGTAGTTCGGAGAACTGACTGCTCCCACTTATCTCAGTGACTACGAACTAGGGCTACTGTGCACTGGAAGCTTTTAACAAGAAAGAATGCTCGACAGCAGAGTTCAATCTCATGGCGCCAACTCTGCATGCCGCGGAAAGGGGGGAAAAAGTCACAACGCCCCTATAATTTAACCTCTCAGGAAAAAAGGCTTCTCTGGGACATTGCCGCCACTGAGAATTGGGAGTTCATATGAAATAAAGCTGTTTCCACTGCATAAAGAATACAAAGGCTATATTTCATGTAATACATGGGAATCGAAACCAACTTATACGTATGTAGTAGGCATGTTCTACCATTTTGTATGAAGACATTCCATCACATAATGTAATACAGCTAAGTAACATGTCTGCAATAATTTGATAGTATCAGTAGGAAATACTAATTAAGGTAGAAAGGTTACTATAAAATACCTAACTACCAATAGTAAAAATAGTAAAAAATAACAATAAAATATAAAACAAGGACAATTTTCTACGTTGTGGTCCCCTTAATTAACATTTTCTATTTATTCGATTTGAGAATTTATTCGTCTGGTTACTGCGGCACTCTTCATTTTGTCGGACATCCTCCGATATTTTAGTTATTTATATTATGGTAGTATCAATGTTGATCACGGACTAAATCCTAGAACTGCCTGTGCTTATTAATTGGTTATTATTTTCTTGGTATACTGCAGCGTTACCTATTCTGTATGAAACTATTACAGCTTCTCGGAGTTTTTCAAATTTTTTAGGGCCGGGTAGATATGTCTTCGTTATGGGAGGGGCTTTTTTAAAAAATAAAATTTCCTCATTCTCGTGTGGTTTTGAATGACATATCTTGGGAGAACCATTAGGAGGTGTAGAATGAGGTGAGCCAATTTTCTGGCTTGATTCCTGGTGCTAAAATTTCATATTCCGATTCTTGGTTGAGGACGGGCGGTTGATTATTTACACCATCCATCCAAATCTACTGGCTTGATTGTGTTACTTGTTTAGATACTCGCAATGGGTGGATTGTACATTGGCTTTCTGTTCTGTGCTCTTTACTCTTACACTTATTGATATCTGATGAAACCATCGTTTGTTGGGCAATATCAACCGTGCCCAGTCAACCATTCATTAATCACTATACACGCCGTAGTGCACAATATCGATTACAGTCACCAGCAGTTTGTGACAAGTCCTCATTATTTTGCAAACCGTTTACTTACGGTAATGGCCTCAAGCGGTATTATATTGACTTGTATGCCGCGTAGTTTCGTTAAAGACAGTTCTGTTTGATATGTTCTGTTTATCACTGTGTATCCTCACAAGAAACACATGTGTGTAAGTCAACTGCCGCCCCCCACTCATTACTTAGGACTTATCTATGGCCCTGTCTCCATTAATGTCCATTGTGTTTCCGTGTACGTTATTTAATTGATTTGTCGCCCTCTTTTGTTCCTCCTGATCAAGGATTTTAGTGTCTATTGCTTTGCTTTGCTTTTCTGCTTTGCAGACGGTCATTTAGCAATGAGAAGAAGCAATCCGTTGAATATTTTCTTAGGAGTGGGGACTTTTCAAGCGATCATATCACAGCAAGATTTTTGTTTGCATCTTTCTTTTTGTTTCTTTCACTTCTTAAACATATTACTGTATTTCTCAACAATGCTGCTTCCGCACGTAGATTCTGCCTCCAGATATCCCGAGTTTCGTCCGTGTTTCCCCAGTTTTTAGACTCTATGTGCCGTCGAAGACGGATGTGTTGGGTCATTGGCACAAATAAAACGGCAACACGACGCATTTCCATTCTCTGGACTACATCCAACTGGAAATCTTGTAGGACCATTGTCCTGTTACAAGAGATATCCAGTGGGAATTTGAGAATGAACGCTGAAGAAGAAGAAGACTCCATGTGAAAGCTTTTCATTGAGGATTTACAGATGTCTTTATAACTCAGCATTTATACCTCAGCTTTGGGCTCGATGGTCTTAATCCAGTTCCCCGAATAGTGCTTATTTTGGGATACAGCAGTTTGACATTCTGCGGACGTTACCCAGCCAGCACAATCTATTTATATTGAGTGTTTCCATGGCAGATGGTAGCTGAGTGCGGTACAACACTTACAAGTTGGTGATTTTGTCGTGCCATTTAATGTTCAAGATCTTGCAGAGTCTTAGATGAAAGATTGAAACATCTATGTTTCATTATTGTTATTATTATATTTCAGCTATTGTGAATAAATCAATTTACCAATGTTCCTGATCTTCCTAACGCAATATCATGTTTACTTTATTGTTAACAATACTGAATACGTTTGAAAAGCTCACAGCATGGTTTATAATATTTTGTCTATCTCTCTGGTTTTTTTTGGTTTGTTTGTTTGTGTTGTGTGTGTGTATGCGTGTGCGTGTTGTATGTGCGTGCGCGCGAGGTTCTGCTGACTGCTTCACTCATCTTGGCCTATTTGACTGATCCGATGTTTTAAATTGGTAACTTAAGTATACTTTATCGTCAGCAAGTTACCATCATGCATCAGTTAACGGTCTAACAACTGGTGTGACCAGTCCTCTGGGCTCATTTATGGAGAAGAATTTGACATAGCTTACGTACAACATTGTAACGATTCAATGTATGTGTACATAGTTGAGCTGGCCATCTATTCTCTACTCTTTGTGTACATTAGAATTTGCTATAAATGTATACTCTGGCTGTATTCTACTCATATCATTGATGTGCTACAGACATGTGGGCATGGGAATCATGTATGCACTGAACCGATGGCGTCAACAGAAGGATGGGGACATCACCGCGTTGCACTTTTGGAGAGGATGACACCAATATGAATAAATTAAAAACAGTACAGACAAACAACTTCCATTTACAAAACGTTCTGTTTAACCTAAACAAAAATGTAATTCAGTGTAATTATCTCTCTCCGTTGTCCTAAAATGGTCATCGGATTTTAAAATGTGGAAGTCACTACTAGGTTACCAGGTATCACCAGCCATAGTTAACTCACCCACTGCACTTTACTCAGAGTTGCACCTCTGCTCTTAACTCAGAGTTACACCCACTGCACCTTAACCCTGAGAAGTTATTGTTGGGATCAATCCGTATCAACACCAAAAATATACCACGCACAAATACCAACAACAACAACAACAATATACGTAGTCTTAACATTCGTAGACGACTTATCATAGTCTTACAAAACATTCGGCAGCATCATCCATGTGTCCAAGCTGAAACCTCTGCTGGTTGACGAAAGTCTCCGCCAAAGCTTTCCTCAATGCATCAGGATGTAATGATGACTGATCGCTGAACTGAAACTGTGTGAAAATTACCTAAGGATAGATTATTAAGGGAACTTCGTTAACTCGACATCAAACAAAGATTAACAGAAATCACACACAAGTACAAACAACATAATCGTCTAAAATTAAGGTTACCATACCTCCTTCTTTTTCCTATGTCCTATGTTGATGACATTATCATATATTTTCAGGACAGAGAAAGCCAGAAATTTGCAGGGGGAGTTTAATCGTATAGGGGAGAGTGCAGTGATTCTGGAGCTTTTGTTAATCCATGACAGTCATTGATAACATGGTTTCCCCTGAATAATCACATAGTAAACACATCCACGCCGTCGGTTACTTTAAGCGGGATTGTCCTCGAGAGGACTAGCACCATGAAGTACTGGGGGGGGGGGGCGGTTATGTTGGAACGAAGTCTGAGTTTCTAAGATCATGTTGACCACATCATTGTAAAGGCTTATAAAGGTCTTGCGGCGATGAAAGTTATGGCTGCTGTTCAGTTTGAGCAGAGGCTGTTATTTCTACTGAGTCGGAATGGTGGTGGTAGAGTATGCACTGGTGATTCTGACACTAAGTCAGACTCAAACAGAAAGATTGGATAGAACCAAGAATGTAATGACCTAATGAGGCAATACAAATCATACTGGAATGTACGAGCGATTCTACGAGAATTACAGGTAAGATGATATGATTATGTATACAGATAAGTCGGTTATGAGAGCGAGCGAGAGAGAGAGCCTAGGCCTTCATGAAAGGTAGGGGAAAACCATCAAAGGAATATGGTGCTATCAATCAGACGACAAGTAGCAGGACAATGGACATTTTGACAGCAACCAAAGCTTGGAAATGGGTGTGCTATAACTGCGACACATGCCTATATGCTCAATGACTCGATGAGCATGATTGTGAAAGTGCAAGCGGGCTGTTCTCTGGAACAGTGGCTGAATGCGGTAAAGAATTCCTGTGTGCGGGAAGTTACTTTTATTTTTGTGCCGGGACATGCGGAAGTCCGGGGTAATGAGAAAGCAGATAGTTTGGCCGCACACGCGGTTACTACGGCTGTTGGCGGAGCCATGGATTGGGTAGACATTTTGAACGTCTTATGGGAATACACACGAACAAATGACTGTATAAGTGACGATGACTCTTGTTGACAGACTAAAATAAGGAAGCTTGGTTTGAAATGTGGTGTCGTTAGAAAGGAGCGGTTTAGTGGGCGAGAAAGAATGATGGTAAATCAACAGCGTACTGGGATAGTCAGTCGACGTATAATGACAGATACACTCAAGGAGAGATATGAGCACATATGGACTAGTCTGGAGTGTAGTAACGATGACTCAACAACTAATTTATCAAAAGTTCAATTATATGCGTTATATAGTTGCTGAGACACATCATTACGAAGTTGGGGAAACTAGTGAAACGTACTATTTTAAATATATCGAGATCATGTATTTTGTGACATTAACTTGTCAACATTGACATAGCTATATATATATATAAAGTAATACGGCATTGCTAAATCAAAGTCAATATACAGAGAATTATAAGAATAATGTGTCACAAGAATAGAAATAATGAGAGCTATATTTGTTCTGTAGATGTGCTATAATAGTAGATACGTGTTTTTAATTTGCTGAATGTAAGAATAGTAAAGCTTTATTTTTGTTAAAAATTGTTATTTATTTTTAGAAAAGAATTACATTAGAAATGTATTTATTGGCATATGAAAATACTAAGATTTTAAGTTGTTTTCTGTTAAAATGTATATATTATAAACGCTTATATGTAACATATTATACAAATTCCTCTTCTGACAGGGTAATATGCTAACCCTAAACTGCAAGACATAAAGAACAAAAGTAAAGATTCCAGTCTTTAATAGTTGTGTCTTAACTTGGTTAAACAGGGATCTACCTTGGATGTTTAGCCCTGATTTGTGTAAACGTCGGCCTGCCTTTGATGTTTCGTTGACAAACTGGCTACTTTTCCAGCATTATTCTCTCTTTACCAGCAGTAAGCCTAAGTAGAAGCTTGTCTTAAGGTGTTTAACCCAATATCAATTCCCAATCTCTTTGGGACAGGAAGGCCTAATGTCGCCGTATATACACGCCTTTGATCGATATATCAATGTCTTTAGGCTACTAACCAGGCACAAAAATCGGTTTATGTCATATAATGATTCGGTCGCACAGCGTCTCGTTACATGACGTTAGTGTATGTATCTATGTATACGTGTGTGTATGTAATGTATCTTTCACTATTGCATTATGTATGACCGTTATAGAACGAATCCTAATTCCAGAACAATTTCTTTCTGAGCGGTCCAGAAGAACAATTTAATTCTGAGTGGTCCAGAAGAACAATTTAATTCTGAGTGGTCCAGAAGAACAATTTGATTCTGGGGATATTGAACCTGACACCTAAGCCGCCCGAGACGTACTCTGAACTTCTCTGCTACTGAGCCGGACACATTAATGGGGGCTGGCCTTAGCATTTAATCCCATACTTATCAGAAACATATCATGTTATGTCAATGAATGACTCTTTCATTATTTTTGTTTGACTTATTTCCTAGTCAGAATTGAGACTATTTTTGCTTTACCATCACAATAATTATGAGTTATTTTGTTGACTTTATCAGGAATCACAATAAATTATTTATAGCTATTTCCTAGTGACATTATTCCTACCGAAAATTGTGACTTTTTATGTGATATTTCTCATAGCCAAGATTCGTATTTTTGTTATGTACCTTTATAACTTCCTGACATCAGCATTTCATATTGGTAATATTTCACAGGTACTCAAAGTAACAGTGAAAGTGCACTGGATTTTACGTCACTGACATATAGGGTTTTTTACTGCCAGATCAAAAGAAAGAACAGTACACGAAGCCAGTGGTGCCTTTACTGCAACAACAAGCAGTCTAACAATGGGTGTATTTGCTGTAACGCAGGCAATTAACTGTCTGGAATCGCAAGCCTATTCTCATGCGAGCATACTAAATGATTCAATGAATATGATTCAAGAAGTCAAATGTATGTGATGTACGTAGGGGATGGGTGGAGTCATTAGAGAGAGCTCAAATGTGGGCATTACAAAAACTCACGCTTATTTTTGCTCCCGGACACGCAAGCGTGGTGGGAAACCAACGGGCCGACCAATTAGCTAGCCTCCCCACCACAACAGATGGTCAGCCTATGGACCGAGCAGACATACTCATTGCTCTTCGTGAGTCTTCACGATCTGAAGATTTTGAGATGAATGAGCATGAGTCCATGTCGAAAATGCGCGAATTAGGAGTGAAGATGTGCGTGATCTGTATAGAAGAACACCTATAGAATACCAGAGTTCAAAAAGAGCAGTGAACCAACATAGAACCGGAACCATCGGCCATTATACCCTGAATTTACTGAAACGGAGATCTGATCACCTATGGACGTGCCCGGTGTGCGAAGAGGATAATCAAGAAGCACCTAATATTGACCATCGAGACATATGAGACATGTGGGATATATTGGAAATCATTCTCCTCAAGTGACGAAATTAAATTTTCTCGTAATTTTCATTGGCTGGCATCATTAAATGGCCAATGAAAATCAACGGAAAAGTCAAATGCATCACTTTAAATAGATTATTTACAATGAACCCGCAGACCTATATAATTCACGAAAGACACGCTTCAATATTTACACTTAGGGATGGTTCATAGTTTATCTATACTACACTACATTTTAAAAAAAAAATAGACTACACTCGTTGTGAAGAACGTGTACTCAAAAAAGATGGAACCGTTTTTAAAAAAAAATATTTATATATGTACTATAGTTGACTCCATATTTTACATAGGCCTATACCTTATATATCCGTCAAAACTATATTCTTTAGTCGTTTTTCGTTCTTCCTCTTGATATTATGTTTCCAGAGCCACGTCTGTATTGCAATCGTTATATTAATCCTATCAAAATGGCGTAATAAGACAATCACTGGAAAATTTTAATGTGTCCCTTTTGAAGGATAATTCTCACTTGAGTCCACATGTCTTACATATTTGTCGATGGTCGCGTTTTGATCCTCATGAACTACGAGCCGTGAAACTTGTGTTACTTGTGTGCTTTCTAGGGGGTGGGGGGGGTCCCCCAAAGCTCCCCAGTAGGCTTACTCTTTCAGTGGGGTGTGAATGCTTTGAGAACCCTTATATATTGTGCATATGTATTTCAACATTACACCCTTCCCCTTTTCGCGGTTATCTACTGAAATGCTACCTTCTGTATTTCTTCCTCGTGTGATTAAGTTTTTCTTTAAAAACTGTAACACTATTTACTTGTAACACTATGTAACACGTTTCACGTGTTTACCTATTTCAAAGTTTTACAGCACTCCTACTTATTATCAATGTTTATGTAGTTTGCTGTTTATTAGATATAGCCAAAACTAGGTATTGATTATACGCTGTTGTTGACTTTCATTACATTGTCCTTAATTTGGTTTATATTGCTCAAACAAGTTGCATGACTGAGTTCAACTTTTTTTTTTGTTACTACAGCCACGTGATACTGGGACTAGAAACAGTCACGTGACAAGATAATATAATATACAAATGTACACACTTTGCAGCTGTTACATTTCTAGCCAACTCAACAGGTACTCACCTTTAGAGCACAGAAAATACACGAGTTTCCCATACAGGTGTGTCCGGATAGGCGACGGTAACTACGTCGAAAAACATCCAAATGCCAGAATACCTGTAAAAGAAAAGTACACAATTGAAAACCTACAATTTTCTCTACAATGTAATAGTGAAGTGATAAAGTATTTTGAAGTAATACTGAAGTAATAAAGATGAAATAATACTGAAGTAATAAAGATGAAGTAATACTGAAGTAATAAAGATGAAATAATACTGAAGTAATAAAGATGAAGTAATACTGAAGTAATAAAGATGAAATAATACTGAAGTAATAAAGATGAAGTAATACTGAAGTAATAAAGACGAAGTAATAAATGCATCTGCTTCTTCTTTATCATTATGTCATCATATCACATCCCCAGTAAAGTTAAATATTGGCTGTATGCTTCATTTCGGGTCATTCATGAGAACCAAAGATACGCCTCATTTTTATCCAGTGTACCCACTGCGCCAAATCTTGCGAATAGATAAGTTTGATCACACTGATAATAAAATAGGCTAATCTATAAACTGTGAGCCGCCTAAGTAGGGTCTAAAAATCGCATCAGTGTCCACTCAGACCAGCCTCTATGTAGCAGCAAACTTGAATAGATGAAAGCCTATAAAGAGAGGACATACTGTCGTTCTGGTATAACATAACCTTCGAGCTCAGGTTGGAAGGTCTTAAAACGTAAGTTGAATCAATCAATTGAAGTCAGCAACCATCAATGCATCTATGTAATTAGATTTGTACCCCCCTCTGACCACGGAGTTTATTTTCAAAGCATTGTTCATCTTTATCAAATGTGGTCTTAGTGGTATGAAATAACGCTTAGAAGTAATATCACCATTTCACATCATAAACTAGTTCTTTTGTTCGCAATTATTGGGGATTAAAACAATGATAAATTGTTTAGATATTCAAGATAATAAAATATGACTTATAAATAGATTCTGGGGAAAAACTAAATAATTATAGTTAGTTCAGTCAGTCAGTCAGTCAGTCAGTCAGTCAGTCAGTCAGTCAGTTAGTTAGTTAGTCGTCGGATCATCATCACTGCAAACTGGACACATCCATAGTTGCTCCGATCTCTCCTTTAGTGTATCCGCCATCACACTCCTGCTGACAGTACCTGTCCTATGCTGGTTGACGATCATTCTTCTGCGCCCTCCAAAATGTTCACCTCTAGCAACACCGCATTTCAATCCCTGATCTTTAATCCTAGCCATTGAAAAGGAATCATCATCCACATTAGTCTCACTCTCGCGTGTTATATCTCTTAAGGAGTTCAGAACGTCAGCGCGATCCATTGCCCCATCGCCCTGTGCCAAAATCGCACACGATGCCAGTTGATCAGCTCTTTCATTGCCTCAAACGCCCACATGTCCCGGCACGAAAATAAATGTAACCGCTTTCAAGCTCGCATTTCTCAAGGCCTCAATCCACTGTTCGCGAACGAGACCCACTTGTACCTTCTTAATCATACTCATAGTCACTCAAGATGCAGACCTGCGTTACCTTCTGTGTGCGTAGCCACTCAAATGCCTTGGTCACCGCCATAGTATCCATGGTCATACTACTCGTAGTGACCGCAATAGCACCACTTTCCTCCTTGATCGTTTTACCTCCGCACTGAGCTGTAAAGGCCCATGCACTGCGAACATGCCTAATTACAGATCCATCAGTGTATATAATCACATCCCCCTCTTTTTATAATTATATACTCTCTAAACATGTTATTGATTATATCCACGTCGAAACTATATCTCCGTAATATATGTATGCGGTATGTATACTTTTAGATTTCAATTTATTTTCTTTTTCTTGTTGGTTCGTTTTCAAACTCCTGCAGATTAGCAAGATGTAGTCTGGAGAACGGAATTTCGTGTCATTCTTTAAGCTTAGTTGTTATGCATCCTTTCGGTCCGACATATCCTACTTCAGCAAGGAAGCATAGATGAGCTTTCAAACACATCAGTATTTATTAAGAAAACCGGAATTAATATGTAGACATGTCAAGCTGTGAACGAGAAGAAGCCACGGCGAATTGATAGAGGGAGGAGGCACGAAGAAAAACTAGGAAGTTCTGGAGCTACATATTTCTCTATTTTTGCACCATATCTTCTTCTTCATCGTTTAATCTCAAACTCCCGCTGGATCTCTCTTGTGGCAGAACAATGATCCTACTATAATGCCAGCAGGATGTAGTCAATGGAATGGAAATGCGTTGTCTCACTGGTTTATTTGCAACAATGGCCCGACACATCCATCATCGGTGGTGGACCATATCTAATAAGGCATAATATTCCTCGAAGAAAGATGACACACTTCTTTTGGGAGGTCTTGGAGGAGAGGGGTGAGGACATCGAAGGAAACAAAGGTAGAAAAACACTGAAGTAAGCAGTGCGCATGAAACGGAAACATTTTATTTTCTATTTCTTGAAACGAAATATGAATATAAAGTGTGAATATACGGAGCATGTGTGTGTGTGTGTAAAAAAATAAATCCATTCACACTGCCTGTTTGATCTGGATGTATGTCAATCTGTGCCATGACTTGTGTCATGAATAGTTTCAAACCTAAATCTTTTATTACCTAAAGTGAGAACCAGGAAAATGCAGCACTATGCGCATCTGAAAATGTTCTTATCGATTTTTTACGTAGTTTTCATACATCCAGCACTTTATAAGCAAAACAAATCATAACTAATGGGTGCTATTCATAGTACGGGAAATTTGAGGTGATTCAGCGGATTTGATGTTTGATTAGTCAGAGAATCTTGTCCAGGAAACGCCCATCTAGCTCTTCAGTTTATTTGGTATAAACAATTTCAGTAGTACAGTAATAAGAAAAGATGGTTATGAAACTGAAGTCTACCAGCAACAATATCAGCGTGACATTTGTCTCACAATAATTGGTATTTATGTCCCACTGTTCGTCTTGCCTCACGCGATGTCACAATTTATAAGTGAAGTGTAATGATACCGCTTGTCATCTAATACTAAAATCGATATGTCATCGATTATTTTTCCATGAATATAGAGTCAAAGACATGAAACAGACACGAACATTGTGATTAAACTGGAAGACTACCGGTATACGGAAATCATGGGAATTGAACCAGTCCGTTCAACGGCACCAAATCGCCTAGCAACTATTGAACACGCGTTCTTCCGCACTTGACTAACCGCATCTAAATGCGGTTAGTCAAGTGCGGAAGAACGCGTGTACCAGTCCGTTAGTCTCAAGAATTTTTAAAAATTGTCCTCTGGATTCCTACTTATATTTACTTGAAGGAAATCATTTAGAATTAAGATATATCAGTATCATTATAATCATCAACAATGACCTGCAAATAAAGTTGAACTGTCCCTCCATTATTTTTTGGATATTCCCATCTTATACGCCTACTTAATTCTAGTCAACCAATATCTTCCGTTACCCCGGTTTTACCGCAAGATATGAACATTGACGAAGACTGGCTCCTCAAAACTATATTTTTTAAATCGCACACTTACACATTTCGGACATATAAAACACACAATTTTGTTGGAAAAATTAATCTTGGAGGGTAAAGTTCCAGGTAAGAGAACAATAGGAAGACCAAGACTACGATGGACACATGACACCGAAGACCAACTGAACATTACATCGGAAGAAGCTGGGCAGCTCGCACAGAACTTTGAAGATTACGGAGTGGCAGTTAGAACAACGTTCTGCAAAGGACACATCGCTTAGAGAGACTAGATTTTTCTTTTACCCTAATGTCCCCATCTTATAATCTTACGATTTTCTAGTCAATCAATATCTTCAGTTACCCTGATTTTTCAAAATAAACCAGTATACAGAACAAGGGACACTCCCATAAGTGCTTCGCTCTTCGCTCCATCAACCATCATTCTGCTTCTGTTATTAAACAACTGCAGATTAATGGGAAGTAGTCCGGAGAACGGAACTCGCTGTGTCACAGTTACCAGAGTTGCTGTTATAATTCTGCGCTTTTCGGTCACACATATTTGACTCCGATATGGCTTCAATCTGGGTCACTTTGGTCCTTCATGGGATGGGATATCCAACTCCCTCCCCAAACCTTCTTAGTCGTCTCCTATAACATGCATGTAGAGTAAACAGTGTCGCTATTTTCTGCTTCCTTTTCTCAGGCTACAAACGGACAAAAAAAAATGAAATGAATGCTTGGATCAAGTTGTAGAACATGCACAGCACATGAACTGTAGATTACAGCGACATCTATGACTGCTAGAATCAGAGCTGCCACGAATTCTAGATCACTAGTCCTCAATGTGGACCACACGCCCCACTCCAAATTGGACCACGATGAAAATAGAAACTGATTTCTACAATAAGGGCTACAGAAAGCCAACTCGTTATCTATGTGTAACAAGTTATTTGACAAGGCGATGCTTTCAGAAATGTTCATCAAAAATGTTTATTTCCAATACATATTTCTTACTATCTTTCGATCTTTCCCATCAACTTTGCGTTTTTCTAACTTAAGGTTGATGGGAAAGATCGAAAGATAGTAAAAAAAAATATGCATTGGATATAAACAGCTTCGATGAGGGTGGACAGTAATGTAGGAGAATTCCAAAAGCTAGAGACGGTCGCCAGACAAGGATGTGTAATGTCACCAGATCTCTCCTCTGTATTCAGAGGATATTATGCAAAACATAGAAAGCATGTCAGGAATAGAAGTTGAAGGTTACAATCTGAATAATCTGATATGCTGACGATACAGTTCCGATTGAAGAGAGTGAACAATAACATCAAGCTGTTAAAAACGGTAGTACAAGAAAGTGAAAACAAAGGCCTCCGTCTAAACAAGAAGAAAACAGCAGAAGTATTGGTTGTTTCAAAGAAATACACACCACCAAAATACAGTAATACTATGAATGATGCAAAGTTAAATCCAAGCGGATAAAGTCAAGTATCTTGGTGCCACTTTAACATCAGATGGTCTGTGCTCCAATGATATCAAGAGCAGGATAGCACGAGGCAAATCAATATTTTTAAAAATGAGATACATTCTATGCAATGGAGTAATATCAATGCATACACTAATTCGAGTACTAGCATGTTATATAGAGCCAATTCTGTTTTTATGGAAGAGTAGCATGGACAGTAAACGAAAGTGCCCAAGATAAACTGGAGGCAACTGAGATGTGGTTTTTAGGAAGAATGATAAAAAATTCCATGGACAGTCAAGAATACTAATGTAGAAGTCCTCAGAGATACTGGAGTAAAACGACAAATTATAGCCAAAAATTAGAAGAAGACAATCAAGATTTTTAGGGCATGTGATGAGAAAAGTAAAACTTTAACATTTAGTAACGACTGGAAAGATAAAGGGGAGAGGAGACATGGAAAGACAAAAAGAGAAATTTCTGGAAGTGCTGTCACTATGGCGCAAAAAGAAGTCACCAACTGAACGTATTAACAACACAAGAGAGTTGTGGAGAAGCATGATCGTCTACGCCACTCGGCATGGCACTTGATTGAACAAGTTATACTATAAGCATTGAGGAAAGTTTACACGTTTTTTATGTTTAGAAAGGGGAGAGATGTGGCACGGAAGTAAATTTATCACGAAAGAGGACCACGATTGTAAAGACAGTTGAGAACTATTGTTCTAGACAACAAGTAGCTGTAGGGTGATCTGGTTAAGGAGTGCGAAACAAAGAATAAGGACAACCCGACATAATATAAATAAATGTGCTGAAGTCGGATGTGTCAAATCGTACAAAAGTCACAGTCCAAGTTACAAACTATAAACTAACACACAACGTATCCGTTCTCCGAACAACATTCCGCAAACTGGTAAAAGTACGGTAACACTGGACAAACAATTTATAATAGAAGGATGTTTTCTTCCATCTAAGGCAACCTAAACACACCCAATCTTCAACCACCCACAAACCATTTGTATATATAGTACGTAGTAATTACCCAAGATCGATCAATACAATTGGATGCAACCATTTCTTCTGAGTCACGACATTGCAGTTAATGTGGGGCTTTTTCAAACTATGAGTGAAAAATATGGCAGTTGTTTTCTTTCTTTTCGTCCATTATTTATTGATGCGTTGCCGTGCAACGGTTTATCAACGTATATCTTTGAAACTGCTTATCAATAATGTCTGGATTTGTTTTATTCTTTCCATTCCACGTATCGTGTGTGTCTGACATTTTCTTAGTATTTTAAAAATAGACACATGAATATTTTTGTCTTGTAAAGGTTTTAATATAGCCATATAATTATAGAGTTAGCATAGCCAGAGCGTTGATTATGTAAGTCATACGTTTATGTAAAGATAGCTCTTTAATTATTGAAACTGTTTACAGTGTTACTTAGCAACAGAAAGAGAATACAATCGCTTCCGGGTATATTTGGTAGCTCTCTTTTCTCATCAATATGTCAATGAGTTCTTGTCACAATTGCCTTTTTAAAGAGTTTGTTCTCAAACGTCCATGTTCTAGTCTGTGTAACCGTGTGTTCTCGTTTTCAAACTTTCAGGTGCCCGTATGTGTAGCAGTGTGTTCGTTCTCCAACTTCCAGCTTCGTGTCTGTGTAACCCTGTACGTTCTGTGTGTTCGTTTTCAAACTTCTGAAAATCGCCTGTGACGTTGGGCCCAAAAATGGAGCATATAATAGCACAACTTACTGTCTTTCATGAACATCGTTCGTACATGTCTTAAGAGACGAATGAGAAGGTTTTGGGGTGGAATTTGCTGTCCCATCTAAAAAAGAGCCAAAATGACGCAGAAACAATGTAGAAGTCGGATGTGTCAGGCCAAAAGATACATATCGCAGTTAAAATAGAAACCATGACACAACGTATTCTGTTTTCTGGACTACATCCAGATAATGTGCAGGATATTTGAGAACAAACGCAAAAGAAAATTAGTTAACCAGACAAGAAACTTTGTTACGCAGACAAGAAACTTTGTTACGCAGACAAGGAACTTGGTTACGCAGACAAGAAACTTAACAATCTAGACATGAAACTTAGCTGTATCTTCTAAATTCCATGACAGTAACGTCTCTAGAGTCTCACAATCCCATGTCATTTGCTATTATCATTAAGCTACCCTTTAAGACAAAAATTGGAGGTGTTGTAGAAGTATTATACTCTCTTTTCGCTGTGATGGCCCTGTGTTCGCTTTCTCTCTAAGATGAATTATTGAAACAAATGTCAAAATGATTTCTGACAGCATTTTCCCATTTGACCCGATCTGTGACAGCAGATTAGTGTGGTCAAGTTAGTAGTTATATCATCAATAAATCACGTGTCATGCCGAGGGGCGTTGGCGATTATGTTTCTCCATAACTTTCTGCCTCTTGTCTTATTAATAAGTTCAGTTGACATATTTTATGCCACAGTGACAACCTATCCAAAAAATTATTTTGGTTTCCTGTCTCTTCTCCCCTTGATCTTTCCGGTGGTTCCTAAATGTTCAAGTTTTGCCTCTTTTCATCACATGTTCTAAAAATCTTGATTATAATTTTTGCTGTAATTTATCGTTTTACTCCAGCATCTCTGAGAACCTCTACATTAATTATATCATAGAGGAATTTAATTTAAAAAATAGACGAGCTATATCAGGATGTATGGACTAATGCGCTTTCTAAGAAATCATGTGACATTACGAAGATAACGACTTAATGTTAATGGTCCGGAAAGACCGCTGATTTTTTACATATTTCTCACTCTATCTAAATAGTCCCCTAACGCCCCCTCCTTTCCACCGGCGATCCCATGCAACCACAAACTCCACCTAACAGTGGCGTAGCATATAAGTGGTCATGGGTTCATTCCCCAGTTGAGGAGGAAATGTAATTTCAGATCGTAATGGCTCCCGGTATAAACCCAGCCTTAATTGGGTACCGGATTAATCCGGGAAGTAAAAACTGCAAGGGAGAGGAGATTGCTACTGCTCTCATATATCAGAGCCACTTAAATGTGAGACTGCTAACATCTCAAACCCCTACGACATTAATAAATGCCCTGGTTTAACTTTTTACCAACAGTCTTGTACACATCCGTTCCCTTATCTGATAGGTGCACAATGATAATTAAATAACCATGCCCCCTCCTCTCCCCCCCCCCCACAATCCGTATTGCATGACAGGTCACGTGTTACCCTGTGTTCCCCCTTATCATTGATGCCATAATCGATTTTTAAACATAGATCTGGAGTATTTTATCTTGGAATATGTGGACTCCGGCGACACACATGAGATACATATTTTAAATCTACCAATAACAACCACAATTTAAAAAAATAACCGGTTTCATACTTAAAGTTCGCTCCCGTGATCTATATATATCCATGTAGTGACACAGGGGTTACTAGATAAACTATTCGCAATCAGTCAAGAATCCACCCTAAGATGTGTTTGTCATAGCTGACCCATTAGTGCCTGGTATGTTCAATATTAAGGATTGGCAAAGGGCAGTCAAAATATTTTGTACACAAATGCAGGCTATACAGCTGTATAGGCCTCCTCAGGTTATGTACGTTGAGGAAATAAGTGTGAATATATAGAGATCATTGCGAACGACAATATAAAATAGTTCAGCATACATCCTTCTCAGTCTTTGTTATTTCTTTGTAGCTTGCAGTTGGATATCGGATATAAATATATGGTGTCGGTATGTGCAAGACTCGACATTTGATATCATGAATACATGGTTTTAGCACGAGTTTAGTCCTTCTCAATTGTCGTTTTCACTGTGGTGTCGAAAATATGGGTATGTCGAATTTGTGCACCTGTCGAATATGTGCAATTTCATGTCATTGTGAGAAAAATCATTGCACGTGACAGTTTTCCAGTGTCACGCTCACAGAATTGAATGGAACCGGGCACCTAAAAAGAGGATCGGGACCGGTAAGGCGTAATGAAAGTGTGGAAAACCATTCCATTCAGTTGTATTATCTACAAAATAACTGGCCCACTAGGGCTCAAACTTCATATGCAGTCCACCTTTTTTTTAAAATTAGCTCATTTTTGGTTTTGGCTCAGGTATGTTGTTTATCGTTTTCGCACGGTTGACACGTCCATACATCTCTCAGGGAATAGCGATTAGTGGTTCCGGTTCTGTGTTGGTTGATTATTATTTAATGAAGTTTTTGTTAGGGCTCTCTCCGGTCACATCTTCACTCCAAATTTGTGCATTCTCTATACTGACTCCTGTTCATGTACCTCAAAATCATCCAATATGCAGACTCGCGAAGATCAAGGCGCATGACTGTTCGATCCATAGGATGACATTTATTATGTTAGCAAGGCCAGCTAATTTGTCGACTCGTTCTTTTCCCTCTACATCCACGTGTCCGGTGACAGGGGTGAGTGATTTTTGAAAGTGAGGTTACTTTTTAGCCCTCTACAGTTGGACCATACAACGCACAGAAGCTCATTACTCTCGTTCCAGGTCTCAAAGGAGCAGCTCTGACTCTCTGGATAAATTTGAACAAAGGTTAACATAACAGATGTAACATGGGTAAATTATGGTCCTCGAGGAATTGACATACTTGTGCAGTGTGTGTTTGTGTGTGTGTGTTTTGTCTGTGTGTCGATATACCGGTCCTTATTCATAAAGTTGGGAATATACACGATGGTAATTTTGACTTCGGGGAAATAAAATACAGCCTGTTTTTTTTAATAGAAAAGTACGGTGGTCGGATTCAGAAATCGTGTTGACTCACGTTTTAAGGCGAATATGTGCCATCTGAACATACCTGGTTCAAATACTGTGTACTGCCTTCTCATTTTAAAGTAACAGGTCGTAATACTCCGCGACTAAGCAATTGTCCAAGGTTCGGGATAGGCAAACATGCTTATAGCTATTTCTACAATCCAATGAATGCTTGTATGGCAAATTGGTCAAGAATAGTCTAGAAAGTGTTATTCTAATACTGGAGGCAAAATTCCTTTATCTATTGTTCTCTGTTCGTGTGACATTTCCCCAGTCAGACCTAACCAGATTAGGTGGAAACAATCAATTTATTTCCTGAACTACGTAAAGTGAGTGTTCCAACTATGTAGATTACAGAAATGTTATGTATCTACTTTTATTATTTTGTGTTTTAACCTTAGAACCTAATAGCTGTAGTGTATCTCAATAAATCATTGACTGGATAAGAAATGTAAGGTTCGGGTAAACATGATCAAGTAGAGGTTTGGGCAGCACCTGACGTGTCACATTGTGACATCGATGAAGACAATGGTAGTAGTGAAACAATGTCACAGGAAGAAATGATATCGATAAGTGATCGCCTGCTTGGATAGTGGTTGATCAGAAACCTCACTGATGTCTCTTTCAGTGTACAACCCTTAGCGGTAGGGCAATTCCTTCACATTTCTATAGCGCTCGACCTGGTAACCAACCATTTCTTGTAGATATTTCTAACGTGGCTCACAATTAATTGCAGTGAAAATGAGGCAGCAGCTGCATGAATATATGGACAGGCTCAAAGGGAATGAAGAATGGACTTCACTGTACTCAGGTCTTCCCATAATATCTTTCGTAGCTCTCAACGGAACAGCGCGCCACTTGCTGTGACTACCGCTTATAAACCACCCATGCAAAAGAAAACTTAGTAGATGACATACTGTTATACTGAGACTCTCATGGAAGTTTTGTAGAATGTCATGTGTACAATTATAGACCCCCTCTGAGTAGAAGCCACCTTCAATAGACAGTGTACTCAGCAGAAATCAGAAGTAAGATCTAATCGTTCGCAATTCCTGGGGTTCTCAAACAAACAAACAAATTACCCATAGCACGTACACCGTCGTTTCAAGAGTTAATCTCCAGGGATATCCGAAAGTTTGCCTTATACAAGACGTTAATCGGTATCAAACCTAGTGAAAGAAAAACGAAGGACTTAACCAGTATGCCACACAGGTTTCTTAAAATGATGTGGAGGAACAGAGAACATTGTTCAGTTTTTGAACCTACTACAATAGAAGACCGATTTATTTATTTATTTAAATATCGAGTTGCACACATAATTCTATCCCGGACAGTCCACCTGAAGCAAATGCCTCATTCAAAAATATTGGGCTCTTACTGGTACAGCCAATCAGCATCTCAAGAAGCTGTAATTTTAGCGAATTCCTTGAATACGTCTTCTCCCACAGCCTATAATATATTGCTAACAATAGAAACATGTTGGCTAATTGAAAACAGCTTTCTAACATAACCTGTTTGACTATTCCCGTAAATTTCATTGACAGTCGACACAAAGTATAATTATTGTGACCAATAAAAACCACGGTTAAAGTCAATTGAGGTATGTTGGTGGAAGGCTGTTTTCTAATCATCCATCATGTGTTAAATTATCGATGGTCTCGGATATATAGACACAGTGGAAATGGATAATTTTTGTCATGAGAAAATACATAATTGAGTAGAAGAATTGGTCGCTGTCAACGAATGCACGTTACACGGTCAACAGAAATGACATTGTAAACCACAGGCTCATAAGTTTGAGTAGACCGATAATTTTATCAACAAGCTGATATTGTAGAATTGAGGTGAGACAAACAGGAAGTATGCAAAGATACATGCGGGAGAGACATGAGATGGACAGGATAGTCTGTCAGAGTGCACCAAGACATTAAACATAGAATGTCGCCCGTGTTTTGTCGGGCCCGAAAAGGGAGCAAAGAATAGCAACACTGTTTACCTTCCACGCATGCCGTATAAGGCGACTAACGAGGATATGGGATGGAGTTGGCTGTCCCATCCCATATAAGGTCAGTGATCCAAAGCCATACTGAAATCGGATGTGTCAGGCCGAAAGGCGCAGATATCGCAGCAATGCTGTAAAACATGTCACATCGCATTCCGTTCTCCGGGCTGCATCCTGCTAATCTGCAGGAGTTTGAGAACGAACGCAGAAGAAGAAGAAGACATAGAATGTTGAAGTACCATGCAGCAAAAATTATTGTGGAGACAGCACTTGATAGTAATTAATGATATATATATATATTTGTAAAAGATTAAATTAAACATATTTTAGCCTTAGCTGATACTCCCTGCGCTTTCTGAAGTGATCGCCGATGATAAACTCTAGGGATGAGCAGTATATAGTCGAAAAACGAAATTAGTTATTTCGTGGTTTACATATTGGTTGTAATATCCTAATCCTACTTAGCGCTTAAGTCTCTTTGGCCTCTAGGAAGTAGTGGCCAATCTTACGCCCAATCCACTTTATTGCTTCTTGCGAGTTGTATAACGCTTCACACTCATACTTCCAATATTTGAATGGATAAAGCACAACAATCTTCAGAGATCCAACTTTATGAACCACTACTGTTGTTAGTGTGACAGTCTATTTCCGATCACCAATTGTATCAACCACTACTGTTGTTAGTGTAACATTCTATGTCAGATCGAAGCAGTTGGTCTATGTCAGATAAAAGGAAATTTTTGAAAGTCATGTCGAAGTTCTGAACCATTCTGATCGTTACGTGGGGTGACTTTAAATCTAACACTACTATACGAGAGGAAAGCAAACAAACCCATTATCTTCCTTCATTAGACAAAGGCAATGGACTTACATCGGCCATGCTCTCAGAAGGAAGAATAAGAATTCCTCATCAGTCACTAAATTGGGTACCATCGAGAGTAAGAAGAAGAGGGAGACCTAGAGAAAGTCTACGAAGTACCATCAATAGAGAATGCATGTCAATGAGCCTAAACAACACGCAACAATTGAAAGACCTGGCAACACAAAGACAGAAATGGAAAGCTATTGTCTCTGCCATATGGGGCCGCCTATGGCCCTGGAGGAACATAACATAACATGTCGAAGTAGTTAGATTGTCATGTAGAAGCACACCGTCTTATCAAAGCTGTTAGTCAGTGTCGCACACCGTCTTATCAAAGCTGTTAGTCAGTGTCGCACACCGTCTTATCAATGCTGTTAGTCAGTGTCGCACACCGTCTTATCAAAGCTGTTAGTCAGTGTCGCACACCGTCTTATCAAAGCTGTTAGTCAGTGTCGCACACCGTCTTATCAAAGCTATTAGTCAGTGTCGCACACCGTCTTATCAAAGCTGTTAGTCAGTGTCGCACACCGTCTTATCAAAGCTGTTAGTCAGTGTCGCACACCGTCTTATCAAAGCTGTTAGTCAGTGTCGCACACCGTCTTATCAAAGCTGTTAGTCAGTGTCGCACACCGTCTTATCAAAGCTGTTAGTCAATGTCATGTCGAAAGAATTTCCATTAACTGATAGATTGTATTATTATCATAACGAGTTTGAAAATCGTGGTACCCCTGAATGTAAGAGTTGCAGTTTACTTCACATATTGTTGTTTGTGAGTGTTCACACAATTATAAAACTGACATGTTGTTGATCTGGGAACACGCACATCACTATCACGAGAAGAATGTACTAAGTTCTTCATGTGCTGGTGAAATATTTGACATGTTTTCAGGAAGGCGTGACAACAACGTGCCAGATTGTTGAGCATTCCTGTGTCAAATTGAGCACAGTCAAGAACGTCACTGAAATAACAAGAGTTGAACACCTGTACATTTTAACGATTTTATTTCAGGTACTTGTACACCCTAAAACACGCGTACACACACGTTTTAGCAGTATCTGCTTAACAACATCAGTTTTGTTACTTTTTGGTTTACTACAGGTCTTCCATTTTATGTTCGTTCTCAAACTCCTGCAGATTAACATGATATAGTCCAGAGAATGGAATGCGTTGTGCCACGGTTAACAGCTTAGCACTACTTTTGGGACTGATTCATCCGACTTCAGCATGGATGCTACAGCTATAAGAGACTGCACAAAGGAAACACAAGAGATACAAGCTTCTTCCGCTATCGCCTATACCATATCAGGGTCATGAATCTGTCCTTTTTCGAATTTGCAGCCTCCCACGCCAGAGCACCCTCGGGAACTTTCCCATGACTTTCTACACGGATATGGTCAAATTTGTTCTCATTTTCCGCTCTCTCCGTTGGATCCTATTCCGACTACTTCCTATTCTTTAGTCGGATTACCAAACGGTGTCATCTATTCTGCGACACCACCCCCCCCCCAAACCACTCTATCGGTTACGGTACAGAAATGACAAGAACCTCAGCGATATATCGCCCGTAGCCATCTTAAGTGTAATGCTTCTTCTCGTTATTCTGTCAACATCAACTGCGAAAAATAACACGTTACACATTTGCCTGTCACCCAGATCCGTTGTCACATTCCACAAAGCCATGGGTGTCCCGTGACGTCATATATGTATATATGTCATCATCTGCACTCATTGCCCCCCCCCCATGATGTACATAATAAATAATAGTAATAATAATAATGAAAATAATAATAATAATAAAACGCAATACCTGCCAGGGTCTTAGGGGTATCACATTGAGACATGGTGCAGAAAAAAGCCCACGCATCTCTATCATCTTCATACGTTTGAAAACTTCACACCCAGTTCAATCCTTGATATTATCCAGCCGTCTCATTTCACCTGGTATTCTTCTACCCTCCACAATATCTCGAAGAAAATATTTTGCCATTGAAGAATGCCTCATCACGTGCTCGTACCATGGAAGTTGACGAAGTTTTACAATTGTTAACAGTGGTTCTTTTGACACGTTAATACATTAATAATATTATGCAGAAGCTCATCGATTTTATGTTCCCGGTAACAGGTACCCTACACACGTCTATAGAATTTGTTTTCAAACGCCCGAATTATTTCAGTTTAGTCTGCAGATAAAGAGTCCAGGTTTCATAGCCATATAGAAATATGGACAAAACCAAAGTTTTATATCAGTTAATCTTAACACTTAAGGCGGTGAACCTGCTTTTCCAAATGGTGGTTACTCTTGTCATGGCAACCATGACCAATGTCAGTCTCTTCTTAACCTCAGCTGTTGATTCACTATCACCACTAATCCGGTCTCCGAGATAAGCAGGTCCGTAGATACGGGGAGGGGAGTTGAGGTGTGTAAATCTCCCACCCCACCTAGTGACTTTTAACACTAGTAACTTAACCTAAAGGTCGATTAAAAACCCATCCCCTAGCGAGTTTTTGCAAAAAGGTCTTCAAATTTTCCGTCAAGCAGTGAAATCGCACGAAAACGGACGAATGATCATTTGTTTTACAAAATGTTGGTAAAATCCCCTCCTTAAGCTACTTATATCTTCAACCCTGACGATAAGCAAACGTCCAAACATCCTCAAGCCCGTGGTTGTTAAATGTTATCGTTAGAAAGATTTCTCAGTTTTGCCCACAGGTCTTTTTATATTGTTGGTAGTCAGGGCTAAATAACAAGTAGTCCTTCAAGGCAATCAATGTCATTGATTCATCAGAAACTAAGAAGAGGTTACAAGGCCAGACACAAGTAACAAGGAGATATGCGAGAGGTATATGTAGTGGAAAAGAACTGTGTTCTTTGAATAGTTGGTTGGTGACCACTCGGTGATAACTGAGATGAATTGGACAAGCGGGTGGTTAAGACATTGCTTCTAGTTGATGGTAAAGTGTTAGAAACATTTATTCTTTTTTTGCATGTTAAAAAGCCTAATACTGCGTGATGATAATAAGCTGAAGTTAGTAATTTATTTAAACAGTTCCTTAGCACAGGTTTCTCTTTCACCCTACGAGAAGACGAGGAGGAAATCGAACGTGACAATGTACATACTGTATTCAGAGAATGGTAGAAATGGGAGTGACTAGAGGTGATGGGAGAAAGTGCTCCCTCTCCGGAAAGATCAGAAGAACGCGTAATCAGCAACTGACTGGGACACTGAGCTTATACACTTTTGGATGGCTGACGGAACGGCAAACATAGCATATATGTGAATGCACCAGTGTAGTGACGCTTGTTCCTAATCAAGAATAGGTTTCTCTTGGCTTATGTGGTCTTGCAACTGGCCACACCAACTAGTTGACCGTTGAGTGATCAGCTTTTTTTCGATGGAATGCGATACGATGTAAGTCATCAATTTAAATATCGGTTGAGCCGCGACCGATTGGCAGCAGAAGACCTGTCCTCTGAATTAATTCGGCCTTGATTCGTTCCTTTTCTTGATTTTCCCCATATTTTCCGTTGGTCAATATTTATATGTTTGAAATCAAATGTCAAAAATAGTCAAGGCTACACCAAGTATATAAATAGTAACCAATGGAGAACGTGACAATCAAACACGTACCGAATAAAGGCCTGTTTACTTTCTGCGGTTAGGTCTTATAGTTCTGTCAATAGTCACGGTTGAGCCATTGTGAATAGTGTAGACCGATTTTTGCTGTCATGATGTACGTAAACTAAATCACGGTCTTGCTGATGGACGTATCCTTATCAGGTTTAACTTACACGTACCTTGTGTACTACACATAAAGGGCAACAGTAAATGATAGAGGCTACAGAAATGTAATCGCACAGAACAATGCAGGGAATTCCACACACAAATAAATCAAGGATAATTATGTTGTACCGAGACAAGCTAGGGAAGGAGGCAAATATTGCCAAACATGCAATTGAAGCAGAAAACATTTCTTACGCTTGATGCAAGAATATTTATTCCATTTTTGTCTTCATTTTCGTATTTGTATTTATCTGATACTATTTTCAACTGCCAACTGTCTTCCGGTATCAAAACATATATTTTTATATTGAATGATTTCAATGAGTCCTACGGCTAAAGTACTGGGTTCGAATCCTGCGAAAAGCAATTGTGCTACAGGACAGCTCGGAAATCAATGGCAAACTACTGAGAGTATTTATATTGTTTAGAAAATCACTCTAGTCAAAAAATGCTGGGTTGATGGCCAGGTCCTGAATATGATACACTGCAATTTTTGTTTTGTAAATGCGTCCCAGGTAAGTGAGCTCTTTCACTAGTTGTTTGGCCATCGATGAAAATAGCAGCTTTTCTTTTGCGAAGTTTCCTTGACAATAATCAATAGATTGGGTTATTTCAGATATGAAAATATGTAATGACACGGATTGTACATTGATTTCCAATATCAGCACAATCTAATTGTATTTTTCAGCATTTTAGTTTTTATAAAAGTCGCAAGAGATTCACTTAAGATGAAATATCAATTTGAAAGGGAAAAAATCAAACAATTGGCTTGGTTCTTTTAACTACGAAATAAAACAGCCAACCCCCACCTGAATGCATATTTAGTAGGTTATTACGACATTTATGGCAGCTTAGTGTTGATTGTTTTTTCTCACATTTCTATCCCGGATACATATATGGAACTTCAGAGTGTGTTGTTGAGTGTGGAAAAACGTGGAGTATGTTGTTGAGTGTGGAAAAACTTGGGAGTATGTTGTTGAGTGTGGAGAAACTTGGAGTGTGTTGTTGAGTGTGGAACAACTTGGAGTGTGTTGTTGAGTGTGGAACAACTAATACTTGATGTAACAATCTACACTGGAACATTCTTTATTAATAACGTCTTTCCTGTCTGCCTGCATAAAAAAAGTAAATCTGAACACGTCAAGACCAGTGATTTCCAAAGTGGGGTCAACGCCCCCACAGGGGAGCAATTTAATTGTCCATGGGGGCAATTCAAGGAGCAATTATGCCCTAAATTGTAGGGAATAATTCTATTTTTGCATGTAAAAAATATGTATATGTTATATAGGGCGAGGAGCAGACTTTTAGAAAGATTTAGGTTGGGCATGGTAGAAAAAAAAAATGGTGGGAAACACTGGTCTAGACTGATAATCTTGATGACGCGACTCGTACCCTGAAAATGAACTATCGCGTTCAAGAAATATTCTACAAGAAAGTTATACTTTTCATGAGATGTTACTTTCAATTTCCCCGTAACCCTATTCGCGGCAGTCTGAAAATATAGGACATATTATTTGCACACATCACATTTTTGGGCTCTGACATCGCTATGTAGGGCAGTGAACATTTCTCTAAGAAGAAGATAAAACAGTTCAAGAAAGTCAATTTTAGCTCTGCTTATTTCAGTATGCAAAACATAATCCAAGAAAACAGCTTGAAAAGAGCCAAAGATTGAGTTGTAACATAAACGAGTTTGAAAAAAAAATGTCTTGAACTTGTTGAACATGTCTTAATATGGGTTTTATCACACTACTAGCCGTAGTTTCAATGGTCGTTGGCCTAGTTTTAGACTCATTTCCGCTTGATTCACACGGTTCGTTTGCAAGTTTGGCATATCATATTATAGTGTCACAGAATTATTGAAGAAGGTCACAAGTTAAATTATGCAAATGATTATCAAGCGACAGTGGCTACGACGGCCATATATTGAAAGACATTTATTGTTACATAGCAATTATATCCTAGGTGTGTCGTCGAAATCTGAAAGGGAAAAATAAAGTTACGACTCTAACCTGAAAGTGGTGACTGTGTATTTGGGGAGGGGTGCAGACGACTATTCCATTATAGCGTGTCAATTGATCCAGAACCCAATGCTAAAGTCTGATGTGTCAGGTCGAAAAGAGTTGATATCGCATCCAATCTGTAAACTACGAAATAACGTATCTCGTTCTCTAAACTACATCTTGGGAATTTAGTTCTCATTAAAGCTATCCGTGATGTCTGACTGTTCTAACAACTGTAATAACAAAAGAAGCCATTGATTGGATGTATACAAGTGGACATGTCTGGATTGTGCCTATATTAGAAGTTTTTTTTTTTTCTTTAAAAAATTGACTGTTCTGTAACTCACATTATTTGTCCTTAGAGTTTTTTCTTCCAGTGTTGATTCTCGGACAAATATATTTGCCTCACTTCATATTTAGAATATTCTTGTAGTATATGCTATGCAAATGTCTTCGTAGGATAACTAACACCCATTGGAGTGAATTCAAATCGAATGATAAAATCAGAGAAGAGACACATCAAAATTTCATCATAGATGTTATCAGAATACGCCGTTGGTTCTACATCGCGCATGTCCTACGCGCAGACACCAACAGAATACACCACCAATCTCGTGAATGGATACCTACAGGCAAAAGAGCTAGGGGTAGACCAAAGAAACACTCAGAAGAACAATACTTAGAGAGTAAAACAACCAATATTCATAATATTCAAGAACTGCACAGAATAGCTTTGAACAGACAGAATTGGAGAGATCTGACCTCTGCTTCATGCGCTAACTTCAGCGCAAAAGGAAAATGAATGAATATGCTGTGCAGTCTGAGGTGTATATCTAAATCTCTCGGAAGTGTTGCCAATCTTGAGCTGTGTATTGTATACATGTGGATGCCGAGTTGGGAGGTGTATTCTGTTCTGATGCGTAGTGTGACAACTTGTTCGGGTCTGCTGAAAATTTATATACAACACTGTTCTGTCAGCCAAAATAAGGAAATTTCATACTCTAATAAACCAGGTTGTTTTGTAAATACTCCTCTAGGATGTGTAATGTTATAAACAACATGAAAATATCTTTTCAGAAGGTTAGGACGATGGGTCCTACGATTTATTCTTCGGAATATGTATCTAAAGTTAGAGGGAATTGTTACCTCCATAAACGATACCATTGATAAAAGATATTTAAATGATAACTATGTTATCATTGTCTTTCTAAGCGTTAGTTCTCAAGCTACTACAGATTAGACGGATGTGGTCCGGAGAATGGAAACTCTGTCATAATTTACAGTTTGGATGCAATATCAACATCTTTCGGTCCGACACATTCTACTTCAACATTGCTTCTTCTATGTCACTTTGAACCTATACGGTATGAACCGGACAACCCCCACCTCAAAAAACTTTCTTATTCGCCTCCTATGACATGTACGACAGGTAACAATGTCGATATCTTTGCTCCCATTACGGGCCTCTGTATCCGCACGGGCTGGTGTATTTTAATTATGTGAAAGCCGTGCTTAGCCTAGATGTGATTTCTCAGCCTGTTGTATCCAGTTCGTAGTTTGTTGTTGGTGTAACATTTGTTACTGAGGATCATTAGGTTCTACAGCTGAGTGCACACGTTCCCACTTTGTCTTGAATTCTGATTTTATCAGTCATAGATTAATGACATGAGATGTCACATTATTGCCTCTAATGATCCTATTTTGCTTTCCATAACATCAACCGTTTCATTTCCAATTATTCCAGAGATACATTGTAGCACTGCATCGTTTGTGGTAGTGCTGAGATGCAGTAAAAGCCTTATCCATAGAAACAATATTCCAGAATCTTCAAAGCAAATATGGACGCTACAAGACGCCCCAGAATGCTCATAATTGCTTACAGAATCATAATAGACAGGTAGTATATCTAACTGATGCATAGTCAATGTCGCAGATATTGAATGATACAAAATGAAACCATTTAAATTACTGTCTCTAAATGTACCGCTAAAGTTAAAGTCTCTCTGGCGTGCGACAAGGAAGTGTTCTGTCTCACTTATTAATCATATATATCGAGTGTATATGCATAATTGTCAACACCAATGAAGAAGACAACCTAAACAACCTACTGCGCGAACTTATTTTTCAGACGATCTAGCAATAATATCAACATCAAACGAACAACTACAACAACATATAAGTAGACTTCACATAACATGTAGGGACTTAACATGAAGATAAACACAGAAAAAACTGAGGTAATGTTAATCGCAAAAACAGAAAGTAACGCAAATCGCCCATTCTAATCCATGACCAACAACGTAACCAGGTGAAATAATTAACTGATCTTGGAAGCATCATATCATCGAATTGGAAAAGCACCAAATAAATCCAACATAGCATACCGAATCTTGGGGCAAAGGTATTCTATTTTCAAAATCAAACAAATGAGCATGAACACCGAAACTGCACTATATAAAACGATCATAATATCATCAATATGCTGCCCTTATCAAATGTGGACACTAACAACAGAATCCAAAAGAAGACTTGTTGCAACAGACACGACTGTTTTATCTACGTAAAATCCTCGATGCAACAAGAATCAGAAATGAAAACATCAGAAGACTAGCAAACACAATGTCAATTCTGTATTACTACAAAAGACAACATGTTGGTTTTCACATTCTTCCAGACTACCATCAGACAGTGCCCCTCAAAAAGTATTACTATACAGACACGATGGATACAAATCCCGGGGCAGACCGTGCATACGATGAATTACAGAAATAAAAATGTCAACGAAAATAAACATATGTGAAGCACACAAAGAAACCATCTCAAGAGAACTCTACTCCTGACGCTTGCAAGGTATGAAGGGGTAGAAAGGGAAAAGAAGAAATTAAAGTCTGAACAAGCTAACAATGAATATCAAATAATTAAAACATGTTCCACAATGATTTCATCGAGCCTAGATCAACCCTTGCCGTTTCCAAAACGCCCACAAGGGGCTGCAGCGGCTCCGTTGAGAAACACCAGGTTATATTTTAAAATGGCGATCAATAGTGGAGCTGAAAAACAGCAGCTGAAGCACGACTTATGTATGCCCCAATTTTCTATAAAACATGATATCACTTGTCACCGAACGCAAACCAACTGCCTCTCACTGACCACCATTGTTTTAGACACAATGCATGACTGTGTGTAACATTCCACTAAAACTTGTGGACAGAAACGCTATACGAGTATACAATACCAATGTTATGGATCTGTCTACGTAATGGTTGTCAACCATTTTTCAGGGTCGTGGGCTCCTTTTCTTGACAAATTTTCATATGTGCCCCTCTCTCCTTTGATGTATAAAAGTGTATTTAAATATTTTACATTTCACCAAGGTTCTTCTAAATTTTATCTTTATTCGTCTTCTGCGTTCATTCTCAAACTCCTGCAGATTAGCAGGATGTAGTCTGGAGAACGGAATGCGTTGTGTCATTATTTACAGCATTGCTGCGATATCTGCGGTTTTCGGCTGGACACATCCGACTTCAGCATGGCTTTGTGTCACTGGCCCTATATGGGATGGGACAGCCAACTCTATCCCATAACCTCCGTAGTCGCCTTTTACGACATGCGTGGAAGGTAAATAGTATATTGCTAATCTTTGCTCCCCTTTCGGGCCCCAGCAACACACGGGCCTATCTTTATAATTCTGTTTACGCCCGTGTGTTGTGCCGGGGCCCGAAAGGGAAGCAAAGAATAGCAACACTGTTTACCTTCCACGCATGTCGTAAAAGGCGACTAAGGAGGTTATGGGATGGAGTTGGCTGTCCCATCCCATATAGGGTCAGTGACCCAAAGCCATGCTGAAGTCGGATGTGTCAGGCCAAAAAGCGCAGATATCGCAGCAATGCTGTAAACCATGACACAACGCATTCCGTTCTCCGGACTACATCCTGCTAATCTGCAGGAGTTTGAGAATGAACGCAGAAGAAGAAGATAATTCTGTTTTTCTTTTCAAGTGGTTACTTTTCTTCCTGTGACGGCCACTCTCTTATCTGGATGGGTATGTGTACCCCCTCCCCTGCCCCCAAATTGTAATATTTTTTTTTTTCGTAGGCCTACAACCACGTTGGTGTATGATATAACAGTATAATATGAGTACAGTATGATATAACAGTATAATATAAGTACAGTATGATATAACAGTAATATATAACATGGCATATATGTGGGAGTTTCAATGCGCCCATGGAACTTGTCACACATTACGTATTGATATGAGTTGTGCGGTTAAACATGGTAATTACAGTATACAATGAGAATACACATCCTTCTTCCAAACGTTACAACGGCACTAGCCGCATTACTATCTTCGACATAAGAACATTGTTGTATATGTAATCGCAAGTTGTTTATCTCCATATGCAAATAATAATCAATAATAATAGAGTATTCTATACAGAAAGCTATTCAATATGTTGTTTTGTTGGTACATATTTTGGTTGGTTAAATAAAATGTTCATGCAATGGTGAGTTACGCATCTTTCAACCTCTAACGTTAGTCCAATTTGGTTCCCGGTATATCAGAGCTTTTCAAACATCACAAAATAGTCAAGAGTCTGGTAATCACCACGATTTCCTGTTATTTACCATGTCGTAAGAAACAACTAATCAGGTTCGGGATAGATTTAGCTGTCCCATCCATAGCAGCTACACTGTAAACTTTGACATAACACATTCCGTTCTCTTGACTACATTCTGCTGATCTGCAGGAGCTTGAGAACGAACGCAGAAGTTTAAAAAAAAATATTTTGTATTTTTATCTAATATCTAATATTTTCCACGTATGAAAAAGACGACATGTGGAAACCACTCTTACTGTTTAGGTCCACAGTCCTAAAATCTGTGCGCGGAGAGTTTCATGCAAGGTTTTATAATGAAATATGCGGCCGCCAAGCTTAAGAGACCATTGCAAGTAGACGCTCTGTAAAAATTCCTGTTTTGGTAATATTACCTCACTGTGCCACGAATATTTGAGCTTGTTCGTGCGATTATGATGGTAAGATTTATATACTGAACACACACACAGAGTTCGACATTGTTTAAAGCAGGGGTCGGCAACCTTTTGCTAACTGTGTGTCAACTTAAGGTTTCAAATTATTCAGAGTGCCAACATCACATACCAAGAAGAATGTACAGAGTCCAGATTCATCACTTGTGAAGAGTCTGCGTGCCATTTGAAATTGCATGGCGTGCCAAGTGTGGCACGCGTGCCATAGGTTGCCGACCCCTGGTTTAAAGACTCATTATTGTGCGACAATAGGGTAACTGTACACGGAACTGCAGCTGCGCCAAGAAATCCATACACTAAGAGACTATTGCGGTTATTAAGAAATACTTATTAAATACTGGTCTCCTATTCACGTGCAGCTTGTGTTCCTGAGGATCAGCAAACAATTCTGTGGATTTATTATTCTGAACATGAAGTAGTAGTTTGTGACAATGAAAGAGCACAATCTTGACTTCGAATGTATCAATACTACAGGGATTTAAGGGAAAAAAATAATCTATACGAAAGGGAACCCCTGCTTATATGCTTCATACGAAAGGGGGAAGAAAGAGAAATGCCCGTCTAGAGAATGCTCGGGTAAATGATTCGGAAATCAGGGTTGAATAAGAAAATCTAAAACAGTTCGATAGAGAACGGCAGTTGCAGCTATATACTTTCACTGTGAACAAGACGATACTGTATAGCTGTTTGTAGTTATGTTTTAAAAAATTCATACGCGTTGGCGTGCACGTACATGCAGCGGGATAAATAATATTAAAAAATCAATGAAGTTGTTGTGTGGGTTTCATGTATTATAGCAGGGATTCTCAAAGTGCGCGCAACCACCCAGTGGAAGCGATGAGAGACATCAACGATACAGAATCTAGGGGGTGATGTAGGTCAGGGAGAGAAAGAGCTTTTAGGGAACACCGAGTACTTCAAAATGTAAAAAAAAAATATTGAAAGTATTTACAACTTTTTAATTTTCAATATGATAAGTTTATGTTGATATCAATATCAACTCTATCTGAAACCTGATCCAATTAGTATTATTGAAACCAGAGACAAGCTTTTATTGAAAGCTGGAAGATTTTAAAGTGTATTAAACTGAATATAATTTACATCCTTTCAACATTCTGAAAATTCTGTAAATTTCAGTGTAGAGGCCAAACAGGAAAAACAATATTTCAGATTCCAACATGTTATTGTTTCTCTTTGAAAAGATTTACATTTAAATACCATTTTAGTGGGTCATTTTTGCCTGGCGTTTACGTAAATCATAATTTTCTGTGTATAATTTATATCCTCGGTCATGACAGAATAATCTCCCTAAACAAAGTGTAGTGTTGACTACTATAAATACGAATGTATCGCTTTTCGTCATTAAATAAAATGCTACTTTGTTTGATTTATGAAAATTGTTAAACAATTAGTCAATGAAGGCATAGTCCTCATATATAGACATAGACAAAGTAAGCAATTGTGGGAAAAAACCGTTACCAAAAATATAATAACTACGTAATGTCAATTTTTTTTCTTCTTCAAACTACCCCCTTCCCACATCTTTACGGAAGACGTATTTATGGTCTTGGTTGGGAGGTGGGAAAAAGGCTATAATATATATATATATATATATATATATATATATATATATATATATATATATATATATATATATATATATATATATATATATATATATATATATATATATATATATATATGGCCGGGGCGTTGGCAGGAAGGAGTTTGAGAAACACTGTACTGTAGTGGCATGTCAAACAGTAGAAACAGGTGCAGAACTAACGTCAGACCAAATATATGAATGACTAACCGAAACGAACGTAGTTGGCTTCTCTTTTTGAAGAAAATGAATGTCTAAAAATTGGTATATTAAAAAAGATTCTGCGTTTAGTTGCCCTTCAATGAAGGAGTATAATGGAGAATCAACTTATAGCAACCGTCAATGGATACAATCTCAAGCATGATCAGCAGAAACGATGATTTGTGTAACGATATCTAAGACACTGAATGCAGTTTTCCAAGATCCAGTACAAATTGCAGCATTCAGGTTGCGCATCTTCAGTCACTTAAAAGCAACCAATAGTGTAATTAGGAATCTATTATAGCTGTCATGTTGTCCATATAATACATTTTCAAACTTATTAAAACTTACGTTTTAAATCAAACATGTTATGTTACATGTTAATCGCACATAAGAAATATGGCGACCTTGACATGTCTTAAACCTCCCATGTCCTCTTCTTTACCTTACATAAACCATATTTTCTTCGTTCACTTTCAGACTTCCACACCGATGACTCATTGAAGATACCACATTCAAGGTAGCATAAACCCTAGACTCCCACACTGATAACTAACAAAGGTAGCAGTAAACCCCAGACTGTCACATTGATAGCTAACAAAGGTAGCAGTCAACCCCAGACGTTCACGTTGATAACTAACAAAGGTAGCAGTCAACCCCAGACGTTCACGTTGATAACTAACAAAGGTAGCAGTCAACCCCAGACTGTCACATTGATAACTAACAACGGTAGCAGTCAACCCCAGATGTTCACATTGATAGCTAACAAAGGTAGCAGTCAACCCCAGACGTTCACGTTGATAACTAACAAAGGTAGCAGTCAACCCCAGACGTTCACGTTGATAACTAACAAAGGTAGCAGTCAACCCCAGACTGTCACATTGATAACTAACAAAGGTAGCAGTCAACCCCAGACGTTCACATTGATAACTAACAAAGGTAGCAGTCAACCCCAGACTGTCACATTGATAACTAACAAAGGTAGCAGTCAACCCCAGACTGTCACATTGATAACTAACAAAGGTAGCAGTCAACCCCAGACGTTCACGTTGATAACTAACAAAGGTAGCAGTCAACCCCAGACTGTCACATTGATAACTAACAAAGGTAGCAGTCAACCCCAGACTGTCACATTGATAACTAACAAAGGTAGCAGTCAACCCCAGACTGTCACATTGATAACTAACAAAGGTAGCAGTCAACCCCAGACGTTCACGTTGATAACTAACAAAGGTAGCAGTCAACCCCAGACTGTCACATTGATAACTAACAAAGGTAGCAGTCAACCCCAGACTGTCACATTGATAACTAACAAAGGTAGCAGTCAACCCCAGACGTTCACGTTGATAACTAACAAAGGTAGCAGTCAACCCCAGACGTTCACGTTGATAACTAACAAAGGTAGCAGTCAACCCCAGACTGTCACATTGATAACTAACAAAGGTAGCAGTCAACCCCAGACTGTCACATTGATAACTAACAAAGGTAGCAGTCAACCCCAGACTGTCACATTGATAACTAACAAAGGTAGCAGTCAACCCCAGACGTTCACGTTGATAACTAACAAAGGTAGCAGTCAACCCCAGACTGTCACATTGATAACTAACAAAGGTAGCAGTCAACCCCAGACTGTCACATTGATAACTAACAAAGGTAGCAGTCAACCCCAGACTGTCACATTGATAACTAACAAAGGTAGCAGTCAACCCCAGACTGTCACATTGATAACTAACAAAGGTAGCAGTCAACCCCAGACTGTCACATTGATAACTAACAAAGGTAGCAGTCAATCCCAGGTTCTAGCAGTGCCGTATAGTTTTTAATGAAAGGAGAGGATATATCCAAGTGCTTCTCCCTGTTCACGTATGTTGAGGAGGTCTGAAACAAATGTTTGCCTATCACAAGGCTGGTGCCACAGATGCACATGTATGTTTATCTTGTATTTGTGATACAGGCAATGTCGCTGTCTGTCATGTCCTATTCGTAGTCAGGAAATGTTTACCTGTCGTTTCTCGCCTCTCCCCCCTGGTGAGCAGATGGTATGATAGTTTTAATGTGATCTGGGTAACGCGTCCCCACTTTGATTTGGGTGTGATTTTTATTTTCAGTTTTTATTTTCTGAAATAAGAAGCGGGTATTGTTCACAAAAGCCACTACACTGCGCGACGTGCACTTACAATAAGTATACAGCTTTGTTCAGTGTGAAAATGTCAGTCATTATATTGCTGGGTTTTTTAACCATAAAAAAGCAGTTCTTAATGTCCTGTTATATAAATGCATGTCAAATTCAAATTGATATTTAATTCATATAAATGACTACAGATGATCAAGTCAATAAGAAATCCACAAACACCAACACAAGATGATTATCACATTATGAACAGACCAGAACAAGTTATAATTCTACGTCTCAGAACGACACAACCGACTCCGCAGTCACATGTATACAAAGTTCAAGATTGGCAACACGGCCATGTGTACATGTGGACAGGCAATACAGAGTGTCAAACATATACTTCAAGAGTGTTCTGAGCATGAAACGCTGAGGCAGACATATTGGCCAGAGGAAACAACACTGGAATCAAAGCTCTATGGGACACTGTATGAACTACAACAGAAAGTGAGTTTTATTAAGGAAACAGAATTGCAGATATAGACATGTTTCAAGTGAAAGAAAGAAGAAGAATATAAATGACTGCGTCGGCTCGGTGATACGGTGAATAGTAGGCCCATGTCGCATTCAGAGCTCGGTGATAGGGTTATAGTAGCTCTACATAGCAGGACAAACTAAGATATTGATATTATAATATAGTTCGTGTTTGAGATTACAAAATGTGGCACTAAAACAAAGACATTACCGGTAACTTACTATTACTGAGAAATCATTTGCGTCTGTTCTCAAACTCCTGCAGATATGCAGGATGTAGCTCGGAGAATAGAAATCGTTCTCACTCTTTACAGCTTGGCTGTGATATCTTAGTTTTTCGACCTGATAAATCGGACTTAGCATGTCTTCTGGGTCACTTTGACCCTCTATGGGATTGGACCAGTGCAGGATTTACTTATAAGCTAAACTAGCTATAGTTTAGGGCCCCGAAAAAAATCATATTTGGCACTGACATATAATATCTGGACTTATAAAGTGCCCCATATCTCAAATAGCTTAGGGCCTTATCAAGTCTAAATCCGGCTCTGGAAGGGACAGGCACCTTAGCATTCAAAATGTTAAGAGTTACTTTTAATAACTTGTTAGGCAGGTCACAGCGCCGCTATTTGTTGCTCTCTGTCAAGTCTGGGCAACACAGGGGGAATAAGAAATAGACAATAAACGATAACAATGGTTGAAGACAGCTCGGCAACAAACTCAGCAACCTCTATAATAAAAAAAAATCATGACACTCAATCTTGAACAGAGACACTCTGATTCACTTGGGGATGACAATAAATCTATGAGCTCTCAACAGACATGTCTATGACAAGGTTTAAAAACATGTCTCCGCGTATCATCGATCCAGGTAGGAAGGTGCTTACAATGTACAAAGGTATGGCTTTATTCTTAATTTACCTCATGGCGTTATTTCCGAGACGTGTGTTTATTGAATGACGTCAACCACAATAACAATATTGAAACATAAATATATGCAATAAATAACAATAGCGTCAGGTACAATAGATTTCTAACAATAACTTTGATTCCATTAGATCTCTAACAATTGTGTGGCTGGCGACAGTCGTGTATACCATTGTGGTTCTCAACCCCAGTTGCCCCGGAAGCGGGAGGGGGTGGGTGTTTGGGTGTCACGGAGACTTGTAGGGGTCCCAGAGTTTAAAAAAATCAAAATCGTTTTGGGGAAAATAGTACGGTGCAGTTGAGAAATTTTCGTAAGATACATGTGACAGATTTTAAAACCTTGTTAAACTCTCCAGAAACGTTAGTAAGCAAGATAAATGTGGCTAAACTTTAAAAACCTTGCTGAACTCTCTAGAAACTTTAATAAGATTTATGTGGCTATGCTTTGAAAAGCATTGCTGAAGTCTCCAGAAAGTCGATGCCTTTGTGATGACCAAGCGCCAATGGAAGAAAAGTGTCTGAACATGAAGCCACGGCCCAAAAACATGGTTCAGAACCACTGATGTACTCTACCCAACTTCTTTGTTCATTTGTATTCTCCTACTTCTTCTTCATCATTCAATATTCAGCTTGTGTTAGTTAGCAGAATGCACGCTGGAGAAGGCATCTTCCACCACCCACTCTCTCTAGATGACATCCTTATCAGGTATCATATCCTGAACAGGATGTAGCAGAAATCGTAGTCTTTAGAAAATTATGTCTATCTTGAGTCTATCTATGTCTTATCCTGCTTCTGTTATTGTCATGCTCGGGTGGTCTTTGCGTCCATCTTCTTCTTTGTATGCCTCTCGCTAGTCTCCCTGGCATATTTCCCTCCATTGTGGTTTTCTCTAGGCCGTCATGGCAAAAAATGTGGCCAAAATATTGTAGTTTTCTGGAAAGAACCATGCTGTTTAGCCAGTTTTCTTTTACATTCATTTCTCTCAGGATGGCTACATTGGTGATCTCTTTGGTCCATAGTATTCTGAGGTTTATGCTGTAACATTTTGTTTAAAATGCTGCTATTTTATTTTTCACTTTGTGATTGTCCAGTATTCACACACATATAATGCCATTGGAAATAGGCAAGGTCATATGAATATTAGTTTTGATGATTTGCAGCAACTCAACAATATGTTTTTCATTAGTATCAGCTTGGCCGTGATAGAGACTACATCCTACTCGCTAGATCTCTAATGTCCTACATGAGAGGTCCAGTTGAGAGTGCGATAACGAATACTAACCAATAATCGCTCAGATTAAGTGCACTAATAAAGATTAAAACCTAAGGAAATGTCACCTGGCAAGGACTATGATTAGCTAACTAGTGAATACTTGCAGAGTAAATAGCAACCGATGATGATTTACAGTCGGAAATAGCAACAATTACATCGATTATAGAAGATTGATAACAGTCACACACAAAAAGTAACAGATACAACCATATTTACTGCTTAATATTTTGAAAATTGTCCAGTTCCGATGGTTAAAAAAAAGCCCAGATCTGGGAAAAAGAGCCCAGGAGTGGTAACTCAGATAAACTGTCAGATTTAAACCAAAGCAACGGGTAATGCATGCACTTTATCTCTTGCGTGCTCGCACGGAAGCGTGATCTGTATGTTCTGATGTCTCTATAGCATGAACTATGTGATGTTAATGAAGCGATTCAGTGGCGTATTTGAGTTGCTGGAGTGGAAAATGTCCCAGCGGATCAGACTCCAAAGATAATTTAACTAGCCATTGAACCTATGGAAGACAGCTTTGCAATTTTATTTTTAATAGAGAAATCTGCGGTTGCATATCAAGATCATTATATAAGATGTGTGTGTGATGTATATTCTATTATTTCAGATCTATTTATTTAACAAGATTTAATCTGCGTAGAAAACCCTATTTTTTCCTAGTTTCAATTCGCATGTGCAATGTGTCATAGTTTATCAGCTGTGATAAAATTCACGCCTAGTCATAGCTTATCAGCTGTAATAAAATTCACGTGTGCAGCAAATCTTAGTTTCTCAGCTGTGATAAAATTCACGTGTTCATCAAGTCATAGCTTCTCAATTGTGTTAAAGTGTATACGTGCATCTAGCCATAGCTTTTCAGCTATGTTAAAGTGCATCAAACCATAGCTTCTCCGTTATGTGGAAGTGTATCAAGCCATAACTTCTCAGCTATGTTAAAGTGAATCAAGCCATAGCTTCTCAACTGTGTTAAATAAAGTGAATCAAGCGATAACTTCTCAGCTGTTAAAGTATATACATGCATCAAGCCATAATTTCTCAGCTGTAATAAAATTAACGCGTGCATCAAGTCATAGCTTCTCAGCTGTGATCAAATTCACTCGTGCATCAAGTCTTAGTTTCTTATTTTGGATAGCGTGTTGCACGTCCATATTAAGTACATCTTTTAACTACATGTTCGACATAATATTCAAACACAACGCTATAGTACCCCCACTCCTACTTTTTCCCAATGTCGCTGCGTGATAGAAAGAGTACATACAATAAACTAGGACATCATTGTGCTCAGACGCGTATGAATTATACCACGGTGCCATATTGGCCATTTTATGGCCACTTTCTCATATTGGGCCATTTTTAAAGGCTACGAAATTTATTTTGGCCGTTTATTGTCTTTTTTGAAAAGATATCTACTTTCCTATACTTCCTGATTTAAGTTGCCTTACCCCCTTCTAAGGGGTGATACCACAATTCAATAGGATCATAAAGTGTTATGGAGTGAATGAGACGATGAAGTTGTGGGGAGAATTGAAGTAAACACCGGGGGGGGGGGGAGATATTTAATGTACTTGCTACTTATTAAAGTTGAAAGATGACAGAATCGTGCAAATCAATTGATAATAATCGAACTCTGAGGCATAAGTCCTGTCGCATATTTTCATTTGGTGACTTGCTTCTGTTGGTGGGATAAAGTGTTAATTCATCCTATTAAATTAATAATACATTATTACACACGATGCGATCATTTAACAAATAAACGTACAAATGTACACAATTTGATCATGTGTACCTTCACTTTGTGTACATTTAGTTTTATAGTATGTACGCTACGCAATAATCAAACATAACGCAAGCTTTTACCAAGCTAGCAATGGGTGCACAAGAATGGCGCCGGCCATCTCATCTCATAGAATGTCTAAATAAAAGTTATAAAGCCCGGTGTGTAAGGACGCAAGCAGCAGATGTCGCATTCAAGCTGCAAATATATGACACAATTCATTCATGTCTCTGGACAACACATCACTGATTTGGTTTTTACATCACATTGACCTATGAGATGGGCAGCCAAATTCATCCCAAAAAACTTAGTTGTATCTTACAACATACATGACAGTCAGTTTTGCTATTCTTTCTTTCCCTTTCAGACCACTGTAAAACACGGAAGACACCGCATGTCGAATACACAATTAAAAAGTATGCGAAAACACGATTGAAAGATAACCATATAGAAACGCTAGGAATAGTTCAATAGCTGTAAACAGATCAATCATTGATATTGTGTATTGCTTGTTTCGTTTTTTTTTTTTTTTTATACACATCTGAGGTGTATAATTTAAAGCAGTTTATCATTTCCAGAAAATCTATATACGAGGCGTGTTCAAATGAAAACGGGACTTGTGGATTTATTTAAAAAGTATCATACGCAATTTAATATTTTCAACGGAATTGAACAAAGCAACCACTTGTGAATAAGAATGCACCTGGGTTCATCAGAAAAAATCTCCGTATGCATTTAGGCAAGCATCCCACTGTTTAGGTAGACGTCGAATGCCGTCCGAGAAAAAGTTGCGTGGCTGTTCTCTGAACCATGTGGTCACCGCTGTCTTCACGTCTGCGTCGCTGTTGAATCGCTGTCCCTTTAGTGCTTTCTTCAACGGTCCGAACAAATGGAAATCACACGGGGATAAATCGGGACTATAGGCTGGGTGATGAAAAACTTCCCAATTCTTCTTTGCCAATGTTTCCTGCACAATTTTTGCGACGTGTCAACATCAATGCCGCCCATTATAAAGACACTTTAGACAAGCTGCATAAGGCCATCAAGGCTAAGCGACCAGGCAGACTTTCTCAAGGTGTGATTCTTCTCCACGACAACGCTCGTCCGCACGTCGCAAAAATTGTGCAGGAAACAGTGGCAAAGAAGAATTGGGAAGTTCTTCATCACCCAGCCTATAGTCCCGATTTATCCCCGTGTGATTTCCATTTGTTCGGACCGTTGAAGAAAGCACTAAAGGGACAGCGATTCAACAGCGACGCAGACGTGAAGACAGCGGTGACCACATGGTTCAGAGAACAGCCACGCAACTTTTTCTCGGACGGCATTCGACGTCTACCTAAACAGTGGGATGCTTGCCTAAATGCATACGGAGATTTTTTTCTGATGAACCCAGGTGCATTCTTATTCACAAGTGGTTGCTTTGTTCAATTCCGTTGAAAATATTAAATTGCGTATGATACTTTTTAAATAAATCCACAAGTCCCGTTTTCATTTGAACACGCCTCGTATATATATATATATATATATATATATATATCGTCGGGGTAGAAAGTGCATCGATATTAATCTACTGCACTGAGTCTTCTTCTGTGTTCGTTCTATGTTGCTGCGCACATTAGCAAGATTCGGTCTGGAGAACGGACTGTGTGATGTTAGGGTTTACAGCTGTCTGCTGCGATATCTACTCATTTTGACATTCACCTCAGTATGTCAGCTTTGAATGAATATTTTTTTAAACCTATAGTCGATAATGAGAATCGTTATATAATAGTTTGGCAGGCCAAACCATTTAGTTTCAATACGCTTCAATACTATATCTAAATATGTTTGTCATTCGTTTTTGTTTCCAATCCTAGTTGTTCTTCTCGCACTCCCTATATTTTTGAATACTCGACTTTCGCTTCTACTGTAAACCTCATAGACTGTGTTATCTTCCTACTTAGCTTAATTTTATTATTAAAATATATTAGCTTATATTTGTGCAATGTTTGCCTTGTATTTTCCTTTTGTCAAAACGTCGACTACTTGTATGTAATAAGTATGCATCAATTAGGCATTTATAATCGATTCCAGGAGAAATGAAGAAGATAGAAAGAAACAATGAGAAAGTGCTTGGTTTACGTGCGCCTTTAATGCCAAGAAAATACAAGCAATTTATCTCATATATTATATATAAAATATATTTGCAGATTTATTTCCTAGTGTTTTCAGTAGCTTATCTGTTCATCCAAGCGCCTTTGTTCACAGATGTCAACATCTTTTTAACTGTCAAATTCAAACAAGTGGTAAAATGCATGGTATACGAATTTCACAAAATAATGATCAAATTGAAATGTATTTAACGAATGTTCAAAAAGGGACACGAGAGGAAGCGCGTATAGGTGGCTCTACTACAGAAATCATCGGCACAAGATTAAAAAAAAACAACCGGCAGACATAACAGATAGCACACTATAGAAAGACAGAAATAAATGGTCACAGAAAGAACACCAAACAAAGCTAAAGGTAGCATAGAGGGGACACACCGTATTTCTGCTTTGTGTTACCTTGGAACTATAATGAATCATTGACCTTCGCGACAGGTGTATTTTTTTAAAAACTTTCGGCGACCGTTACCTGGGTTTGGCTGTGGGCTCTGGCTGCATAGGTCTTCTATCAGATTTAATTTGGAACCCGTTCGTTACATTTTTGATTGTTGTTGGACTGATTGATTGATCGATATTTACATACTTGGACGCATGCTAAAATAGCCAAGGCCAACCAACAGTTCACGCAAATCGGAAACTAGTTCATGTTTACGTTTTAGTTGCAGCCTCAACGGTCGCGGTTTGGCCGAAACTTTTCGTCAATTAACATGCTTCATACAATTAACATGCTTCATACAATTAACATGCTCTGTTTCAGTGAGTGTGAGAAACTAATTGGACTTTATTCATGATTTTAGTTGGTCACATTCCGTATATTCTGTGTCGCAAGCCAATGAAACGCCCGAAAAATGTCGGTTTAGCCTCTTGCATGGACGTAAAATTGAGCGGTTTTTTTTTCAATATCAGAACATTTAATAAATATAAAAGGGCATATATGCTAATAACCAATGTGAAGTAAGAACAAATACAAGAGTGTCCAATACGTTCCTAATTAAATCAAGAGTTCGCCAAAGATGTGTAATATTACCTCTACTTTTTACAACATATATGGACCACATCTGTAAACTAGCACCGAAGAAGAAAACATAAAAGACAAATTGAACGAACTACTCTTTGCAGACGACCAAGTACTAATAGCGACATCATATGAACAATTGCAAATAACATGTCAAAAATAAGCATGAAGATTAATATTGAAAAGACCAAAACAATGGCAATAACAAAGAAAGAAAGAAATATCACTATCAATGATAAACACCTTAATGCAGGTTAAAAGTTCACTTACTTAGGAAGTATTATATCGAATGAGAGGAAATACAGTAAAGAGATACAAAATAGATGCAACAAAATATACTAGATCCTAGGACAGATGATACGTATTTTTAAGAACAAAAATGTAAACATAGACACTAAAGTTGCATTATACAAGACTATTATTATTCCATCACTGTGCTACCAGTGCCAAACCTGCACAGGACAAAGGAAAAATAGTGACAACAGAAATGGCATGGTTACAAAGAATACTCGGAGTGTCATTAAGAAATAGAATTAGAAACGATAACATCAGACAGTTAACCAAAATAATAACAGTATTGAAACACCAAAAAGACAAAAGATCAAGAAGTTTTCACACGCTTTCAGACTACTAACAGATAGCATGCCACATAGCCATCACGGCTATACAGCCAGAGGCGGATCATTTGACAGATGGGTCACAGTAATAAAAGAAACCACGGGATTACAAACAACATACAAGAAGGCCATCTCCAGAGAACCCTTCCACCCCTGACGCCGCAAGGCAAACAAGGGTCACAGGGTATAGATAGACAGACTGGCGACAGTCACGATTTGGCATAAGAAAAATTGACTCTGGAGATGTTTAGATCCAAGTAAAATGTGTACAAAACAATTCAACAAACAGGCATGATGAATTTGACAGACTACTGCAGACTACACACATGGTTCGTACACAAAGAACGTACGAACACCGCAATTTGAAATAGAATATATATCTGGTATAAGACAAGCTATCAATATGTAACGAGATCAGTTGATGGATAATCTATACATGATATACAGCAGAAGTAAGAAATAGTCGAGCCGGTTATATGATCCAAGTATGATATTTCCAAGTATATGATTGAAAAATGTAAGAAATAAACCATAAATTTGACTAAATGAAGTCAGAAGTCATCAAATTTATAGCTCGTTTTTAATTAGAAATGACTAAAATGATGAGTGAGTGCACTTATGAAAAAATATAGACATCTGACCCGTGGATCTCGTGCCATTGTTACAAATAAAAAGGCGATACAAAGTATTTCCGTTTTTGGACTACATCCTGCGGGAACGAAGGCTAAAGAATAGACGGGCTTAAATGAAAGGTCTGAAGTAAGAAATGAAAATACTGATGATTGATTAAAGTAAGACATAAATGCACTGGTGTGTGAAGACCTGGTGACTAATTTAAATACGAAATTAAAGGACTGTTGGACTAAGTAAGAAATGAGAGGATTGTTGACTGATTGAAATAAGAAATAAAATTACAGTTGACTGACTGAATTTAGACACGAAAGCCCTGTTGAATGATTGAAGGTTGTAATAATAAATGATCACATTCTTACTAACATAACAAATTATCAGATTGTTGACATTTAAGTAAACAAAGCTCAAATTAAGGACTTACTGAAGTAAACAGTGATCAAATTGTTGACGTACTGGGGTCATACATTATCAAAATATTGACTGTTATATAAGTGTATATAAGAATATTATAATATTCTATAAGAATTTTATATAAGAATATAAGTGACCAAACTACTGAAGTAATAAACTCAATAAACTCACTGAAGTAATAAGTGATCAAATTACTGAAGTAATAAACTCAATAAACTCACTGACGTAATAAGTTATCAAATTACTGACGTAATAAACTCAATAAATTCACTGAAGTAATAAACTCAATAAACTCACTGAAGTAATAAGTTATCAAATTACTGACGTAATAAACTCAATAAATTCACTGAAGTAATAAACTCAATAAACTCACTGAAGTAATCAGTGATCAAATTTATGACTTACTAAGTGATGAAATTGGTTACTGGATGAACAAATTATAAAATTATGCCTTACTAAAGTAATAATATTGACTTTTATATAAGTATATATATTATATAAGTAATAATACACGTGGGAGAGTGACATCACACGATGGACAGGTTACAGTCTAGCAGAGTGCACCACCAAGACAAGAGACAGGAGATGTTGGAGAAACGTTGCAGCCAATTTTCGTTGCGGAGACGGCACTTGATGATGATGATGAAAGTAATAATGATAAAATTGATGACCACCTAAGTAAGAAATTGTCAAACTGATGACTTACTTCTGAAGTAATAAATGACCTCAAACCTCAATGATTATTATAACCTCTATACTTGGAACAATCAAACATTGTATACAAAAGACAATTGTGAGCAACAAGACAACAAAGCCCAACAGCGTGTTTCAACATTGACCAAATATAAATAACGGAGACAAACACTGACTCATCAAAAGAAACATGTCAGGAAAAACAATGCAGGTGACAAGCCTAACATGGTCGTGTGACAAACAACATTACACGAAACTGGCAAAAACTTTCGAAAGCAACGACAAATTTTGATTGTAAAGAGATAGGTACAGGTAGTTAGTTACAAGCAAGATTCGGTGCAATTCAAAGGATATAGTAGTCATATCTTACCAGAACCATATTCCACCATTCAGTAGGAATTTTAATAAGAACATGCAACAGTTCTGTCTAAGGAATGTGGATCTAAAAGCGAAGACGAACCAATACTTTTCCTGTGGCCATGTGTATGTATGTAGTACAACATGGCCGTAGGAGAATAGACGTTGCTATGACGGCTCCTCTACAACAGAAATGATGGTGCCGCTCCAGCCGGAGAATTTTGGCTGCTTTCTGTCTCGATGTCATGCCCATATATACAATGCTTGACTGGCTAGTTCTTACTACAGTTGATCCTCACTACAACGAGAACCGTCAGCTCTTTAATTATGCCTGAACAACAATCTCCATCTTAGTATCCAGTGTACTTAAATGTCGCCTTGATATAATGTATTTGTCGAGCCAAAAACCACAACTAAGTCGTAAACAAGTAACATGTTCTTTAGATTACACTTTTGGTACACAAGAAGAACGGGGGGAAAGCATATTCGATCAATCTTGGAGTTTTGCCTGTGTGCTTTCCTTACGGTCAATCGTGACGTTTTACATGTGCGAGTTATGTGCCGAATACCTTGCATAGGGGCCTATGGCAAAAGTCATCGCCCCCCCCCCATTATGAGCAATGTGGTGCTGATTTGTGTGATTCGTGCATGTTGTTAAGACCCACAGTCATACCCTCTTTTATTGTTATTCTCTTTTATTGTTATTCTCTTTTATTGTTATTCTCTTTTATTGTTATTCTCTTTTATTGTTATTCTCTTTTATTGTTATTCTTACAAGAATCTCTCTTAATCTTCCACTAATTCATTTTAGGTCTAGTATATCATTTATGTGATACGAACAACATTTCTTCTTCTTCTTCTGCGTTCGTTCTCAATCTCCTGCAGATTAGCAGGATGTAGTCCGGAGAACGGAATGCGTTGTGTCATGGTTTAAATCGTTGCTCCGATATCTGCGCATTTCGGCCTGACACATCCGACTTCAGCATATCTTTGGGTCACTGAGCCTATATGGGATGGGACAGCCAACTCCATCCAAAGGGTTGCTGCTTCAGAATATAGCCCCTGTTGGCAACGCCGTGATAACCACTGACACTTTTCCCATTTTTCAATATGGTGTGCCTGTTTCCTTTTATTTGTTTGCCGGTTTCGAACAGAAATAATGAAAAGGATTGGTCAAGGCTGCATAAATGGGTCACACCTGAGGCTGGACTACCTGTGGCTATTCTCTCCCATTCTTTTCATTCGAGGACAAGAATATTCTACCTGCAGTCTCTCTAACTACAGCATCGGGAAACAAACAGAATAGTCAGGGGTTCACCACACTCTCTTTTCTTTTTTTTTTATATTTAGAACTAGTACTGACCCTTAAAATAGAGAAAAGGGGAAGCTTTCCATTCATACGTGAGCCTTAAAACCGACCAAGCACCATCACATGACTTTGACTAGACCAGAATGTCCTCTACAGTTAAAAAGACTTGAGGGTGTCATGGCAGGTGTCTGTGTGCAAAGTAGTAAAACATAGGTAGCATATCCTTTCCAGGAGTTGCCATCAACAAAAAATGTTTTGGCTGTAGCGATTTTCTAGGCAATATAAAAAATACGTTCCGTAGTTTAAAGCGTGAAACGGGGCAATAAAGTTTCGCTAATACGAAACAAACATAATCATAATACGGCACACACAAAAATCGACGTTTCCACAGAAAGGCCTTTATCAAGGATAACATACACATATAAATAAAAATGACAAATAGTGACGACACAACTTGTGTTCACATGGCAAGTGAAATGGCTGAAAGGATAGACTTTACCATAGTTTATTATTAGGTAGTTTATCATTGCTTTCTGAGGAGCGCGGTAGCCTAGTTGATAGTGAGCTTGCTTTCTATCACTGGGTTTACAGCGTGCCCAGGTAAATGAGTTAGGGGAGGTAATGACGGCTGAGAAGGGAGCTGGCCACCCCACTTAATAGTGAAGAGTTATCTTCATCCCCAACGGCAGGTTGCTGCTATGGGACATTCTTGTACCACATTCCTATACCGCCACAGAGCCGAACACTAAGTAGTACATTGTATACAACACGTTTTCAGTAAAGAGTGAAGTCTTAAGGTATGCTCTTCTGAGATACCTGAAGACAGGTTCCTGGGTTCACGTGAGGAAAATGTTCCGATTATTCTCGTTGAAAGTTTAATATGTCTATACAAGTGAATTTTGTTGTGAAGACATGTTATGTAGTCGTGTTACGTCTCAGTTACGTCTCTCGGCCTGGTATCTCAGACTTAAGCACTGATTGTTTAGGCCTGACATCCTGATCGATGTCAGAGATGGTTCTACAAATCTTAGTTTCCGGCCTCCTTTGGTTGGACTAAGCCGCCCCATCTCCACTTCAAGGAGTTGGCCTCCGTGAGGAATGTTCAGGACAATAAGTAGTCTAAGTTCGTTCTCAATCTCCTGCAGGATGTAGTCAAGTGACCAGAATGAAAGTTCATGGTTTATAGTTTACTGCGTCTTTTGCTTCCTGTCACTGATTTATTGGATGGAGCAACCAACTTCACACCACACTTTCTCAATTATGACATGCATTGCAAGTGACAGTATTGCTTGCTTAGCAATTTTGCCAACTTCATCAACATTCGGACGGAATAGAGAACATTCTTTATTCTCGTTGACCATTTTCTCCAGAAAATGAACTAATAAATGAACTCATGGATTAGATATCACCTACCAATGTTATATGTTTGAGGGGTTGAAACCCCTACTTAGGAAAATGGAAATGATATTTAGTACTAAAAATAAATGCTAGTAAATTACAGTGAAAAACCAACATTCGCTATTTTCCCAAAAATGATATTTTAAAATCTCGCAATAATAAAATGATCAGCTTTATTAAAGGAAACGTTCCGCTCACCAATGTCCTATCTACGGTGATCCTACACTCACCAATGTCCTATCTACGGTGATCCTACCCTTACCAATGTCATATCTACTGTGATCCTACCCTCACCAATGTCCTATCTACGGTGAACCCTTATTGGCCAGCGGCAAGCGCGTACTAGCATGAAAATGGAAACATCAAGATGCAGATGCAAAGAAGACGGTGAACTGAAGAAGTTACCAACATTCTGATACAGCACAATATTACTACATATCAAGCAAACAAACTTGCCTTAGTCCGAAAACCTAACGTCATTCAATCCTGCGACACCGTACAGAAAGAAAAAAAAACAGGAAAAGCAATATACAGATGAGATGCTGTTATTTAAAGCAGAAACAGGGAATCATTTTCAACCTACGAACCTGGGTGAGCATTTAATCGTTGTTAGGCCAACCATTGTGTTTTTTCCTCCTGTTTAAATTCTTAGAAAATTGAAAGGAAGTAAGAAGTAGTTATAGCTATGCAATGTAAACGATGGCCCAGAGTTTAGTACACAGTCATTTTAAATTAGCCTGACGTTCAAGTATAAACGGCGTGAATGTCGTATTTTTCCCATGCCCGATTTAAAGACAATTCAAGTGGATTCTAGTAAAAATAGGGACCCAGACAACTGAAAGCTACTTTAAGTCGTGTCGTGAATCTCAAGAGTTTAATGATAATAATAAAAGACAGTGTTTCGATCAGTTCTAGGACCAAGTAAATTTAATCTATGCACTACAGAAGTGAGTCACCTTTCTCCCTGTGTAAATGCAAATTTAGATTATGCAAACCGTGTTATGGAGTCGACATCTGGTGCCCAATCGATAAAAGATCATTGTAACGCTAGCCTGTCCTTGCCAGGTCCAATAGTTTTTGTATGCATTTAGATAAAGATTTTTTTTTAAACATTCTAGAAAGCCAGAAGAATCATGCCAAAAAAAAAGTCAATGGAAATATTAAAAGAAATTGACAGAATCGATAGTCAATAGAACTAATAACTCATTTTACCTGTTACAGATAAGAATGTTGAAAGGTTTCTACGTGCAGGATTATCTAAGCTATAATTACATTCATTACAACTATGTAATCTATAATTCCCTTCATTACCACAATGTAAGCTATATTTAGATTCATTACAACTATGTAAGCTATACTTCCCTTAAATACGACTATGTAAGCTATATTTACATTCATTACGACTATGTAAGCTATACTTCCCTTCATTACGACTATGTAAGTTATACTTACATTCATTACGACTATGTAAGCTATAATTACATTCCTTACGACTATGAATGCTGTACTTACATTCATTACGACTATGTAAGCTATAATTACATTCCTTACGACTATGAATGCTGTACTTACATTCATTACGACTATGAATGATATATACGGATGCTATACTTACATTCATTACGGCTATGAAAGCGATACTTACATTCATTACGGTTATCAAAGCTATACTTAACATTCATTACAACTATTAATGCTATACTTACATTCATTGTAACTACAGATGCTATACTTGCATATACTACTACTAATAACACTGCATGCAGTTGTAATGAACAGTATGGTTAGAGCTATAATTTAAGATAACATTAATCAATAGGATGAGACAGCCAACTCCACCCTAAAACTTCCTTATTCGTCTCTTACTGCATGTGTATAACGAATATAAGAGAAAAAATAGTCATGACAGTGTATAGAAGAGATAAACAGTCATGAAAATTAATACAGAAAAAAATAAAAGTTAATACAAAATAGGAACACATATTGAAAATAAATGATCAAGTTTTAGTTAAAAAATGAAATAAATCACAAGTTATGAACCAGAAAGCAGAGAAAACACGACAGAAAACTACAACAAAAGTAGCACACTTAGAGCCTAAACGATAATATATATTTGCATTAGATAAGAAATTGGATATATCATTCTCTAGTATTCTAGTGACAACTGACGACCTAGATTGCCCTTGGTGAATTTTAAGAGCAGATTTAGAAACAGCTAGGGTAGACTGATACGTTACTTACGTCAAGTGGAGCAATATCTGCGATCATATTTCATTGAATAGGGTAACATATGCACGTTAGTTTGGTTGAATGCGATAGTTTGGTTGAATGCGATAGTTTGGTTGAATTCAATAGTTTTGTGATACCTAATGCTTGAAACAAACTTTCATACGCTATATCTCAGCTAAAATTTGCTGTAATAGATATTCGGTTAATTCTATTTCGCTTCTGTTGCATTCTTTTACATTTTCCTTTTATATTATGATTCTCATCAGATGCTGTATCTTTTAATAAATGAATAGAAAATATATGTGTAGGTATGTCAAGATATTATTGATACATAATACTGGAGACAGAGAGCTGTGGTGAGCCATGATCGCCTACGCCAGCAGGTATCGTACCTGATGATGACGAGGTACGTCCAGATTGCCAAGATTCTCAAGACTGAAACTAACATGGAAAAGCAACATCAGTATTGGAGTGAAGAGATCTGAATTTGTAATATGGAAAAGCAACATCAGTGTTGGAGTGAAGATCTGAATTTGTAATATGGAAAAGCAACATTAGTGTTGGAGTGAAGATCTGAATTTGTAATATGGAAAAGCAACATTAGTGTTGGAGTGAGGAGATCTGAATTTATAACTCACTAATGATATGTATTATTCTGTATGGTTGTGAGAGTTGGACACTCACTGCAGACATAGAGAGACGGATACGGGTCTTCGAATACAAGTGTTGACAGATTTTGCGTATTTACTATAGAGAGCGTAAAGAGAAAATGTGTACGTGTCAAGTGGAGATTCTCGCAGATTCAATATTCAATAGTAACACAATGAAAAATTGCATGGTTTCGACATGTATGCTGACATAATTCCCTGTCCAACAAAATAGTACATGGTACAATTGAAGGTGGAAGAAGCAGATTATGACAAATAACATCGTGGGCAGACAATATCATACTGGGCAGGTTAAGATTTTTCTACACTCATTCGCATCGCTGACGGTAAAAATCGGTGGAGGACTATGTGTGTTGACATATCCAATGTAGTACCCTTACAGGTTGGATGAATGGATATTTATTAGTGTATTAATCTCATCATAAGTAATGTATCTGTGCCAAGTGAAGTGAGAAAAAGAAGTTATACTGAACTAACTGTGATGCGTAGGACTGGATTTACGTATAAGCTAAATATATTTGGACTTATAAAGGGCCCCCATATCTGAAATAGTTTAGGGTCATATCAAGTCTAAATACAGCACTGGTGATGCGAGGGAAAAAATAAGAAGGGTAAGACGATATGCTGAAGCAGCACAGGTTATACAGAAGAATGATGAGAAGCCCATGGACAGTTAACAAGCGCAATGAAAATATCTTGAAATAAGTTCAGTCTGAAAGGGAGGGAGCTGTATAATGACACCAGAAGATGATAGACCACAAAGTCTGGACACATCATGATAAGAGGAATAGTGAAGAAAAGAGCAAGATTAGGAAGGGAATACCAAGAGAGAAGATGCTGGATATCTGGGCATTGTGGCATAGGAGAACATTGTTATCGAAATGAGTGGTAGTACGAGAGATAGAATGTCGTGAACTAACACGGTGACCAGATATCCACAAGATATATGGGTCAGAGTATACACAGATGGGTCAGCACAGAATGCCGTGAGGAATGGAGGTGCAGGTGTATATATAGAATATCCACACAAGCCTATAGATACAATCAGAATATCGAAAGGAAAATTCTGCAATAATTATGATGCAGAAATCCAGGCAATTAGTATGGCAGCTAAAAAACTGCTAACTCCAACTCTGACCTACAGCCTGTGGTATTCCTGACAGATGCAAGGTCAGTGCTTCAAGCTCTCCAGTCTGAAAAACTAACAGACTTGAAAAAACTACTTAGCGAATTGTCTTACCAGTATAGGGTAACCATGCAGTGGATACCCTCTCACTGTGGAATACCAGGAAATGAAAAAGCAGATCAACTGGCTAAGGAAGGTGCTGCCGAAGACCAACCAGATCTACCAATCACCTACCATCAGAAAAAACAGATGATCAAGTCAATAAGAAAGCCACAAACACCAACACAAGATGACTATCATATTATGAACAGACCAGAACAAGTTATAATTCTACGTCTCAGAACAGGACACAACCGACTCCGCAGTCACATGTATACAAAGTTCAAGATTGGCAACACAGCCATGTGTACAGGCAGTACAGAGTGCCAAACATATACTTCAAGAGTGTTCTGAGCATGAAACGCTGAGGCAGACATATTGGCCAGAGGAAACAACACTGGAATCAAAACTCTATGGGACACTGTATGAACTACAAAAGACAGTGAGTTTTATTAAGGAGACAGAATTACAGATATAGACATGTTTCAAGTGAACGAAAGAAGAAGAAGAAGAACACGGTAACCAACGCCACACGACATGTAGTATAGGAAATGACAGACAGTAAACGAGACAGAAGGCTGGACAGACAAGATAACCAACGTCAGAAAGGTTTAAACTACAAGAAGAGGAAGAATGAATCCCACAAAGTGATTTTGTAAAACTTAGTAGAATATTTTATTCAGGAAGCAATCAACCCAGAAATTTTGTGCTTGAATTATATTTTATGCAATATAAATACGTTCAGCAGGTTGTTATTGCTTTCTGAACTGTTCAAGTGTACACTTGTCTGCGGCAGAGTTTAAACTTGGTACCTTGGCCGTTATAGGTGTGATCTGCACCACCTTGCCAAGAGGCCGGACAATTTCGCAAAAATAAAAATATGAAAATAAAATCGAAATGTCAGTTATTTAACAAAACATATGTGACTGCAGGACCACTAAGCGCGCAGCCCCTTTCAGCGATTAAGTCCTGCTAATAGTTCTTGAGTTCATGTACACTAGTTCCACTTAATGGTGTTTCTTTTCCATATTCAGGAATGCGTTGTGTCGTGGTTTAAAGCTTGTTCTGGATATCTGCAACAAAATCTAACTACTCTTCAGATGACATTTCTGAGTCACTATGACCTTCTACAGAATGACGTACTTAACCACCTTTATGTCAAAGCTTATCAGTCGCATTTTACGGAATATATGACAGGTCACAGCCTTACGTTTCATTACTTTATTCTTGGTCGTGGCAATACATGGGTGTCTCCACCAAATCCTTCTTCGAAATAGTACTGTAATATACCTCCAAGTTTGTGGATTGCTGAATCACAAGCTCCCATCCTTGTGTTGCTGGGCATGTTTATCTTCCATATATGTAAGAAGGTTACGAATACGGGTATTAATGGAGTTGCTGTCACATTCCATATAGGGTCAGTGACCCAAGGTCATGCTGAAATCGGATGTGTCAGGTCGAAAGGCGTAGATATAGCAGCAAACCATGACACGACACATTCTGTTCTCCGTATCCTGTTAATCTGCAGGAGTTTGAGAACGAACACAGAAGGAGAAGAACAATCTCCACTATCAATTATGGTAAATAGTTCTAATATAACCTTCTTCTTCTGCGTTCGTTCTCAAACTCCTGCATATTAGTAGGATGTGGTACGGAGAACAGAATACGTTGTGTCATGGTTTTCATCACTGCTGCGATGTCTGCACCTTTCGGCCTGACACATCCGACTTCAACATGGCGCTACTCCATGACCCTATATGTAATTGGACAGCCAATTCATCCCATAACTTCCTTAGTCGCCTCTTACGACACGCAAGGAAGGTAAACAGTGTTGCTATTCTCTGCTCCCTTCTCGGGCCCCGGCAACACACGGGCGTCTAATATAACCACATTGGAATAACGTGCATGGTCGAAAGTAGCTTAGCTCACCATAAGAGTTACTTTTTTTAATTGAATCTTGAGAATAGTCCTGAGCACAGATCCCAAAGCGTGCCACAGATTAGGGTTGCTGCGCCTGGTCACGTTGTGTATGCTTTTGTCGTCAGCCAAGTACACACAAAGTCCGATCAGCCAAGATAAGTGCCGTTGCTTGTGACCAACGCTCATGAATATTCAGGAGAAGGATTCGCATTCCACACTTAATACCCAAATTTTCTGGTCTCCAGGTTTCAAGTGGAATCATGCTGGAAGATGTGGAGATCTTATGTGCATGTTTATTCCCTTTAGATATCTGTTCACAGTACATGGATAACAGGTAAGCATTGCTATACAGACACGATGGATACAAAGCCAGGGACAGAACATGCAAAAGATGGATTACAGAAATAAAGGTCAACGAAAACAAACATATATGAAACAAACTCTTCTACCTCTGACGCTGCAAGACATAAATGAGTATAAAGCGAAGAAAAAATAACAAGAAACAACTGCAGCAAAACTGTAATAAGGCAACCAAAATTTTGAAACAGGATAATGAAGTTTTGCTAATCACTAGAAGCATAGGATAAGATAAACACATCTACGTTTCGACAAAAAAAGATCTTTATCATAAACACAAAATAACACATTACCAGTAAAGAACGCACATTCATATAACAGAGCCTAAAGGGATACATACTGCAAATCACCACAACTGTTATGGAATCATGGACAGTGCCGTCTTCTAACAGTAGGACAACTTTCGTAGCAGCATGTCAGCTTTCTAATTGAAAGAAATATCTGCGTGTGCATAATACATTCGCACGAATGTCAATGTGTATGCCCAATCACATAACTGTTTCTTTTACTATATGTGTTTATAACGCTGAATGTCAACTACTCATTGTCGAAAGTCCCTGCAGAGAATGGCAGGCAAAATATGTCCACCAGACTCAAAGTACTTTCTCACTTAACTGTATAAAAAAAAAAGTAAAGTAACCCATAGCATTTATTAATGCCGTAGGGGTGTGAGATGTTAGCGATCTCACATTTCACAGGCTCTGCAAATGAGGGCGGTAGCCATCTCCTCTCCCTCGCAGTCTTTACTTCCCGGATTAATCCGGTACCCATTTAAGGCTGGGTCGACCTGGGAGCCGTTGCGATCTGAAAACATTTCCGCCTCAACTGGGGGAATGAACCCAGGACCACTCATATGCGAAGCCAGTGCGCTAACCACTGCGCTAACACTTAACTGTATAGTCAACTTCCATTATAACATCTTTGTGCAGAACGACGAAATATTTATGTAATAACAGAAATTCGCTATATACAGTACAAACAATAAAAAATAAATATCATAGGAATATATTGGGAGATGTTAAATAGAGAAATTTGTCATAAAAGGATGCGATATCCAGGGATTCAACTATATTATCTATGTTCACTGAAAGCTTGAAAAAACGTATGCTCACTAAGAGATGATTGGGGGGGGGGGGTATGTGTAGGTAATGGGTATAACGATGTGCATGTCAACATTCAAGGAGTTAGTAATGTGCCTGCCAGTCGTCCTAAACATTCGCTATTTGGACTCCACGACTAAAAGCTGGAATCAGAACGCCGACTCTCAAAGGGCCTGTTTGTAATGAGTGTACAAACGGATTGACTTCTTCCTTGTGTTTAGAACAGATAAAGCTCGTACAATTGACACAGCCGACACCAACGATTGGTTCAGGGTCCAGAAACGTTCTAAAGGCACAAACCTCAAACAAACATGGTTGACGAAGTCCCCTCACCCCACCAAGGTTAGTACAGACCAAGTAATCAATGGTTTGTTGGAAGAGTTGTGAAGATTTTTTTTGTTTTTATTTTTTAAAGGAATTTATGTCATGTCTTTAAGTAAAATTATATGGCCGTCAATCTTAATCTCTGACCGTCTTAAAATGAATGGCATGGGGGAAGGTCTTGGGAATCACCAATGTACCAATATCCTAAATGTATTCTGATGCATTCTGTAGTTTAGTTTTGCCCATAATGTAATTAATAATAATTTAAGCATATCCAGACATTGTTATTGAAATAGTATTCTTCTTCTTCTTCAGCGTTCATTCTCAAATTTCCGCAGGATCTCCCTTACAGCAGGATTACGGTCCTACTAGATTTCCAGCAGGATGTATGCCAGAGAATGGAAATGCGTTGTGTCGCAGTTTTATTGGCGCCAATGACCCGACACATCCGTCTTCGGCGGTAAATATTGTTGAATTTTGAGAAACTACTAATACATAAAATCGCATGGAAGTACATTGTGGATGGCAGGCGTTCGAAAAACTAGACAACTCGAGAGTTGGGTTGATGAGATGTGCTCATTATAACTCTGCTACCAGATCCGCAGTATTATATTATACATGTTTTTATATATTGCCTAGAATTCACTTATATTACTCTTCCATTTGGTATTTTCCAACTCAAAACAAATTCCTCCACTTTTTATTTATGTGCACATTATTTTTCATGTGACGTTCTTTCCGGTGCATAGTCTTTTTTTAGGAATCTCTTGAATTTTTCCAGATTTTAGACAAAATTGGCCTGATATAGGTATTAACATGTTTAACCATTATGAAATGTCTCATGTCAATCTCATTTTGGATTGCCATTTCCAGATACCAGCAAACATTTCCAGATACCAGCAAACATTTCTAGATACCAGCAACTCTCCCTGATAGCGGCAAGCCTCCCTGATATCAACAAACCTCCCTGATACCAGCAAACATTTCCAGATACCAGCAAACATTTCCAGATACCAGTGACCCTACCTGATACCAACAAACCTCCCTGATACCAACAAACCTTCCACTAGTAGTTGTATGATGGTGTTTTCCCCCTGTATATGACTAAAATTCAGCTTTCATATAATGTTGTTACGTGAGAACACTCTTCCACATTTAATGTTCTTAAAATTTCTTGATTCATCTTTGTTGCAGTCTATGGTTCTCAATATTCTTGTGTATATTCAGAATTTCTAGGTACAATACTCGTGATACATACATAAAATCAAACAAGACAAGACATTCATAATTGGGTACACTGTTTTTAGTATAAGTAAATTATCAGAAATTGTATCGGGGTTAATATATCAGTCAATTTTAGCCCTTCTTCTTCGGCATTCATTCTCAAACTCCCGCTGAATATTTCTTGTAGCAGGACAATGGTCCTACCAGATTTCCAGCAGGATGTAGTCCAGAGAATGGAAATGCGTTATGTCGCAGTTTTATTTGTGCCAATGGCCCGACACATCCGTCTTCGACAGAGCCCATCTATAACATTGCAGAAAAAGATACATACCTGCACAGCACTATTGACGAAACAGTTATTCTCTCCAGGTGCATTATGCAATCCCTTGGTGGCAGTTGTGAAAGCAATGCTATTATGTCTGTCCCATGTATCGTAGTATGTACTCTGACAGTCTTGAGGTAGCATGAAGTCTAATTCATCAGCTTCCATGTTTATCTTCAGAGAACACGCTTATACACGAAAATCTTGAGACAATGATTAATTATTCCAGTTCATGCTTAATAACCTTTTTCTCGTACATCCACTATTCTTGAGTTATCAAGTAATATTTTGTGAATATGACATAATACAGAACACGTGCATACTAGATCAATGATCCAGGTATTAAAACATGGCAGCACAACTTCTGGCGTTTAAGGAATAATCGATATCTTAATGGCTAACTTTAATAAATAACATTTTTTTCCAAATCAGAAAATTTACGTAGATGATTTGAACTCAATGTTCAACAACAATGTATGATATAAGGTCTAGATTCGGACTGGCTTGTTTATTAGCGATGAACTAGATAAGGGATGATAATGTAATTAGCACATAACACGTGTTGATTAATGTGTGTTGTGTGTTACTTATAACATTCCTGGCCAATCATGTAGTTTCAGGGCAGTGAATGCGTAGTCAATGATATCGTATCAATTTGAATAGACGAGTACGTCAGCTGTTGATGCTATAACGAAAGTGTGACGATTGTGCTGTTGTCGAAAGGAAGGATAACTGTCAACCACAAGTCGTGTTGTTCACGTCACATCTGGTTCTTGTGTCCTGGGAATAAATATATATGGTTGATTTTGTTGTGGTTTTTAATGTGTTAATTTATTTATGGCAAGGTGTTATAGTTTCATACATACATTTTATTAGTAAAAGTACATATAGACATAATGATGATAACAGAACCACTAGCACGTACTCATTTTCTATCTTCAGAGGAGAACGGTGCCAAAAGTATCGCTCAGAGCACATAACTATGACACAAACGATAATCCTCACGGATTCAGAAAATGCGCTTGTAAATAAGGGCCGCGGTAGCTCAGTGGCTAACGAACTGGCTTCCTGTTCGGGTGATCCAACTTTCAATATTCGTTCAACTGGAAATATGTTTAATCACCAACGGTTGTAGGTAGGTCAACCCAGCCTACGAAAAATGGTAACATATCTGTAGGGAAGTAAAAGCAGCAGTATGATAATGACACATCACCCTTAGTTATGCTTTTGTTAATGAAAAACACGGATTCTCCATACGCCAAAATGGCTTGGAAAGGGGGAAACTTGTACTTGTTAACTTGACTTATACATAGACGAGTTCCTGAAACGAACCCACTACCCCGTGAGCAGACGGCAAATTTCTTGACTACCTCGTCACATAGATTCACCACCATCTCCTTACGTTGCATAAACAACAACATAAGTATGAACGTGATGTACTTGTACAATTATAATATGACTGCAGAAAAAGTTGTTGAATTGAAACAGAAAAGATTAGGATGTTGCAGATCAGATAGAAATCACCCATGCCGGATTTTGAAAGAATACAACATTGTTGATTGATGGTGTTGAAATTCAACAAACCGGAACACATTTCTATAAATAATTAGTTATTTCTGTAGTCGGTTCCTAGACATGTTCTATGTAGATATTTCTCAGTAACAAGTGAAGCATGTCGATACTTGGGCTTTACCCAATTTGTTTAACTCTCTCTCTCTAAACAGTGATTCTCACATTAACTACTGCACGCACAATTTCCGCTCAAAGTACAACTTCAATTTCTTCTTCGTTCACTTTCAGACTTCCGCATTGATGACACTAGCAAAGGTAGTAATCAGTGCAATAAAGCGGTTCATGGAAGGGGACAGAGCATCGCCAAGTTCTTCTTCTTATATTAGGCAAGTCTATCATACAAAATAAGCATGTGGTTGTGTCTGTGGGTCTCACCAATGGCCCACTAGACAAACGACACACGCAACAGAAAACCTTAGAAGAATATCATCTATACAATTATATACCCCTCTAAGTAGAAGACTCCTTCAATAGGCATTGCATTAAGTCGAAACTAAAGTCTCCTGTGTATATAATAAAGCTCAGAAAAACCACGCCACTGCGCTTAAGAAGAGCTCATCGCTTGCAATTTCTGGGGTTCTCAATCAATCAATCATTAAAAAAATATATGAAGCTGGTTTTGTCTAGTGAATTGAATAACAATGTTTAGCTGATGTCACATTGCTGCTAATCACCGTTCACTCTCTGTGGAGCATACGTTCTTATAGCAACCTTCCATTTTTTCAAATCTTGAACTATTTCTTCAAGTTCATTACATACACAAACTATCTGTATCCAATTCTTTAAGACCTCTCCCATAAATGAAATGGGAAAAAAGTACAAGCATCACCCCCCTTACCATACAGGCGAGACACTAAGACCATGCAGAAAAGTACAAGAGCATGCCAGCACATCCAATGAAGGACAGCTACAGTGACCTAGCCAGTGAAAAGCTGAAGAGGAGCAGTTTTATACACCGATCCAAACAACTAAGCAAATAATATAAAGAAGAAATACCAAACATAACGAGAGAGATAACAACTACACTTTAATCCTTTTTTTCCTCTTCCGTGGGAGCAATACCCAAATCTCACTATCAGAACCACAATAAACCACAACTACACTATGATAGAAATGAATACTCTCCAAAAGAAAACAATAGCATGCTACATGATTGAAGATATGTACCCCAGATAAGCATTGATGCAAGTAAATACCGACAGATCAGCAACCAGAACAGTGAAGAATGGAGGTACTGGGGTGTACATAAAATATCAAGAAAAAGAATCCATATGTTCACGATCTGGAATATTCTGCTCCAACTACTCTGCAGAAGTACAGGCTTTAAACATGGCTGCAGAAATAATTAAAGACACAACAAGTTAATGTCAACAGCTGGTGTTTCTTACTGATGATTTGTCTGTTCTGCAAGCTCTTGACAGCGATAAACTGCCAGACCTGAAGGAAGCCATACGAGAAGTGAATATCCAAAGACGTGCAGCACTACAGTGGATACCATCCCACTGTGGCATACCAGGAAATGAAGAGGCAGACAGACTGGCAAAGGATTGAGCAACACATGAATAAAAAGACAAAGAAATCACCTACCAAGAAAAGAAGACCCTCATCAAAACATCAGGAAAGTCGACCACCCAAAAGACAATTACCACTATCTCGACAGAGCAGAGCAGGTTATTATCTTCCGCCTCAGAACAGGACACAACAGATTAAACAGCCACTTAAATAGACTAAGAGTGGTCCCACCACCTTTGTGCCCATGCGGGCAGGCAGCACAGACCGCTGAATATATACTGCAATACACTAAACCAGTTACGGGAAGAACAATTGATAGATATCCACAGACAACTGTATATTTTTGAAAACTAGAAAAAGAAGTATCTAATTCTTTCCTCCATGTATTTATTGTTCTTCTTCTTCTCTTTACATGTGAGTTCCAGAACAATGACTGCCTTACACTGTTTTACCTTGATGTTACTACTGCAGTTCCAGAACAATGACTGCCTTACACTGTTTTACCTTGATGTTACTACTGCAGTTCCTATATTCAGTGAGTGACATTTATTTAGCTCTATCTCTGCTGAGTTCTTTTACACGAGTTACTTATTGGTAATAATAATGTTTCAATACTTCTATTCTACGTAGACATCCAAAGATAGATGAGCTTATTATTGTCGCGCATGCGGTTGCGTCTGTTGGTCTCACCAATGGCCCACTAGACAAACCAACCATGCAACAGAAAACCTTAGTAGATGACATGCCTTAATATTAAGGTTATCTTCTTATAAGAAGCTTCATGGCACGTCATCTATGCAATCCCGTAGTCGTAACCTTCGATAACAGTTACCATGTTGTTTCGACAAGCCGACGTTGTGCTTGAACTAGTAACGGGCACGGCGTGGGTGAGCGGAACAACAAAGAAACCTGTCGCATGGGCCAGAGTTGTGCCCTGATGTCGACGTCTGTTTCGGTAACATTGGACTCGAAACACCATCGTGTCTGATGGCTGCTGGAATAGAGGGCGGAGCACTTATGGTAATGCCCCACGTGCTGTGAAGCCAGTTTCTAATCAAGAATCAATAAGAAGAAGTATTATTGTGGACGCCCAAAATTCTGTTTTCGGACCTGTCAACCACAGATCTCTAGATACAAGGAGATATGAAGAAAAGTTATACAGAAATGTCCATTACACGTAAACAAAAGATTCATTGCTCATACTCCATGGGGGTTCAAACATAGAATTATTTATACCTTTTTAGCACCGGCCATACTTTCGGTAACTGTAGTGTTAGGTAATCGGCAGGACAAGGTTTCACTGTGACGAGAATCCAGATTTAGTTCGCAAAGTTGGGATTGTAATATTTTCTCACAAGCTCTTATGTCAAGAATAACATTGTTCAGTTTTATGTAGACTTGTGTTTATAATGCGTGGGTAGTCATGTGGTTTGGTTTTATCTAACATTTACTTAACCGCTCGACATGGGTGTACACAACACATGCACACACTTTCACTATACACTACACACACCCACACAACATTTCTTTAGAACCAACCTTACTGGGTTGACGGGTTCTGCTAGGAACACAACCAAGAGCCGCCGTAAATTTGACCCAGTCACTATTCTCAAGTGTCCTTTTGTTACGTTTTACACAGGGCGAGAATGGCAAAGGTGTATCACCCAGGTAACTCAGTGGGTTCTAGAATCATCCTGTGTTATAATTTTTTTTAGAACATGGTCTTCCTTATAGAGTCCCTGAACACTGCGATTCTGTGTGAGTTGACCTGCCGCAGCTAGAGACATGTTTAAACAATCTGATGCTGCACTATCGTAGTCATGGGCGCCCTTTTCCCCCTGTTACCGTTAACTCTGCCTTCAGCTATTAATGTTTCTATGCTGTTATAGAGTAAGCGTTGATTCTAAAAGAAACAATATTTAATTTGTCAGTGTACTCATTACGTTTTCACACAGTTTTTAGTCAAGCCAGATGTTTATACGTCAATTTCCACAAAATATCATCATCAGATGCCATGCCGGCTGGCGTAGGCGGTCATGGCTCTCCATAGCTCTCTGTCCACAGTATTATGTATCAAAGTAGTTGTTTCCTTGCCGTGCCAGGTTGTTAAACTGTAATATTTTCTGACGTTGTTGCCCTCTGTCTCTGTTGCCTTCAATTTTGCCTGTTGTGACTATGTTCTTCAAACCTCTTTGTCTCATGAAGTAGAAAAAAAAAAAAAAGAAGATTGCCTTTTTCTTATATTGTTGATTAAAGTCCGCTTCGCGTTTGAATCTTTCGACACCTCTACATTAGTTTTTCTGGCAGTCCATGTTATTCTCAGCATTCTTCTGTGGAACCACATCTCTGATGCCTCTAATTTCCCACTTGCCGTTTGTTTATTGTCCAAAACTCGCTCCCATATGTTAGTATAGGGGTTATATAGCAATGCAGAACTCTCCTTCTCACCTCTAATGACAAGGTCATATTACATAGTATATTTTTCATATCATTCACTCTGATCTAGCAATGTGTGTTATTTTATTTCTTTGAAATAACCATTACTTCTGGCCACAAAATTTAAACGTTCTAAAAACTTGCTTTATTTTACTTAGGGTGAGATATCCAACCATTGTTGTTTCTTATTACATACATGACAGATAGCAAACCATCGTTGCTCTCTTATTACATACAAGACATATCACATTATTAGATGTTTGCTCCTTTTTCTGAACCCGGTAAACATGGCCGTGAATATACTCAATGCAAGCGGTAGTTTCTTCAGGTCATCAAGATTTCACGAGAACTTGTCCAGAAATGCTACTCTTAAGTCACTTTTGTTAATTTTCTTTCTTTCGCTTAAAATATGTCTATATCTGTAATTGTATCTCCTCAATCCACCGAAGACGGATGTGTCGGGCCATTTGAGCAAATTAAACGGCGGCACGACGCATTTCCATTATCTGAACTATATTCTGCTAGAAATCTAGTAGGAGTAGTGTCCTGCTACAAGAGAGAACCAGCAGTAGTTTGAGAATGAACGCTGAAGAAGAATAATCTCAAATTTTTTTAACCATTTTGCAGTTCATACAGGGGGTGGGGGTTCATGGAGCTTTGATTCTCGCGTTTTTACTATAGGCCAGTAAGTTTGTCTCAACATCTCATACTCAGGAAAATCTTGAAGTATATGTTCTGCAATCTGTCCTGTCCACAACATGGCTGTGTTGTCAATCCTGTATAATTTTGTACAAGTCCGCTGTGTCCAGTTCTGAGGCATAGAACTACAACTTATTTTGGTATGTTCAGAATTTGATATGTGTTTTTCTGATTGATTTGATCATGTTTTTCCTGATGGTAAATGATTCGTAAACATGGCTGGTCGTCGGTAGTTCCCTCCTTAGTCAATCGATCTGCTAATTTCAACAGTGAGAATGAATCCACTGCATAGCTAGCTACCTTATGTTGGTTACACAGTTCAGCTAGCTACCTTATGTTGGTTACACAGTTCAGCTAGCTACCGTATGTTGGTTACACAGTTCAGTTAGTTACCTTATGTTGGTTACACAGTTCAGCTAGCTACCTTATGTTGGTTACACAGTTCAGCTAGCTACCTTATGTTGGTTACACAGTTCAGTTAGCTACCTTATGTTTGTTACACAGTTCAGTTAGCTACCTTATGTTTGTTACACACTTCAGTTAGCTACCTTATGTTGGTTACACAGTTCAGTTAGCTACCTTATGTTTGTTACACAGTTCAGTTATATCTGGTACTTTTTAGACTGGAACACTTGGAGCACTGATAATGCAACTTCTGTTCATATACTTGGATACTTATGTGAGCTACACCATACTACGGCGCTATGTATATGGTATACATTTTTGTTGTAGATTTATTCTAAATAAATTTTGTTGGTGAGTCTGGTTTGTCTGGATTAGCACATGTTCTTGGGAGTCTCGTTTTTCTGTTTTGACTCCTGTTTTTGTGATATTTTTTCTGGTTTGACTTCCGTTTTGGGGAGTCTGGTTTTTCTGGTTTGACTTCTGTTTTTGCTGGTTTGCCTTCTATTTTTGCGAGTCTGATTTTTCTGGTTTGACGTTTGTTTTTGTGAGTCTGATTTTTCTGGTTTGACTTCTGTTTTTGGGAGTCTGTTTTTTGTTCTGGATTAACTGTTTTTGATAACGTATGTCCTTTTAACCATGAACGACAGTGAACTTTAGTTTCATCAGAAAATGTAGCCAATAAAGATAAAAGTGCTAGAAGTTCAGATTACCATCACAAATATCTGCTACCCTATACACCCAAGCTGTATTTTATATACATCCCTATTAAATGTTGTTTCGGCAACGAAGGTTGGCTGCAAGTAACTTCCAACATTCTGCCTCGTGACTTGGTAGTGCATACTGAATGTATCATGTTCATCTGCGCCCCCCCCCCCAAATTTAATTTTAAAAATCTGCTTACCTATTGCTTGCAGACCCTCCACTCTACCCATTCAAGTAAAGTCTTCAACAAGGTGTCATGTCTTTAAATATGAATACAAAATATTAGATTTTTAAAAGTTTTTTTCTTCTTCATATGCAATGTTATCAGAACCTCTGTTTTTCTCTTTCCATGATGTTCTCTTTATTCTTTTAATGATCAACTTCTCCAAGGCATACATTATGTCTTACAAGATGATTGATATATATATCCTATGTATCTCCAATACATAGGAAAGCTATGATCCGCCCTTGGTGTCCCGGGAAAACCCAGCTAGGCTGAAAAGCGGCTTAACTACCTGATAATAAAGCGTCACATCTACCTGTCTAAACTTGGCAAGGCTCCAAGGTTATCTGATAGTGGGGACCTTATAGTAAAAAGGGGCCCGTTCTGAAGAAAAAATGCAAATCACAACCTATTTTAGGTGAATTGCCCTGCATACATAATCGGTGTACATCGGTATTGTGTATGTTCAGATTCTCATGAAATGTACATGTTTAGGTGGGTTGATCTACGTGAAACACTGGTTTTTCTTATATTTCTTCTACGTTAGTTCTCAAACTCCTGTAGATTAGCAGGATGTAGTCCGGAGAACAGAATGAGTTGTATCATGGTTTACAGCATTGCTGCGATATCTGCGCCTTTCGGCCTGACACATCCGACTTCAGCGTGGCTTTGGGTCACTGACCCTATATAGGATAGGACAGCCAACTCCATCCCATAACCTCCTTAGTCGCCTTTTACGACATACGTGGAAGGTAAACAGTGTTGCTATTCTTTGCTCCCCTTTCGGGCCACGACAACACACAAGCGGGATGTATTCTATTGTTGACTTGATCTCTAATTGTTTCCTTAGTGCTTCATTTATGATTTTGTCTCTCAAGATAACTCCAATCATACATCTCACACATTTCATTTCAGTGGTGTTAATCTTATGTATTGTTCTAGAATCTAGAACAATACAATCTTTCAGTGCCAAACCTGGACAATGAGAGCGCAAGACAAAAGAAAAATAGTGACAACAGAAATGACATGTCTACGAAGAATACTCTGAGTGTCATTAAGAGATAGAATTAGAAACGATAACATCAGACAGATAACCAAAACAATACCAGTATTGGAACACATCAAAAGACAGTAGATCAAGTGGTTTTCACACGCTTCCAGACTACCGACATATAGCATGCCACAAATGGCCATGACACATAGACATAACGGTTATAAAGCCAGAGGCAGACCATCTAAAAGATGGATCACAGAAATCAAAGAAGCCACAGGAACAAGCTTACAAACAGCACACAAGAAGGCCATCTCCAGTGAACTCTTCCACCCCTGAAGCTGCAAGGCAAACAAGGGACACAGCGTATAGATAGATAGATCTAATGTCCAAGTTTGACATTGATGACCTATGCTTGTGAGATGTTCTGTGCATCACAGTACTAGGCCTTATTTCTCTTTGAGGTGCAGTGAAGGGTTACAATCCTACCTGTGTTTTCATCTTCTTTTGTGTGAGCTATGATGCCGGACGAGTCCTCTAAATATGTTCTGCTGACTACGTCACTCATCTTGGCTGGATGATCCGACTTGCCCATTAGTCATCTTTTGTTCACAACCAATGAATAGAACGGGCAAGTAAATGGTCAGCTCACATAACTATGTCTGGTGAAAGTCTTAAGCAGGGTAGGTTATTTTCAGAAATGGGCAACTTCAACCCATAAGTTGTGAATGATAAGTCTAGGGTCGTGCCGTGCTATGATGCAGAGAGGCGGCCACAATCAAAATACACAATTGGGGGCGGCATTTCGTAGACTTGCATCATACTGAAGAAATTTACCCTACGGTCCTGGAATAATTCAGTACATTAACATCAACTAAGCTCATCTCATTATGTGCTTCTATGTTCTCAAACGCCTACCAACAAAGGGGCTGCAGTCCAGAGAAAGGAAATCACAACATAATAGTTAACTACCTTGTAATATCTTTCCTTTGTTCCTGAACATCACCACCAGCAATCGCTTAATTATGTTACTTTGAGCTCCCATGAGATGATCGACATTTCAATACGTCTTTGATCGGCTCGAAAGATATTCTCGCACGTCAATACTTTCTGCTTCGGGTCACACGGTGAATAGTCTATTGTAAATATATGGTTGAAATAGACATTTGATAGCTCCTAATTTCAAAAGTTACTTTGATTTGTCTTGTTCAGCCGACTCACTAGTGACACAAACCACAGCCATCTAGGTACAAGGTCAAGAAGCGCATCACACTTAAGGGGGTACACGTCCGTCGGGATTTTTCATGTTAAACTCAATTCTCACTAGTATAAGCTACATAATCAATCACTATATTGGGTGCCACCTGGAGTACGAAGAAGAGGGAGACCTAGAGAAACTCTACGAAGAACCATTAATAGAGAAGGCATGTCAATGAACCTAAACAACACGCAACAATTGAAAGACCTGGCAACACAAAGACAGAAATGGAAGGCTATGGTTTCCGCCCTATGCGCCGCCTATGGCCCTGGAGGAACATTACATAACATAAGCTACATAAGTACTGGTATCTCCCCATGATAGTTTTCCACGCTCATTACAGGCAACCTCACACTCAATATCTTGATATATCCGTCTTTTCCGTGCTTTTCTTTGACTGTCAACACAAAGTATATGCAAAAGAAACCAATGTTTCGTCCGTCAGTAAAGACGTATTCCGGAGTAACGTTGTGTGAAATCAGTACACGCGACTATTCTGAATAAGAAATTGACAAATAGTTTACGTGTAATCCCAGTTATTTTTGGCAACACAAACTTTTTCTGTTACTGTTTCATATGATTTTATATATTTAGATAGATGGTCATGCTCAAACGCAAAACCTTCCTCTAAAGATGTCAAAATGAATCTGACGCCTGATAGAAACTCTATGGAGAGACAACAAGTGTTGTCCCCCCTCCCGATCATAATTTTCCATGAAAACATAACATCACCGTTGCATGTCTTTATCCCTGCACTATATGAAGATCTATCTTTTATAACGATTTCTACACCTTATTTCAATCACACTACTTCAATGAATCATTAATAAATAAGTATGAACAAATACACGGGAATATATATAAAGATAGTGACAAAAGATTAGAGGCCTAAAGAGAGAAGAGTTGTTTGCTTGTCTTATCTTGATAAGACCTATTGGTCGAAACGTCGATTCTGTGTATTTGCTCTAAGTGGTTTTTTTTTTTCAATCCGCAGGAATCGTACGCAATAGAGCTCTTGTATACTTTCTTCTTTTTATGCAATTGGTAAATTTATCGGTAAGTTTTTCATACCAGGAAGATTAAATAATAGATAGATAGCAGTGTGCAATGCTTTCTAGATGAAATCTACTGCCACTCAGAGAGAGAGAGAGTTGTGAGATGACATGTGGGTGACTGCACAACTGCCGTGTAGGGAGCCGCGTAGCGCAGTGGTTAGAGCACTGGCTTCGCATATGAGTGGTCTTGGGTTCATTCCCCAGTTGAGGTGGAAATGTTTTTCAGATCGCAACGGCTCCTGGGTCGACCCAGCCTTAAATGGGTACCGGATTAATCCGGGAAATAAAGACTGCAAGGGAGAGGAGATGGCTACCGCCTTCATTTGCAGAGCCTCTAAAATGTGAGATCGCTAACATCTCCCGCCTACGGCATTAATAAATGCGGTATATTTGGTGTACGGGTTACTTTACTTTTTACAACTGCCATGTAGCCTATCCCATGTTTTCCTAATATAGGATGTTTATAAAGTCGTAGTGAACTGAATTTGAAATATAGTTAGGTCTAATTATAGGTCTAATTATAGCAATACTGAAATCAGAAGTAGAACATGCAATAAATTCAATAAAATGTGGAAAAGCTGCAGGCTCTGACAACATAACAGCAGACATAATAAAAACTCTAAATGAATTTGGTGTAGATACTATCACAGAAATTTGCAGTGACATATACGAAACAGGCCATATACCTAAAGACCTAACATCATCAATATTCATACCACTACCTAAGAAGCCCAGGGCTGTGGACTGTACAGATTATAGAACAATAAGTCTAATGAGCCATCTAACTAAAATACTTCTCAAGATAATACATGAAAGAATTAAGAACAAGATAGACATGGAGGTCGGTGAAGAACAATTCGGTTTTAGGAAAAACAAAGGAACCAGAGAAGCTATACTGAGTATCCGGCTAGTGATAGATAAATATATAGAAGTCCAAAAAAGTATCTATATTTGCTTCATAGACTACAGCAAGGCCTTTGACAGAGTCCAACATGAAAAATTAATCAAATGTCTTCAAGAAATAGGCATAGATGGAAAAGACATCAGGCTGATTAGAAATATATATTGGGAACAAACTGCATCAATAAGGTGTGAAAACAGCTACTCACCGTACATAGAAATAAGAAGAGGGGTAAGACAAGGATGCATTTTATCACCAAGCCTATTTAATATCTACACAGAGAATATCTTTAAAAATATAGAAGAAATACCAGGACTCAAGATCAATGGGAAAATAATAAACAACATTAGATATGCAGATGACACTGTTCTTTTAGCAGAAAGTGAACATGAACTACAAAGACTAATAGATCAAGTCAATAAATCAAGTAATGAATATGGACTGGATATAAACATTCAAAAAACAAAAACCATGATAATCAGCAAAAACACAGAAGAACAGGAGGTAAACATAAACATACAGGGAGAGAAACTACAACAAGTAAAACAGTATCAATATCTTGGACACATAGTCACAAATGATGGCAGATGTGAAACAGAAGTTAAAAGGAGAATAGGAATGGCTAAAAGTACCTTCAATGACATGAGGAAATTATTAATATCTAAACAAATTACAAACAAGTTAAAAATGAGAATTATAAAATGCTACATCTATTCCATATTAATGTATGGCTCAGAAACATGGACACTAAATAAACAATTAGAAGACAAAATTGATGCCTTTGAGATGTGGGTATATAGAAGAATAGGGAGAACATCATGGAAAGAGAAGAAAACAAATAAAGAGGTGCTAAAAACACTTAATATGAAGAAAGAACTACTAAGAGAAATAAAGATCAGGCAAATAAAATACTTTGGACACATTAAAAGACATGACACCCTATTGAAGACCTTACTTGAGGGTAAAGTCAAAGGGAAGCGAGCAAGAGGTAGGCAGAGATACAAGTGGGAGAGTAACATTACACGATGGACAGGTTACAGTCTAGCAGAGTGCACCACCAAGACAAGAGACAGGAGATGTTGGAGAAACGTTGCAGCCAACCTTCGTTGCGGAGACGGCACTTGATGATGATGAATTATAGGTTAGTCCTATAGGTCTATGATGAATGATAGAATACCATTGGAACTTTTCTTCTTCTGCGTTAGTTCTCGCATTTCTACAGAGTATCATAATGTAGGCCAAGTATAGAGAACGCAAATTAGCTTTTTCATGATTTTAGCTGTGATATCTGCGCCTTTTCGTTTGCAATTTCCGACTTGAGCAAGAACTGGATGCTATGCCCTATGGGTCACTTTGACACTATGGAATGGGACAGCTACTCCACCCCCAAACCTCCGTAGTCACCTCTTACAACATGCATGGAATGTAAACAGTGTTGCTATTTTGTGTTACCCTTTCGGGCTCGTCAATTCACAGAGACTCATTTCAAATTTGGAAGTCACGTATACTAATAGATGTCTCGTGCGAATCTGCGTTGCTTGAACTGACACGCTAGATGATTTCATATGGGAAAATAATCAAATGCTAAGCTACACAAAATTATATCACTGCAATAATTGTTATTGGGAGTAACTTAATACTTGTATATTGATTTCCTACCTTCTAAGATGTGTTACCACGCTGCGACGTTACTTGTTAAGAAGTAGAGCTCAAGTAACTGGTCTTTTTACTCCGAAAGAAACACCTTTCCAACACAACACGAACCGGCTGTTTACAAAACTACTACTGAATCGGTTCCCAGTAGACAAATCCATGGCTCACCTCAGGCAGGAAAATTGGGTCGCGACGCGGAGGAATATATTTCATACCTGTGTGACTCACTTGTAGACAGGGCGACAATACTTCGCCTATTTACGTCGCAACATCCGCAAGAATATATAATACGACACACATTTTAAATAACTAGATTTAGATAAACAGTCCAATATTACAATACAGATATTACACATGAATTTGCCTTCTTCTTCTTCTATAAATTTTTCAGTTTGAGTATGTATATTTATTTATGTTAGAAGATATAACCTACAATTGAGCGTGGGCCTGTTACTTGGGACGGTATATTGGCAAGCTACGGGTCAAGGATTTACTGAGTGTGTTGACAGTTTCCATTGGTTGAGCCTGTTTGTTTGGACATTCCTTAACGGAGAGAGATATGGTTTCCTTAGCTGAAACTACTACAATGCCTGACATCTTGAGGGGTCTTAAGACACGATAGGAAGAGGGAGGGGGTTCTAATACTATTATATATATGTTAACACCCCCCTCCTCCGTGACCTCCTTACGACTGTACCGAACAAAAATATAGGTTTGCTAGCAAAAAGAAAATACCCAAATATCTTGGGAAAATACCCAAAAATGATCTGTTATAGTTGCTCTAATTTCGGAAGTAAATAAACTTGACCTTTTCCTGTGCCAGGTATTGTAACATCTCATTTTCAACTTTCTTCTAGAAACCTATATGTTTAATGTTATATATGCCTATATTTAGCTCAGAAATATATGCTATGCTCCTTTGAGGTGATACTGTGATACTGCTGCACCGAAATATCTCCCTTACGGAACTACACATCTATGGCCTTTTCTCTACTTATGATGTAAGGCGTCGCAAGATTGATGATGGGTTTTAGGGCTATTGCACGTTTGGTTGCTTGATATGCAGTAATTCTCTTGATTAGAAACTGGCCTCACAGCACGTGGGGCATTCCCATAAGTGCTCCGCCCTCTGTTCCAGCAGCCATTTGTCTCGATGGTGTATCGAGTCTAATGTTGCTGAAACAGACGTTGACATCAGGGCATAACTCTGGCCCTTGCGACACGTTTCTTTGTGATTCCGCCCACCCACGCCGTGCCCGTAACTAATTCAAACACAACGTCGGCCTGTCGGAACAACATGGTAACTGTTATCGAAGGTTACGACTACGGGATTGTATAGATGACGTGACATGAAGCTTCTATAAGAAGATAACCTCAATATAAAGGCATTTCATCTACTAAGGTTTTCTGTTGCATGGTTGGTTTGTCTAGTGAGCCATTGGTGAGACCCACAGACGCAACCATGCAGTAATACTATGTCATAATGTTGGTAACTCCTTCAATCCACCTTCTTCTTGACCTTCCTCTGTATCTTGCTGTTTCCATTTTCATGGTGTATGCTCTTGTCGCTGGTCAATAATAATTCATTCTCATTAGGTGGCAGACCCATTTCAGTCTCTGTTTTTCAATATATTTGACCACTGATGTTGTTCCAACAGTTCATGTAATCTCATTTCTCACATGATCTCTTCTTTTTCGTTTGTTGCTTTTCTTAGACATCTCATTTCACACCTAGTAATCTTAAGCTTTCTCTCTTGTTCTTTAGTTAGTGTCCATGTCTGACATTGAAAACATACTATTGGGATGAATATTGAATTTATGATTTGCCATTTTGTTTCTATGGGGATAGATGTGTCTTCAAAATTGGTGTACATATATTTCCCATATCCCAACACAATCATGCTTTTGAGACCACATACCATATACGAGTCCGGATGCCGTCTCGGTTACTCAACTGAAGACATCTTCTTTAACCAGAAAAGTAATAAGCTGTTAATGGCTACCTACTCACAGTTAAAGGGATTATTTTAGCTTCTGAAATACATTTTTTTTAATGTGCAGAGAAACATAACAACGAACGCTAGACATAAAAATACACGGAGAGATAATGTAACACGTAGATAGATCATAACCAATATCTTGGACACACAATCGCAGATTATGGCATATATGAAACAAAAGTTCAAAAGAGAAAATTAATCGCAAAAAAAGTATTTTCAATGTCTTGAGAAACTACTAACAACTAAATAAATAAAAACTAAATATAAAGAACTATAATATACTACAACTACTTTACATTATAAAACTTGCGGGGGGGGGGATACTTCAATAGCTATTTACTCCTCCCCCCCCCCTCAGAATAAACATGACGTAGTACTTGACATTTAGTAAGCCAAAGAAGGATGATAAACAATCGCCATCTCCATTAAAGATTGTCTCATAACATATACACTAAAATATAATCACCAAAACATGGACATTAAAACACGGACAACATATACGGTCATCAAAACATGGACATTAAAACACGGACAACATATACGGTCATCAAAACATGGACATTAAAATCCTCTCGTAAAATAAGAAATAACATATTTGACAGTAAACCTCCTCCTTTTACCTTAGACGTATCTAAGGTCTTGTGACTGCGATGTTCTTTTACCGTAGAGGAAGTCATATTTGTGAGTCTGCATATGTCTGACAAGTCATATTTGTGAGTCTGCATATGTCTGACAAGTCATATTTGTGAGTCTGCATATGTCTGACAAGTCATATTTGTGAGTCTGCATACGTCTGACAAGTCATATTTGTGAGACTGCATATGTCTGACAAGTCATATTTGTGAGTCTGCATATGTCTGACAAGTCATATTTGTGAGTCTGCATATGTCTGACAAGTCATATTTGTGAGTCTGCATATGTCTGACAAGTCATATTTGTGAGTCTGCATATGTCTGACAAGTCATATTTGTGAGTCTGCATATGTCTGACAAGTCATATTTGTGAGTCTGCATATGTCTGACAAGTCATATTTGTGAGTCTGCATATGTCTGACAAGTCATATTTGTGAGTCTGCATATGTCTGACAAGTCATATTTGTGAGTCTGCATATGTCTGATATGTCATATGTGTGAGTCTGCATATGTCTGACAAGTCATATTTGTGAGTCTGCATATGTCTGACAAGACATATTTGTGAGTCTGCATATGTCTGACAAGTCATATTTGTGAGTCTGCATATGTCTGACAAGTCATATTTGTGAGTCTGCATATGTCTGACAAGTCATATTTGTGAGTCTGCATATGTCTGACAAGTCATATTTGTGAGTCTGCATATGTCTGACAAGTCATATTTGTGAGTCTGCATATGTCTGACAAGTCATATTTGTGAGTCTGCATATGTCTGACAAGTCATATTTGTGAGTCTGCATATGTCTGAGAATTCTAATAAGTTAGAACACGTTGCAGTGTGAGCACGAATGAAGAAGATTTTGAAATGACGGAAATCTGTCTGACATATTGCGTGTACCTCTTTATATTAGCATGTAGTGTTTCCGCTCTTTAGAAGTATTTAAAGACCTACACTGATCTGATCATGTCATGATGGAAGCTAAAATGATATGGTTTCTCAAGAGCTTGGGTCCATGTTGCAGGACTTGAGAGCTGTCTTCGAGTATCTTCTAAAACGTTTTTTTACCACTTCTCGAACGCGTCTATACGTATGTTTCACCATATGACTGTTTGGAAGACGCTCGTTTTGCATGTCGATGTCATGACCAACACAAGGATGTTTTGACCTAATCAATAAGCCATGGATGTTTTCCAGCTTACACTTTTGAATGATATCCGTATCAAGGATATTGCACTGCCAACGCACACCAGGAGCTTTCTGTGGCACTAAAGGTAAATATGAGTTTAGCTGTCTAGTATGCCTAGCATAGTCTATGAATTACATAGAGCAATGAAGGAAGAACGACTGCAAAGGCGACCTACAATTTGGTTCTCAAAGTGAGACCATGCTAAATCCAGACATTAAGTCGAAGTCCCCAAGAAAACTGTAGTGCCATGAAAGAGTAGCAGCAGTGCAACAATTCATGCATGTCGTAAGTGGCGCCTAAGGACCTTCGGGGATGGAGTTTGCTGTTATTTTTCTACGTTCGCTCTCAAACTCCTACAGATTAGTAGGATTTAGCCCAGAGAAATTAATGTGTTATGTCATGGTTTACAGTTTGACTGCGATATATTTACTTTTTAACCTGGCACATGGGCATGCATTCTGTGTCACTTTACCCTTCGATGAGATAGGACAGCCAAAATCATCTCAAAACATATTTAGCCGTCTCCTACGTCATGCGTGACAGGTAACAGTGTTGCAATTATGTGCTCCTCTCTTGTGCTCCAAAACACACGGGCTAGGTGTGTTTGATATGACATGATATGACATTTCTTATCATTCACGCGTGGAATAACATCTGTCCAAACAACAAAAATATATCACACAAATTAAAAACTACAAACTTGTGAAGAAATTGTCTTTAAGAAGCAAAAATATTTAAATGTGATGTAGCATATTTGTGTTTCTTCTCCTTCTTCTTCTTCTTCTGCGTTCGCTCTCAAATTCATGCAGATTAGCAGGATGTAGTCCAGAGAACGAAATGCGCTGTGTCATTTTTTACAGCATTGCTGCGATATCTGCGCATTTCGGTCTGACACATCCGACTTCAGCATGGCTTTGGGTCACTGATCCTATATGGGATGGGACAGCCAGCTCCATCCCATAACCTCCTTAGTCGCATTTTACGACATGCGTGAAAGGTAAACAGCGTTACTATTCTTTGCTCCCCTTTCGGGCCTCGGCAGCACACGGGCGAAGTGTTTCTCCTAATCTGTAATAAACAGAAGCAACAACGGGATTGTATCGATAACATTTGTCCCACTTTGAATATACAGGGTGTTTATTACGTAGCCGTGCACTGTTTTACATTGCTGATGAAATTACGTCGCAAGAGTAGTGAGTAAGTAGCCTATTTAGATCAGTGTTTACGTCACTGAAAATACAGCATTTATGACAAAAACATAATATTGCTCATGCTAATTGTATATTGGGTAAAGTGGTTAGTAGCAAAACAATAATGTCACAAAAAGCGTATAGAATTGACTTATCTTTACTTGGAATGTCCCTTTGTTTATTTGTGAGATGTTATGGTTTATGTTGTTAGTGAGGGTGATATTCTGGCAAAGCTGGTCTGTTTGTTCACTGAAGAGGGTCCATTTTGTTTTTTTGAAGTTCCAGCTTGGGGAAATGCTATGATGTCCTGTACTTCCTGACTTGGCGATTTGCAGGATGACTGGTACATGGTCACTTCCTCCCAGTTGACTTTTGGATACCATCACACTGTGGAATCATGGGAAATGACAAAGCGGATGCTCTGTCACAGGCAGGAAGTGAAATGGAGCAACACAGACACCCACTGTCTTACGGAGAAGTAAAAACAATAATCCGCAACACATACACAGCAAAGTGGAAGAAACAAATGGAAGGGGAGTACGAACATGATGCAATACATCTCCTCCAAAGATATCAACAAACCAGAATATTTCGCATTAGAACAGGCCACTGCAGACTGTTGGGTCACCTTTATAGATTAAGGATCTCATACACAGATGAATGTCCATGGGGATCCGGAACCCAGACTCCGGAACATATACTTCAGGACTGCCCTACATACAAAGAGCAGAGACAGCAGACCTGGCCAGAGGATACAGACTTGAGGCAAAAGCTATGGGGCAGCCGCTCTGACCTGGAGAAGACAGTGGACTTCGTCTTGACGACAGGTCTGACGGTATAGCATGACCACAGATGCTGAACGCAGAAGAAGAAGAAGAAGAAGAAGAAGGAATGTCCCATATATACTTCGTCCCTCCCAACAAAGCGGAAAACAGCCTGCCGAGAGTAACAATTCGTTTTCTTCTTCAATTACCCTCTACAGCACGGTTATCGTGATTTACACCAGTGAGCTTGAAGTACGTTGCACTGTTGGCTTACAGCGGAGCTGTGTTATTTGTAACTTCCGTTTTAGAACATCCGGTTTCGGCATAGAATCCCCATTTGTGAAAATAATTCGTAGATTCAAACGATAATTCTCCAGGAATCTACGGAAACATCTACTTTGTAAACAGCATCAAATATCATTCTGGCTATCCTGTCGACGTTTACTTCAATGGCACAGGCCATCAGGGCGCCAAGGATATTCAGGTGACGGCCATCAAAGCTTCGACGACGACATCTGGAGATTGAGAACCGCTTTATTTACGAATTTGGCACTCTGAAGCTCTTGGGAATTAATGAGCGCATGACATACGCATGATATCGGAGTGTTCAATAATTTCTCTGTCTCGTTTTCACATTTATTTGGATTTATTAACCTGGCACATGGGCATGCATTCTGTGTCACTTTACCCTTCGATGAGATAGGACAGCCAAAATCATCTCAAAACATATTTAGCCGTCTCCTACGTCATGCGTGACAGGTAACAGTGTTGCAATTATGTGCTCCTCTCTTGTGCTCCAAAACACACGGGCTAGGTGTGTTTGATATGACATGATATGACATTTCTTATCATTCACGCGTGGAATAACATCTGTCCAAACAACAAAAATATATCACACAAATTAAAAACTACAAACTTGTAAAGAAATTGTCTTTAAGAAGCAAAAATATTTAAATGTGATGTAGCATATTTGTGTTTCTTCTCCTTCTTCTTCTTCTTCTGCGTTCGCTCTCAAATTCATGCAGATTAGCAGGATGTAGTCCAGAGAACGAAATGCGCGGTGTCATTTTTTACAGCATTGCTGCGATATCTGCGCATTTCGGTCTGACACATCCGACTTCAGCATGGCTTTGGGTCACTGATCCTATATGGGATGGGACAGCCAGCTCCATCCCATAACCTCCTTAGTCGCATTTTACGACATGCGTGAAAGGTAAACAGCGTTACTATTCTTTGCTCCCCTTTCGGGCCTCGGCAGCACACGGGCGAAGTGTTTCTCCTAATCTGTAATAAACAGAAGCAACAACGGGATTGTATCGATAACATTTGTCCCACTTTGAATATACAGGGTGTTTATTACGTAGCCGTGCACTGTTTTACATTGCTGATGAAATTACGTCGCAAGAGTAGTGAGTAAGTAGCTTATTTAGATCAGTGTGTACGTCACTGAAAATACAGCATTTATGACAAAAACATAATATTGCTCATGCTAATTGTATATTGGGTAAAGTGGTTAGTAGCAAAACAATAATGTCACAAAAAGCGTATAGAATTGACTTATCTTTACTTGGAATGTCCCTTTGTTTATTTGTGAGATGTTATGGTTTATGTTGTTAGTGAGGGTGATATTCTGGCAAAGCTGGTCTGTTTGTTCACTGAAGAGGGTCCATTTTGTTTTTTTGAAGTTCCAGCTTGGGGAAATGCTATGATGTCCTGTACTTCCTGACTTGGCGATTTGCAGGATGACTGGTACATGGTCACTTCCTCCCAGTTGACTTTTGGATACCATCACACTGTGGAATCATGGGAAATGACAAAGCGGATGCTCTGTCACAGGCAGGAAGTGAAATGGAGCAACACAGACACCCACTGTCTTACGGAGAAGTAAAAACAATAATCCGCAACACATACACAGCAAAGTGGAAGAAACAAATGGAAGGGGAGTACGAACATGATGCAATACATCTCCTCCAAAGATATCAACAAACCAGAATATTTCGCATTAGAACAGGCCACTGCAGACTGTTGGGTCACCTTTATAGATTAAGGATCTCATACACAGATGAATGTCCATGGGGATCCGGAACCCAGACTCCGGAACATATACTTCAGGACTGCCCTACATACAAAGAGCAGAGACAGCAGACCTGGCCAGAGGATACAGACTTGAGGCAAAAGCTATGGGGCAGCCGCTCTGACCTGGAGAAGACAGTGGACTTCGTCTTGACGACAGGTCTGACGGTATAGCATGACCACAGATGCTGAACGCAGAAGAAGAAGAAGAAGAAGGAATGTCCCATATATACTTCGTCCCTCCCAACAAAGCGGAAAACAGCCTGCCGAGAGTAACAATTCGTTTTCTTCTTCAATTACCCTCTACAGCACGGTTATCGTGATTTACACCAGTGAGCTTGAAGTACGTTGCACTGTTGGCTTACAGCGGAGCTGTGTTATTTGTAACTTCCGTTTTAGAACATCCGGTTTCGGCATAGAATCCCCATTTGTGGAAATAATTCGTAGATTCAAACGATAATTCTCCAGGAATCTACGGAAACATCTACTTTGTAAACAGCATCAAATATCATTCTGGCTATCCTGTCGACGTTTACTTCAATGGCACAGGCCATCAGGGCGCCCAGGATATTCAGGTGACGGCCATCAAAGCTCCGACGACGACATCTGGAGCTTGAGAACCGCTATATTTACGAATTTGGCACTCTGAAGCTCTTGGGAATTAATGAGCGCATGACATACGCATGATATCGGATTGTTCAATAATTTCTCTGTCTCGTTTACACATTTATTTGAATTTATTTGTGTATATTTTCTGTATGTGTCACCTCTGACCTTATTTCTATCATTCCGGCCATTTTACTAGCCATGTGAACGCAGGTTGTGTCGACCCTACTTGTCGTTTTTGATGTATACGTGTATGTTAGCATTGATAAAGGCCTTTTGGTCGAAACGTCGATTTGTGTGTGTGTCTATGTGTATTTTGTGCTGTTAGCAAGACTTCATTACCTAGCGTCACACGTTAAACGTCAAGAGCTGGATTCTTCTTCTTCATCTTCGTTCATTCTCAAACTCCTGCAGATTAGCAGGATGTAGTCCGGAGAAAGGAATGCGTTGTGTACTGGTTTACAGCATTGCTGCGATATATGCGCCTTTCGGTCTGACACATCCGACTTCAGCATGGCTTCGGGTCACTGACCATATATGGGATGGGGCAGCCAACTCCATACCATAACCTCCTTAGTCGTCTTTTACGACATGCATGGAAGGTAAACAGTGTTGCTATTCTTTGCTCCTCTTTCAGGCCCCGGCAACACACGGTCAGAGCTGGATTCGAACATGCTACCTCTTGAGCACAGAGCGAACCGCTTCAACACTACGCCATGAAAATCCTTTATTTATAAACGTATTTCTTCGACAGCGAACAAAAGTTAACTCAGCTGCTACAAGCAATCTGCTGATTCACTGAAATATGGAAATTGACAATTTTCCAAGATGTCATACTGAGTACACGTATTTCATTTCAAATTCAATGCACATCAACATTACAGACACCCTATGTTTTCAAATGTTCCAATTCATCTATTTATTGTATACTCTTAGAGTTGCATAGAAGTCACCAAAGACATCATTAACTAGCATTCTTCATACATTATTTTAGGTGTGAATATCTTTTAAAGGAAATGCAATGCATTTTATCTAGACCAGCGTTTCTCAAAAAATTTTCATGAGATGACTCACGTTTGTATATATTTTATGGACCACTGCCCCATTTCCAACTCCCACACAGTCACATATTTTTCAGTACTGCAGGTACAATGTCAGTAAGAAGGGAGTAGGTTATTTCAGTTGTTGCAAATACGATGCCAGTAAGGAGGGAGTAGGTCGCTTTAATTTTTTTCAGATACGATGTCAGTAAGGAGGAAGTAGGTTCCTTCCAGTGTTGCAGATACGATGTTGGTAAGTAGGGAGTATGTTCCTTTCAATATTATAGATGCGATGTTGGTAAGTAGGGAGTATAGATGTATGTTCCTTTCAGTGTTGCAGATACGATGTCGGTAAGGAGGGAGTAGGTTCCTTCCAGTGTTGCAGGTACGATGTTGGTAAGTAGGGAGTATGTTCCTTTCAATATTATAGATGAGATGTTGGTAAGTAGGGAGTACAGTTGTATGTTCCTTTCAGTGTTGCAGATACGATGTCAGTAAGGAGGGAGTAGATTTATTTCAGTGTTGTAGATGCGATGTCAGTATGGAGGGAGTAGATTTATTTCAGTGTTGCAGATGCGATGTCAATAAGGAGGGTGTAGATTTATTTCAGTTGCATCTACGATGTCAGTAAAGAGGGAGTAGATTTCATTCAGTGTTGCAGATACGATGTCATTAAGGAGGGAGTAGATTTATTTCAGTGTTGTAGATACGATGTCAGAAAGGAAGGAGTAGGTTCTTACAAAACTGTCTTCTTTATTATATGATCTTTTCATGGTAATAACGCTGGATGGTGATTGAGGAAAAGGGGAAGTGGTGTAAGTTTACCATATTCAAAAATATTAGTACATACTGTTACGGTTCATGTTTTTAATTGGGGAGAGGGGGTTGAAACTCTTCAATACAACTCCCTCCATTCTCTACGGGATTTATTAAAAGGGAGAGCCGTCTTTGTTCATTCCACCTCCACCCAATGCATTGTTTGGCTACTCCTTTATACAAATATAAATAAATATTGTAATTTCGGGAATGCACGTTATTGAATAGTCTTCGCCCATTTCACTTGGTATTGTCCAAGCTCTCCCCCACATCTTTATTTCTATTGATATTCTTTTTCATGTTCATCCCTTGCAATATCACCTTGCAACATCACCTTGCAATATCACCTTGCAACATCACCTTGCAACATCACCTTGCAATATCACCTTGCAACATCACCTTAGTTCTTTTCTAATTTACCTGTTTCATTTATATATACTGATATCTCTAATATTGGTATTCTTCTCCTTTCAATTCGCCTGGAATGTGCTTATATCTCAATTTTGTCTCGTCGTGACTGTGCTTTATAAACTCTTACAGAGGTCCATGGAGTTTTTATTCCACTGTTATTTCCCTGGGCCAATTTATTTGCTTCAATATTTCATATTCTACCATTCCTGAAGAATATTTTCTGCTGTTTTAGGTGATTATCAACATGTACACATGGCTGTGTTTCCAGTCTAGAACTTTCTATATACGAGACTGCGAAAGCGGTTGTAAATTGTTCTGTGACGATGAGTGACAACTTGTTCTGATCAGTTCATAATTTGGTAGTCATCTTGTGTTGGTTTTCTAATTGCCTTGATCATCTATTTATTTTGATGATACGCTGTTAGCACATCTGCTTGATCTTCAGAAGAGCCCTCCTTAGCCAGACGATCTGCAGTGTTTTTCCCCCAGATATTCAACAATGCTATGGTATCCACTGTATAGCTACTTTACGATGATTGCTTAGTTCGGTCCGTAACATTTGCAGATCTGGTAGTTTTATGGACTGAAGCACTGGAAGTGTTCATCTTACATCTGTCAGGATACTACAGGCCGTGGACCAAGATTGATACTCAGCAGTTTTTGAGCTGCCACCTTGATTGCCTGAATTTTACATCGTAATTATGATAGAATTTTCCCACTGGTTCTTGAATTGTATCCCTAACATAGTTTAGAATTTTCCCACTGGTTCTTGAATTGTATCCCTAACATAGTTTAGAATTTTCCCACTGGTTCTTGAATTGTATCCCTAACATAGTTTAGAGTGCTCTATATATATATTCCTGCTCCTCCATTTTTCAATACATTCTCTGCTGACCAATTTGTGTATACTCTTCTTCTTCTTCTTCGGTGTTCGTTCTCAAACTCCTGCAGATTAGCAGGATGTAGTCCGGAGATCGGAATGCGTTGTGTCATGGTTTACAGCATTGCTGCGATATCTGCGACTTTCGACCTGACACATCCGACTTCAGAGTGGCTTTGGGTCACTGACCCTATATGGAATGGGACAGCCAACCCCATCCCATAACCTCCTTAGTCGCCTTTTACGACATGCGTGGAAGGTAAACAGTGTTGCTATTCTTTGCTCCCCTTTCGGGTCCTGGCAACACACGGGCGGTGTATACTCTAATTCATATGTTTTGTGGTTATTCATCATTCAGTAGACAGAAAGTAACTGACTTAGTTCTACACTATTCTGTTCATTCTCACTGAACATTCATTTCACCTCAGTATAGGTATGAATATATAATCCACTATACTCTCTCAAAAATTCTTGAGACTAACGGGAATTGAACCAGTCCGTTAGTCTGGTTCAATTCCCGTCAGTCTCAAGAATGTTTAAAAATTGTCCTCTGGCTTCCTACTTAAATTTACTTATATTCTCTCAATGTGGTTTGGTCTGGTACATACTTTAAATGTCTGTGAATTTCAGGCATGTCTGAGGTGCATGAAACTATTTCTTTTCAGTCGCCCCATTGTTAAATTTTGAATTCTGTCTTTCATTAGATGACGTGGCCGACAATGGAACTTTCCTGCCTGTATAACTTTTCTTCATTCAGATCCTTCCCAAATTCACTTTTTTTTTTTAAATTCAGATTTTCCCCAAATTCCCCACCTCTACTAGGAGTGGTGACTTTATTGGCCCTGTGATGCTCCTGAAAGCTTTGTTGTGCACCATATCTAGGTCATGTAATGCAGTTTTTGATGCTGGACACCGTGTAGTTGACACATATGCCAAGTGTTGTCGTATGTCATGCTGGTAAACTTTACTGAGTCATTTCCTATTTGCTCACCATGTGGTTCCACATAGTTTTCTCAGGATGGCTAATTTTCTTATGGCCTTTGTTGTTGTGTTGATGTGTTCCCTTTCCATGTCAGCTTGTTCTCAAACTTAACTATGAGTTACGTGGGTTATTTTTTTTTCGTAACACCAAATTAAAAATAAAATCAAGAAATTCATACCAAAGGCAAATATTCCTTACATTTATAGCAGATATGGAAGCCATAATAGGGGCAGCCAAAATACTTATTAATTTCTTGCTGAGCCATAAGGGCAAATGACACCAATCTTCAGACACAAAAACGTAGATTTAAACACTAAAATAACACTATTGAAAATGACTATTATGCCAACGCTGTCCTACCAAAGCCAAACATGGACAACGACAGCACAAGGCAAACGTAAACTTGTGACAGCTGAAATAAAATTCTTATGCAGTATCCAAGGAATATCTTTGAGACAGAGTGAGGAATGAGGATATTAGACCAAGAACCGGCACCACACCAACATTGAAATATATTAATAGACAACAGATCAAATGGTTTGCACACATCAGCAGACTACCACCAGACAACATACCACAGCAAGATATGCTACACAGATACAGTAAAGGCAGGGCTATATCCATAGAACTCTTCTACCAATGTCGCTGAAAGGCAACAAAGTGTTTAGCGAATAGATAGATATATATTAGCTCCTACTTCTTATGTACAGTGGATTGGTTTTTCTGAGCGTTCTTTCATACTCAGGAGACTTCAGCTTTCGGCTTAGTGAAATGCCTATTGAAGGAGCCTTCCACTCAGAGGAGGTCTGTAATTGTATAGATGGCATGCTACAAAACTTCCTTTGGGAAACCTCAATATAAAGGCATGTCATCTACTAAAGTTTTTCTGTCGTGGTATATAACACACTGACTCTTGGCTGGTTGCTCCCATTTTCAGCACCTGTACTTGGTAGGGCAGACTGTGGTCTTGGTCGGTTATGTAAGGACTTGGCTAGTCTTAATTTTCAGCATCTGCTTGAAAAATTACGCTCCATCTTTGAGACAAGGATTTGGCCTCGATTAGAGTACTTCTCTGTATATTTAGTGTATATGTGTGCGTGTATATATAATGGGTTTTTTGTGCATACCGTGCTTGTTTTGGGTATTTATTTGTGATGGTCATATGTATATGTGAATTTTTTTGTGTGGAAAAAGGTATTTGGTCATATGTATATATTAATATATATATTTATTTGTGTGTGTGTGTTTTGTTGTGCTTCATACACCTGTTGTATTATTTATGAATTTCTACATCTGCATATAAATATATATGTATATATATAGTCAAGTAATCCTATATATATATATATATATATATATATATATATATATATATATATATATATATATATATATATATATATATATATATATATATATATATAATATGTCCTTCGTCAGACCGCAACACTGTTATATGTTTAAAAGATGTTTATACTTAATAATTTTTCTGCATTTGTTTTTTCGTTAGTTCAGAAGAAAATCTTAGATCGAAACAGCGATCATTGTCGTCCTTATTTAATTTATTGTTATTGCTTTTATCATCTGTGTACCAGCGGTGGTTGGTATTTGTTACGCATATTTCTTATTCATTATTATTATTTCAGTTTTCAGCAGAAGTTTGTCACAGCTTACACTAAAATGAAATTGTAAGGCCCACGCTTCAGTTAGTTTTCTAAAAATATTTTTTTTTATTCCTCCTTGCATTTACAAATTATCAAACAGTTTCAACCTTGTTGTGTTCCTTGATTGGTTCAGTGGTTTCTATATTTGTATTGCTCTCACCATTGTTCCTTTACTATTCAGTGGCCACAAGAAATATAATTGTGAGAAACCCTGACCTAGACCCAGGTGGGAATGTGAAGTCTCAAATTCTGCAATGAGAGTTTATACATATAGATACACTGTAGCCTCATTCACACGAGTCTCACTCTTCGCTCTTAATTGTATATTGAAGTCTCCGTTTATATTTGAACATATTTGAACCAAAGCTCAAAGCAGATGATGCGCTAATTGTAGTAAGTCAAATGCATAATAAAACGAGAATAGAAGATGTGGATTCCGTACTACGCCAAAGTCAATATACATGCAATATTTTAAGAAGTTCTGTCAACTTTATGAAGTTTAATATTTTAAAGACATTCATTCATTCACTAGTACCATGCCTACCGGCGTAGGGGATCATGTCTCTCCAAAGTCATCTTTTATACATTTAAATATACTTTCTGATGATTCTGCATCATGCCAGGCTTTCAAACCATCCAACATTTTTTCAATTTGTTTTCCTTTGTCTCTCTTACTCTCGATCTTTCCAGTTGTTACGATGTTCTCCAACCCACCTCTTCTCATGACATGACCCAGAAAATGTGATTGTTGTCTTCTAATACAGTTAATAAGTTCTCTATTTGAGCTGACCAGTTGTAGGCCCAACTCTACTGTCGAGTCTTTCCTGTATATGCTCGTGGAGAGAAGGGGTTCAGTACCCGATGGGCTCAGGCACATATGGGACAAGGTAGTTCAGCTCGAGAACACGATCTGCTCCCAAACGTGTGGTGAGGCTCAGACTTGGACGATGGGGTTCACGATGTCGGTAACAACACCTCAACTAAGAAAGCGAAAGAACCCGGGTTCAACTCTTCTGTCGAGTTCTTCCTAAAACGGAATCAGGCTCGTGGATGAGAAAAGGTTAGGTACCCGATTGGCACAGGCCCAAAACGTCCAATTACACGAGGCAAGTTCACTGGCTGTGGAACACCTTGCGAGTAAGAACGACAATCGTCTCGGCGAAGAGTCAACACACATCTGCCACCTGTCGACAGATACTAGGCTAGTGAAGCCCACGACTGGAATTAAAGACATGACGAAAACGGATGTGCTGGGCATCAGAAGTCGGGATAACAGTGAGCCAACCGAGTTACAAATAACACAGTTCTACTGTGGAGTTCTACAACATACTTCACATCCCCCGGAGGAAATCACATAATTTATTCTTGAAGGTAATGAGACACCGAACGCAAAAAGAAGAACAGATATTAAAAAAACTACACATATTTTGAGCATGTTAGCAACAGAAGGAATAAAGGGAATAAAGAATAGAATTTAAAAAAATTACTGGGAAGTTTCTGTATGTATTTATATATATTTATATACTTATATACTATTATTAAAAGTATGTGATACTTTAACGGAGAAACTTCATGTTACAATCATCACCTGGGAAAATCTATCAGGAGCATTGCATAAAGGTAAATTGATGTATCACTGAAAGTTGTGAATATATTCACATACCTATTTTCAAACAAATTTTCTCAGTCGCTTCCAACAACCTGCGGGGAATGTAACGGTTGTGCTCTTTTTTTTTTTGGCGGAACCATTGTTTGATTTGAAGATTGCGATTGAGGAAAAATGAATTGGACACAAGTGGAACTGGTTCCAATAGATATAAGATCTAAGAGTATGTTTAACTAGCACGCCACACGAACTGTAAGCATGTACACCTTTCGACATTTGCTGGAGCAACTGTTTCGCGGAGTGCAATGACGTCGGTTTATAACCGATAACCATGGTAAAATTTCCTCTAGAGGAGAAAATTGTCCGAGGTGACAGTGAATGAATATTATAGGCATATTTAGCACAACAGCAGTCCTTGGGACTTTCAAAAGATCAAGACACCCCCTCTCCAATAAATAATAATGACAGAAAACAACAATTTGAAATAGAATGTAATACTGCATTATAGCTGAATGTACAACGGCACGGAGTCCGTAGAACGGAAAGCGTTGTGCCATAATGTACAGCTTAGCTGCGACATTTGCGAATTTCGATCTGACACATATAGCTTCATCATGGCTTTTATCCTACATGATATGGGACAGCCAATTCCACCAGGAAAAGTTCCTTAGTCGCCTCTTACAACATGCATGGGTGGCAAACATTCTTGCTATTCTTTGCTTCATTTTCATGATTCGGCAACACACGGACTGTTTACAGCACTGTATATTTACATCTATCTTTCTGATGGTTGGGTGGTTGGTTGCTGATCCAGCGGTCCATGAGCTCAAGCCCTTTGACCCAATGCCATTTTACTGACATTATATTGCTGGGGAGTCTGTGGATTTTCGTCTCACCCCGGGCCAGAGCCAGAGAATAACTATTACACTACCAGGAAGGTAGGTTTCAAGTTTCAACCTATGAACTGCACCGAGTCATTGTAGCCAAGATAGAATTCACTCTGCTCATTTCCCCGCCACCATTTGACTACTGGTTATGCCGAACTTCTCTACTGCTCCAGGCATCCAACGAAATGTTCAAGTCAAAAGGACTGTCACGTCTTGACTTTCTGTGCCTATATGATGGGCCTCAGCCATAGGAAACAAAACAGTGCTGTTAGCCTCCTCTTCCCTAGTGCTGGCTCCCTCCCAACCACAGAGAGTGCATACATATATAAAAGCATAAAACACATTGTAACAATATAATAAAAGCTTGAAAAGCAAAATTGTATAGATGGCGTACCATGAAGCTTCTATAAGAAGATAACCTAATTATAACGAAATGTCATCTACTAAGGTTTTCTGTTGCATGGTTGGTTTGTCTAGTAAGCCATTGGTGAGATCCACAGACGCAAAAACGATGCGATTCTTTCTTACCTATCTAATATCTTTTCTCTGCTTATGCTGTGAGGCGTCGCATGATTTAATAACGATCGGCTTTCGGCTGTTGCTAGTCTGGTCTCTTGCAGATTTGGCAACACACGGGCTGTTTACAGCACCGTATAATTATATCTATCTATTTATCCATCAATCCATCAATCCATTCATTGATCCATCCACCAACCCATCCATCCACCCACCCAAAACCCACCCACCCACCCTCTTCTTTTCTTTTTATGTTTTCTGCTTTTCTTAGACATCGTATTTCACACCTAGTAAACTTTCTCTCTTGTTCTTTAGTTAGTGTCCATCTCTGACATTGAAAACATAACGTTGGGATGAATATTGAATTTACGATTTGCCTTTTGGTTACCATCAGGATAGACGGTGTGTTTCGAAATTGGCGTAAGTTCCTAATTTACGTAGCTGACCGTTTGAAATTATTGTCCCGAGTTTTCTGTTCATTTTTGCATCGCTTGTAAAAATGCTCTCGAGATATTTATATTCATGCACTTGTTGCTGTAGTTTTTTTTATTTATCTTTATGTTGATTGTATTGAATTTTCTGCCTATAGATATTACTTCTGTTTTTTTTTTTATCTTCCTTTTGTGATGGAGGCAGATTTCGTTGAGTAAGGTTATGATTAAATCTGTATAATTAAATACATACAATTATTATTATTATTGTTATTATTATTAGGCTATATATATATATATATATGGGCGTATGAATGTTTTTTCACACGGTCTAAACAAATAAATAAAATACTTGTTCTATTCATCGCTAACAGACCGAAAAAGCAACAGAAGAAATATTTGCATACACTATTCATGAACATGAGCGAATGAAGTACTAGAAATGTTTGCTACGTTTTGAGGTTAACAGTAAGATTTGAAGAGGTGCATTCACTTCTTAAAGACATCTATAGAAATATATTCTATAACACTTTGCATAGAATTGTATCTCTTGTACAAAAAAATATTACAGAGGTTGTAGTTTACCGAATGACTATCTGAAACTTGTTCTTAAATTTTTCTTTCCGTGGGCCACTTTCATGACAAATTAACTTTCGTAGAGCACACAGGATCGCGCCAAAGACGGATGTGTCTGGTCATCGGCACAAATAAAACGGCGACACACCACATTTCCATTCTCTGGAATTAGATCCTGTTAGATATCTAGTAGGACCTTTGTCCTGTTTTGTCCTGCTAGATTTGTCCTGCTAGATTTGTCCTGCTAGATTTGTCCTGCTAGATTTGTCCTACTAGATTTGTCCTGCTAGATTTGTCCTGCTAGATTTGTCCTGCTAGATTTGTCCTACTAGATATCTAGTAGGACCTTTGTCCTGTTTTGTCCTGCTAGATTTGTCCTGCTAGATTTGTCCTGCTAGATTTGTCCTGCTAGATTTGTCCTGCTAGATATCTAGTAGGACCTTTGTCCTGTTTTGTCCTGCTAGATTTGTCCTGCTAGATTTGTCCTGCTAGATTTGTCCTGCTAGATTTGTCCTGCTAGATATCTAGTAGGACCTTTGTCCTGTTTTGTCCTGCTAGATTTGTCCTGCTAGATTTGTCCTGCTAGATTTGTCCTGCTAGATTACATCCTGCTGGATATCTAGTAGGACCTTAGGTACTGTTACAAGAGAGCTCCAGAAGGAGTTTGAGAATGAACGCTGAAGAAAAAGACAACCTGGGATTAAACACACACAATTTTGAGCTTTAGAAGTAGTAGAAAAGGAGCTTTACCGTATGTAGACGCGAATCACGTCATCCGACGTGCCTTAATATTCAAAGATGGTGGTATGACGTGCCAATATAGAGGATCAAAATTGGCCGATATAGTTTTCTGGATGATGTCTTTGCTCTGGATTGTTCCGAAATTTTATCGGGTGTATAATTAAAAATGTGAAATTTTTTTTTAGTTTCAATTTGTTCTTGATTTCATGTTTGAAGTTTTGTTGGATGCTGCAATTGTCTGGGTTTTTTCACGAAACTTTCTGGTTGTTAAAAAAAGTGTAAAATTTAAAATTTGGTGTTTATTGTTTGCAATTGCTATTAAGACTCGAATGGGAAGATTTTAGATTGTTGTGTTGTTAGTGATTTTTTTCCAAACAAAAATTGTTACAACAGAAGTGACTTGTCTACGTAGACACCTTGGAGTAACAATAAGAGGCAGAATCGGGAACGAAAACATCACAAGACTAACAAACACAATGCAAATCTTGGATTACATCAGAAAACAACAGATTAAGTGGTTTCATATGCTTCCAGACTACTATCAGACAGTGCCCCTTAAAAATCATTACTATACTGACACGAATACAAAGCCAGGGGCAGACATTGTAGACGATGGGTTACAGAAATAATAGAGTCAAGGAAAATAAACATATATGAAGCTTACAAAAAAGCCACCTCCAGAGAAAACTTCCACCCATGACGCTGCAAGACATAAAGGGGTATAAAGCGAAAAGAAGATAAGAAAAAAGACATCTACTCTGTTATGTGGCAACCGAGATGCGGTTTTTATGAAGAATGATGAACAATCCATGGACAGCCAAGAAAACTAATATAGAAGTCCCGAGAGAGGCTCGAGTGAACGACGAATTATTGCAAACTTGTCCAAACTATAGCAAAAAATTAGAAGCAGACAATCACTATTTTTAGGGAATGTGATGAGAAAAACAAAACTTGAACATTTAATAATCACCGGAAAGATCAAGGGGAGAAGAGACAGCGGCGGACAAAGAGAAAGATTTTCTAATGGGTTGTCACGTGGCACAGAAAGGTATCACCAACTGAACTTATTAATAACACAAGAGACAAAGAGTTGCGGAGAAGCATGATCGCATACGGCACTCGACATGTTTCTTGATTGATTGACATGTACTCTACTTAAATATATGGCTTAGAAACATGGATAATGAATGAACAAACACATAGAAGACATAATTGATGCGTGTGAGATGTATATACAGAATGTCGAGAGAATTTCATAGAAAGAGCAGACAATAAAAATGTTGTGACAACCCTAAAAAAAACAATAAAACATTTAGTAAAGGAATTAAACACTTTGAAATTGGTAGGGAATCTTACACAGAAAGGTAACTGTTTAGATGAAAAAATAAAACAAGAAGTGACATATTACTAAACATTAAAACGGTGTTGACATCTATATAGAGATTGAATGATAAATAAAACAACAAAGGGACCAAGAGGGCCACGTGAAAACATGTTGACAAATGGAGGACCACATAGGGACCACAGACCCGTCTAGGTTGTCACAGGAAGGTAACAATTTCAACTAGAAACATAACAAGTTATATATTAATAAATCATAACATTCAGTGCAGACGTGATGGTTGTTTGTAAGAAACAAAATCCTCCATGCAACGTACAAGATCACCGTGAATAACTTAATAGTAAAACAATTAAAATATTTGGTAACAAAAGTGACATCAAATGAAAGAAGTTAAACGGAAATAAACAGAATTGGGCAGGCAGAAGCAGTATTCATAAAAAATGAAGAATATACTGTTTACCCACGTGTCCCCAGCGCTAGAAGTGAGGAAAACAGCTCTTCAGATACATAACACTGATTCTGACATATGGATGTGAGTCATGGATAATACATTTCTTCTTCTTCTTCTTCTTTCGTTCACTTGAAACATGTCTATATCTGTATTTCTGTCTCCTTAATAAAACTCACTATCTTTTGTAGTTCATACAGTGTCCCATAGAGCTTTGGTTCCAATGTTGTTTCCTCTGGCCAATATGTCTGCCTCAGCGTTTTCTACTCAGAACACTCTTGAAGTATATGTTTGGCACATTGTGCTGCCTGTCCACATGTACACATGACCGTGTTGCCAATCTTGAACTTTGTGTACATGTGACTGCTGAGTCGGTTGTGTCCTGTTCTGAGGCGTAGAATTACAACTTGTTCTGATCTATTCGTAATGTGATAATCATCCTGTGTTGGTGTTTGTGGCTTTCTTATTACTTGATCATCTGTTTTTTATGATGGTAGGTTATTGGTACACCTTGTCCTGCAGCAACTTTCTCAGCCAGTTGGTGTGCTTTTTCATTTCCTGGGATAATAAATAAATAGGATAATGGAAAATTAGAGGATACAGAAATGAGATTCTAAATTAAAATGCCGAGAACATCATGGACAACTGCTAGAAAAACGTGCCAGGAGACGCTGAAAGAGTCCACGAGAGACGTGGCTTACTTAATATCATAAGGAGACAATCTTTAATTTTTTGGATGCAAATGAAACGAGCATGCTGAAGAATATAGTTACAGTTACAACTGGCAAGATTGGAGACAAGAGATATCGAGGACGACAGAGTGAGAGAATAGATAGTCTGTCATCATGGCATGACAAAGAATTAATAACAAGCCATAAATTATATTGGAAATAGATAGTTGTGCAGATCCAGTATTGCCAACTTAAGTCGTCAGAGCACATGATTTAAAGAGAACTACAAAAAACATGAACATCCGTGAAGCGATTCAGCTACTTCTGTCAGGCACCAAGTGGGCAAGCTAAGAAAATTTGTCGCAAAAGAGCATCACATGAAAAATAAAAGTATCATAAGGATATCCTTAGAGAATACTAAACTAATTAAGAGGCCCAACAAAGATTGAAGCTACTTGTCGCGCTGTCAGTACAGGAAGAAGGACATGGTCGTGCAATCCTATTAATAGAACTACTTACTGTATATAACTGAAACTGTGTCCATACTATAATTAGTACAATCATTGAACAAACTTCAGTTTATTTGATACATTTCTTTGGGTTGAGATGAAAGTAAACCCTGCACATTCTGTGACTGTGTTGAGAAGAAAGTAAACTATTGCACATTCTGTGATTGTATTGAGATGAAAGTAAGCCTTTACACATTCTGTGACTGTGCTGAGATGAAAGTTAAACCTTTGCACATTAAAGGATTGTGTCCAGATAATAGTAAACTATTGCATATTATGTGATTGTGTTGAGATAAAAGTAAACTATTGCATATTCTGTGATTGTGTTGAGATAAAAGTGAACTATTGCCTATTCTGTGATTGTTTATAAAAATAAATGCTAACAACTCATAAAATATTATCTTGACTATTGTCTTCTATTTGTCCATCATTTTATCATTTTGTACTTACCTTACAACCTTGTTTTGCGCATGATAGAGTTTCCACACTTTGGCAATCGATTCAGATAAATACAAGTAAACTAAATTACTGTCTGCAATATCAATGCATACACGAAATCGAGTGCTAGGATATTATATTGAACTAATCTATTGAAGTGAAGTATGGACAGTAAACAAAAGTGCCCAAGATAAGCTGGAAGCAACTGAGATGAAAATTCAATGGGCTTCCAAGAAAATTAATGTAGTAGTTCTCAGAGATGCTGGCGTAAAACGACAAATTATAGCAAATATTAGAAGCAGACAATCAAGATGTTTAGAGCATGTGATGAGAAAGGTAAACTTAAAAATGTAGAAACCACAGGAAAGATCATAGGAAGAAGAGACAGAGGAAGACAAAGAAAGAAATTTCTTAAATGATTGTTACTGTGACACAAAACGAAGTCACCAACAAATTTGTCCTCTCAAGAGATAAGAGTTGCGGAGAAGCATGGTCACCTACGTAACTCGGCATGTCACTTGATTGATTGCATATAAAATGCGAAACAAAATAATTGGAGGAAAAACACCTGTGTAGAGATGTCGGCTAATATAATCCAGTCAATATCTATGAAAATGTCTCTGACATATTGTTTATTCTATGACTATTTTGAAATAAGGTGAAACAAGTGAGGAATCTACTTTTCAAAAGTAAGTACCTGCTAACTCTGCACCTGACGTCAGACTCCCACGTGTAACATTGATAACTATCGGACTGAACATCTCAGGTATAGTAACACAAATCGTGGGTGAGTATTTCTGTATGTATCTGTGTCTGTAGCAAAAAAATGGACAATTGTAGAAAAATTATGTCTGAAACATTCCTAGATTTTATAAATAGGCCTACATGATTTCCTTTGTCCTACTCTATACTCTTCTTCTTCTTCTTCTTTCGTTCACTTGAAACATGTCTATATCTGTAATTCTGTCTCCTTAATAAAACTCACTGTCTTTTGTAGTTCATACAGTGTCCCATAGAGTTTTGATTCCAGTGTTGTTTCCTCTGGCCAATATGTCTGCCTCAGCGTTTCATGCTCAGAACACTCTTGAAGTATATGTTTGGCACTCTGTGCTGCCTGTCCACATGTACACATGGCCGTGTTGCCAATCTTGAACTTTGTATACATGTGACTGCGGAGTCGGTTGTGTCCTGTTCTGAGACGTAGAATTATAACTTGTTCTGATCTGTTCATATTGTGATAGTCATCTTGTGTTGGTGTTTGTGGCTTTCTTATTGACTTTATCATCTGTTTTTTCTGATGGTAGGTGATTGGTATATCTGGTTGGTCTTCGGCAGCACCTTCCTTAGCCAGTTGGTCTGCTTTTTGATTTCCTGGTATTCCACAGTGAGAGGGTATCCACTGCATGGTTACCCTATACTGGTAAGACAATTCGCTAAGTAGTTTTTTTAAGTCTGTTAGTTTTCCAGACTGGAGAGCTTGAAGCACTGACCTTGCATCTGTCAGGAATACCACAGGCTGTAGGTCAGAGTTGGAGTTCAGCAGTTTTTTAGCTGCCACACTAATTGCCTGGATTTCTGCATCATAATTATTGCAGAATTTTCCTGTCGGTGTTCTGATTGTATCTCTAGGCTTGTGTGGATATTCTATATATACACCTGCACCTCCATTCCTCACAGCATTCTGTGCTGACCCATCTGTGTACACTCTGACCCATATATCTTGTGGATATTCCTCATCCAGGAAACTGAGGGTGATTGTCATTCGCTGCACACTGTTCTGTTCGTCCTCGCTTAGTATTCCTTTCACATGGGTCTGAATGTATATTGGCATTCCATGGCTTTCACTCCACGGGGTTTGCTCTGGTACAGACCTTAAGGGGCTGCCAACTTCAGGTAGGTCTGTAAGTTGTCTACGGAGTCGTTTAGCTTGATGGATAAAGCTGCTCCTTTTCAGTCGTCCCATTGCTAGATTTTGGAATCTTTCCTTCATTGGACTCTATACTCTGAATTGCTCCATGCAAAATACTCTTATTTGTCAGCCAATTCACAAGTGAACCCGACTCTTGTTGCATCTACAAACTAAACAAGTCTAACACAGTTTCATCGCTGACAAAAGTGGTTCTTGATAACATGATAAAAATGGTTCTTGATAACATGATAAAAGTGGTTCTTGATAACATGACAAAAGTGGTTCTTGATAACATGACAAAAGTGGTTCTTGATAACATGATAAAAGTGGTTCTTGATAACATGATAAAAGTGGTTCTTGATAACATGATAGACGTGGTTCTTGATAACATGATAAAAGTGGTTCTTGATAACACGATAAAAGTGGTTCTTGATAACAAAAGTTACCCCAGATGTGCCCGTCCTTCTCAACGAACTGG
>CM067320.1:24143627-24223627 GCA_034231615.1 Meghimatium bilineatum | reverse complement strand
TATCTTCATTGCTCTTGTATAAACATTCATATTACAATCTTGTTATCTTCATTGCTCTTGTATAAACATTCATATTACAATCTTGTTATCTTCATTGCTCTTGTATAAAAATTCATATTAAAATCCCGTTAGCGTTAATGAACTGTATTCTTCTCTCAGTCACATGTAACGCCTCTGAAGTGTGAAAGTCTCTATAGGTCATAATACATATCAGTAATCTCTAGTAATCCTGTTGCAGCTTGTGAGAGGTAATTATCCATTATTACGTTGTAGAACCTCTGATGGTGAGGCTGTCATACTCATTTGGAGTAGTTCTCACATCCTTGGTCCCTACCTGGCACTCAGCTCTCACCTGTGGCTCCCAGTAGTTGCCAGCATGCGGCAGCAGCCACACCACGGTAATTACTTTGACAGGCCGGCCAAATCTGGTGAGGGTTACCGAGGGGTTCGTGCCCGTAGGTAAACACAACGCATGTCTGCCCAAGCATGTGAAGTCTGGAAATGGCGAAAAGCGAGACTGAAACATCTGATGTTCAGTGGGCTGGAGGCACTTGCCAGCAGAGCGTTGTGGAACGCAAATGGCTTCGTGAGACACATAGAGCACTCTGGTCATCCACTGCATCATGGTACATCTCCAGTCGTCTGGATTTATCTTACCACTGCAACACTTTTTGATTAGGAAGATCAGGCCGACGAATGGCGCAACTCCTCTATACTTTAAACAAAATTCAGCTTTAGTCATTTACTCAACTCCTCTATACTTTAAACAAAATTCAGCTTTAGTCATTTACTCAACTCCTCTATACTTTAAACAAAATTCAGCTTTAGTCATTTACTCAACTGCTCTATACTTTAAACAAAATTCAGCGTTAGTCATTTACTCAACTCCTCTATACTTTCAACAAAATTAAGCTTTAGTCATTTACTCAACTCCTCTACACTTTAAACAAAATTCAGCTTTAGTCATTTACTCAACTCCTCTATACTTTAAACAAAATTCAGCTTTAGTCATTTACTCAACTCCTCTATACTTTAAACAAAATTCAGCTTTAGTCATTTACTCAACTCCTCTATACTTTAAACACAATTCAGCTTTAGTCATTTACTCAACTCCTCTATACTTTAAACAAAATTCAGCTTTAGTCATTTACTCAACTCCTCTATACTTTAAACAAAATTCAGCTTTAGTCATTTACTCAACTCCTCTATACTTTAAACAAAATTCAGCTTTAGTCATTTACTCAACTCCTCTATACTTTAAACAAAATTCAGCTTTAGTCATTTACTCAACTCCTCTATACTTTAAACATAATTCAGCTTTAGTCATTTACTCAACTCCTCTATACTTTAAACAAAATTCAGCTTTAGTCATTTACTCAACTCCTCTATACTTTAAACAAAATTCAGCTTTAGTCATTTACTCAACTCCTCTATACTTTAAACAAAATTCAGCTTTAGTCATTTACTCAACTCCTCTATACTTTAAACAAAATTCAGCTTTAGTCATTTACTCAACTCCTCTATACTTTAAACAAAATTCAGCTTTAGTCATTTACTCAACTCCTCTATACTTTAAACAAAATTCAGCTTTAGTCATTTACTCAACTCCTCTATACTTTAAACAAAATTCAGCTTTAGTCATTTACTCAACTCCTCTATACTTTAAACAAAATTCAGCTTAGTCATTTACTCAACTCCTCTATACTTTAAACAAAATTCAGCGTTAGTCATTTACTCAACTCCTCTATACTTTAAACAAAATTCAGCTTTAGTCATTTACTCAACTGCTCTTTCTCCATCGAGACCAGCACCGTGCAGAGGTAATGGGGCTTAGTTCAGCCATCAGGGGCTGGAAACTAAGACTGGTCGGGCAGTCCCACTCGAGCAGGACCATAGTCCTGCCCTAGTAAGCAGAGTGCTGAAGACGGAGGCATCCAGCCAGAAGGCGCACAGATAATCAGGATGCCACTTACAAAACACAATGGAAACATGTCTACATCTATAAATAGTTATGGTGCCTGCCCTGTGGCGGACGTTCAGGCAGGGACGGTGCCGGGCCCTATACCTCGAAAGGGCCCAACCTCAGTTACTGGAAGTCCTTCTCAATTGCCCCGAGGAGCCAGGAGGCAAGGGAATAGAGCTACTGGCCAAACAAACAAACGACCAATAAAAATAATGCACTGGAATGCTGAGGGTGTCAACAGTAAAAGAGATGGATACAGCAAAAAATTGGAACTTGAAAATGTCCTCAGTGAAGAACAAGTTAACATATGCTGTATCCAAGAAACACACCTCAGCAGCGACATAGCCTTCAAAATCAGAGGCTACCAGTGCTACCGATCTGACCGAAAGGACAGGCGAAAGGGTGGAATTCTGACACTTGTTAAAAACAATATCAGCGCATGTCAGCTTGAAGTATATATGGAAGGGGCAGAATACCAGATGCTCCACCTAAAAACAGACAGTGCAGAATTCCATCTCCTGAACTACTACTGCCCAAATGATAAACCATTGGCACTAGACACAATTCCAGACAAAGAGAGACTTATGGTGTGTGGTGACTTCAACAGCCACTCTCAGAGCTGGGGCTACGATCATATCGACAAGAGAGGTGAGGAACTTGAGAGCTGGCAGGATGAAAATAATCTCATCCTTATTAACCAGCCAGCAGACTCGCCAACCTTCTACTCGAGAGCATGGCACACCACCTCTACACCAGACCTAGCATTCCACTCACCAGGCTTGGAATGGAACATCACACGTGTCGTTGGAAAGCAGCTTGGAGGTAGTGACCACAGACCAGTATTTCTGGAAATCCACAATGAATTTACCACGGACAGCAGCACGCTCATTAGGTGGAACTATAAAAGGGCAGACTGGAAAATGTACCAGCATTTAACCAGTGTTCTAGTTAAGTACATGAACTTGGACAAAGACATCAATAGAGCAGTGAGTGAATTTAATAGATGTATACTACATGCTGCTAGTAAAACCATACCCAGGGGGGCACGCAAAAACTACAAACCCTACTGGAATGATGAACTGGAAAAGCTGCAAAATGAGATGGAAACATCTAGACAGCAGGCTGAGAACAGACCTAGCCAAGAACATCACAACAAATATCAGCAAACAAAGGCTAAATTTCAAAGAGCCAAGTTACAAGCCAGACGGAGCAGCTGGAAAGAAAAAAACAGAGTCGCTGAACCTAGAAAGAGATACTAGGAAATTATGGAAACTTGTAAAACAACTAAATGATGAAGGTACAGGGAGCAATACCAGGATCACACTTTATAAAGATAGAAACATTTTAACAGGTAAACATGCAGCTGATTACTTTGCAGATTCCTTTGCAGAAGACAATAACGTCAAAGTCAGCCCAGACAAACAACAGGAGGTTCGAGAGAACCAGCAAAACATTGGACAAGGTGAACCTATACCTGAAGTCATGGAGGCACCAATCACAATGAGAGAACTGGAGCATGCAATATCCAAATTGAAAATGAAAAAGTCCCCTGGAGCTGATGGAGTGTCCAATGAAATGATTAGAAACCTGGGAAGTGCAGCAAGAGCAAAGCTACTGCAGATCTTTAACACAAGCTGGCCCACAGGTAATGTACCACAGGCGTGGAGAGAAGCAATAATGATACCACTCCTCAAATCAGGAAAAGATGGCAACACAGTCTCCAACTACAGGCCCATCAGCCTCACAAGCTGTCTATGTAAAACAATGGAACGCATTATCAATCTTAGGATGCAGTGGTACCTTGAAAGTGAAAACCTTCTGGTATCACAGCAAGCAGGTTTCAGACAGTGCTACTCTACTGAAGATCAGGCACCTTACCTCTCCCAAGAGATTGAGGATGCCTTCCAAGAAAAGAAACTGGTACTAGCAGCATGGATAGACCTCAGGAAAGCATTTGATAAGGTCTGGAAAGAAGGGCTCCTAAAGAAATTGCGAAATTGCAGGGTTAGCTCAAGAATGTACAAATGGGTAAAAGCATACCTGCATAATAGAAGAGCCAGGGTACAATTAGATGGTCGCAAGAGCAAGAAAGTTCTACTGCGTCATGGAGTCCCCCAGGGAGGAGTCCTGTCACCCACACTTTTCTTGGTTTACATCAATGACCTAGTTGCTGAACAACCACACGGGATCAAAGTGGCAATGTATGCTGACGACCTGGTGATATGGTGCACGGAAGAACACGCAACAGTGGCCACTAAACATATACAAACAGCTATTGATGCCCTAACCTTATGGGCTAATAGATGGTGCGTCAGCATTAACACAGATAAGTGCAGCACTACACTCTTTACCCTCTCACCAAAACAAAAAGCTGGTCATATCAGTATAGATGGAGAGCTCTTGAAAGAAGACAAACAACCCACATACCTGGGAGTTACTTTTGATGATAAGCTGACATGGAAGCAGCACATAAACAAAGCAACAACAAAAGCCAAGAGGAAGCTAGCTATCCTGAGAAAACTAAGTGGAACCACATGGGGAGCCAGTGGAAATATACTCAGTAAAGTTTACCAACAAGGCATAAGACCACACATGGAATACGGTTCAGCTGCGTGGTGTCCTGCATCAAACACCACATTACAAGATCTAGATAAAGTGCAAAACCAGGCACTTAGAATAATGTTGGGAGCAATGAAATCAACACCCATAGCAGAGATGCAGAAAATGGGAAGAATGCAAACACTTGGCGAACGCAGAGACACAAAAGTACTAATTCAAGCAGAAAAGTTTCAGTGTATGCCAAGTCATCCAATGAAGGAAAGATTCCAAAATCTAGCAATGGGACGATTGAAAAGGAGCAGCTTTATCCATCAAGCTAAACGACTCCGTAGACAACTTACAGACCTACCTGAAGTTGACAGCCCCTTAAGGTCTGTACCAGAGCAAACCCCGTGGAGTGAAAGCCATGGAATGCCAATATACATTCAGACCCATGTGAAAGGAATACTAAGCGAGGACGAACAGAACAGTGTGCAGCGAATGACAGTCACCCTCAGTTTCCTGGATGAGGAATATCCACAAGATATATGGGTCAGAGTGTACACAGATGGGTCAGCACAGAATGCTGTGAGGAATGGAGGTGCAGGTGTATATATAGAATATCCACACAAGCCTAGAGATACAATCAGAACACCGACAGGAAAATTCTGTAATAATTATGATGCAGAAATCCAGGCAATTAGTGTGGCAGCTAAAAAACTGCTGAACTCCAACTCTGACCTACAGCCTGTGGTATTCCTGACAGATGCAAGGTCAGTGCTTCAAGCTCTCCAGTCTGGAAAACTAACAGACTTAAAAAAACTACTTAGCGAATTGTCTTACCAGTATAGGGTAACCATGCAGTGGATACCCTCTCACTGTGGAATACCAGGAAATGAAAAAGCAGACCAACTTGCTAAGGAAGGTGCTGCCGAAGACCAACCAGATATACCAATCACCTACCATCAGAAAAAACAGATGATAAAGTCAATAAGAAAGCCACAAACACCAACACAAAATGACTATCACAATATGAACAGATCAGAACAAGTTATAATTCTACGTCTCAGAACAGGACACAACCGACTCCGCAGTCACATGTATACAAAGTTCAAGATTGGCAACACGGCCATGTGTACATGTGGACAGGCAGCACAGAGTGCCAAACATATACTTCAAGAGTGTTCTGAGCATGAAACGCTGAGGCAGACATATTGGCCAGAGGAAACAACACTGGAATCAAAGCTCTATGGGACACTGTATGAACTACAAAAGACAGTGAGTTTTATTAAGGAGACAGAATTACAGATATAGACATGTTTCAAGTGAACGAAAGAAGAAGAAGAACTGCTCTTTGGCCCACCAACTTCTCCCACACATGCCCAAAGTGTTGTAGATAACTCCAAGCACTCAAACTACTGACTAGTCACATTCGGGCACACACATCATCATCATCCCAGTTGAGTTGAATGGTCATCGTCCACTTCGACGGACGAACAGCATGTTGTAATACCTTGTGAAAAAAAACAACTGTACCGTTACAGCAAGTGTGGTGCAGAGGACATAATCATGAAAATTAACACAGTTATGTCTAAGGCTTACTAAGAGTTACTGTTCTTCAGGTTTACTACAAGCACTGTGTAGTTAAATGATTATTTCTCAAAAGAAGCGTTGTCGAATGTCAGGCAATCCTGTTACAACTTTTGAGTGGTACATATCCTTCATTGTGTTGTAGTACCACTGATGAAATAGTGCACTAAACAATTTATGAAAGAGACGTAATATTCCTCCAAAATATTTCATCTCAGAATTAAAACAATTACGGGAATTGCAAAACAAAACTTAGTGAATTAATGTAGAAAACGAGGACAGAAGCAAGAGAGCTTTAATTTTTTTATGTCGCAGGTAAGGTGATATAATAAATTCAAACTTCCCAAGTTGTTATATAAAATGGAATAAATAACTACACATTTAAAGTTGATGCAAACAATGAAATATAACACTTTACAAGTTGATGCAAACAATGAAATATAACACTTTACAAGTTGATGATTAAAAAAAACGAAAGATAACTAAAGCTACACTTTAAAAATATGAAGAAGATATAGATAAAGATATGAAGAAGATAAAACTTTAACGATGAAGAAGAAGAAGAGAACACTTAATAACCGCTGGAAAGATCAAAGGGAGAAGAGATAGGGGACGACAAGAGAAAAGTTACTAGATGGGCTTGTATCGTGGCACGGTAGAAGCTCACCAACAGAGCTTATTGACAACACAAGAGACAGAGAGTCGTAGAGAAACATGATCGCCTACGCCAGTCGGCATGGCACTTGATTGATTGACCGTTCAGAAAGGAGGAGAAATAGCAACCAAGCTGTAAACATACAACAGCGTATTATGTTCTCTGGATTCCATCCTGCTAACTACCAGGAGTTTGACAAAGAAATCAGAAGAAGACAAAACTAAGACAAATCCTACAACTTGAGATAAAGATCATGGGTAAAGTAAAACAAGTCACTCAGTTCAGAAGTAATTATTGTATGAAACTGATCGCCCTTGTATGAACACTTCAGCAAAAGGTCAATCGTGATTCCCATTGTGCCATGATAAGGGAGCAACAATAAATAGAGCTACTTTGTATTTTTTTTAATTATTCAGACAGAACTAAAGGTAAGAAGGGACAGATATAGTATGATTATTTTGTTCACAGTTGTGTTGTTTTGTTAAGGGCAGTTTGGAGCTTTCTTAATTGTCATGAACCACGTCTCTCGCCAATTTTAGTCCTGTGATTTCATGGGAAATCATCATTCTAAAGTTACGGTAGTTGACGTTTCCCGCTATTTTCATTGGTCACAATGAGTGTGCTTTATAACGAAAGCTGATGAAATGTCGAATTGAATAACTTTAGAACGAGGATATCCAATGAGTAGTATTGACGAGGAACACGACAATGCCAACAAGTAGTTTATTTTATTACACGTGCGCCATTAAATAAAAACACAAAAAACTGTCATTGCTGCATTTTACCAGTTCAGGCGTTGCAGGGAGGGGATTGATGAGCTGTTGTTGCACGTGCGCCATTAATGAAACAAAATCATGAACATTCAAATAAAAGTTGCAGTAAATGCGTGCAACTTATGCTTTCTTGTGTTCATTTTATTTAGCAACATTTCATTTTCTAACTGTATGTTCTCCATTTAAAGGAAATTTGCAGTGTTATGTTATGTTTCATGTTATGTTATGTTTAATGTTATGTTATGTTTCATGTTATGTTATGTTATGTTTCGTTTCATGTTATGTTATGTTTCATGTTATGTTATGTTTCATGTTATGTTATGTTTCATGTTATGTTATGTTTCATGTTATGTTATGTTTCATGTTATGTTATGTTTCATGTTATGTTATGTTTCATGTTATGTTGTTTCATGTTATGTGTCATGTTATGTTATGTTTCGTGTTATGTTATGTTTCATGTTATGTTATGTTTCGTTTCATGTTATGTTATGTTTCATGTTATGTTATGTTTCATGTTATGTTATGTTTCGTTTCATGTTATGTTATGTTTCATGTTATGTTATGTTTCATGTTATGTTATGTTTTATGTTATGTTATGTTTCATGTTATGTTATATTTCATGTTATGTTATGTTTCATGTTATGTTATGTTTCATGATATGTTATGTTTCATGTTATGTTATGTTTCATGTTATGTTTCATGTTATGTTATGTTTCGTGTTATGTTATGTTTCATGTTATGTTTCATGTTTATCAGAAACTTGAAAAGTCTTATGATTATGTAGATTATGTTGGTGGAGCGATGGATCGGGCAGACATTTTAACGCCCTACAAATGACTATAATTGACGATGACTCTTGTTCCATGACTAGAATAAGGGAGTTTGGTTTGAAATGTGGTGTCGCTAGCAAGGAACGGTTTCGTGGGCAAGAAATAATGATGGTCAATCAGTGACGTACTGGGATCACCAGTCAACGTGTAATGGCGGAAACACTTATGGAGATATCTGAGCACCTATGGACTTGTCCAGAGTACAGTGACGATGATCCAACGAATAACTAACTAACCTGAAAAGTCTAGTGTTAGATATGTTTCATTTTTGCATATACGTGTAAAGTGTTAGGTTTAATTTTCTATTAACTTGTAAAGTATAGCTTTTGTTATATTTTCAATCAGCAGCGTGTAAAGTATAGTTTTAGCTATATTTCTTTTTTTATTCAGCAACTTGCAAAGTGTAGTTTTAGTTATGTTTTTTTTTAAAAATCAAATATTTTTAAAGTGTAGCTTTAGTTATCTTTGGTTTTTTTTAAATCAGCAACTTGTAAAGTGTTATATTTCATTGTTTGTATCAACTTGTAAAGTGTTATATTTCATTGTTTGCATCAACTTGTAAAGTGTTATATTTCATTGTTTGCATCAACTTGTAAAGTGTTATATTTCATTGTTTGCATCAACTTGTAAAGTGTTATATTTAATTGTTTGCATCAACTTGTAAAGTGTTATATTTCATTGTTTGCATCAAATTTAAATGTGTAGTTATCTATTCCATTTTATATAACAACTTGGAAAGTTTGAATTTACTATATCACCTTACCTGCGACATAAAAAAATTAAAGCTCTCTTGCTCCTGTCCTCGTTTTCTACATTAATTCACTAAGTTTTGTTTGGCAATTCCCGTAATTGTTTTAATTCTGAGATGAAATATTTTGGAGGAATATTACGTCTCTTTCATAAATTGTTTAGTGCACTATTTTTATGCAGTTCTTGTATATCCATATACATTCTGATGTTTCTCATCCTCTTTCTCTGGATGATTCTTCGTTCATTTATGTGGCCATTTATAGGGAGCCGCGTTAGCGCAGTGGTTAGAGCACGGGCTTCGCATATGAGTGGTCCTGGGTTCATTCCCCAGTTGAGGCGGAAATGTATTCAGATCGCAACGGCTCCCAGGTCGACCCAGCCTTAAATGGGTACCGGATTAATCCGGGAAGTAAAGACTGCGAGGGAGAGGAGATGGCTACCGCCCTCATTTGCAGAGCCTGTGAAATGTGAGATCGCTAACATCTCACACCCCTACGGCATTAATAAATGCTATGGGTTACTTTACTTTTTTACTATGTGGCCATGCAAAATTGTTACTCCCGTAGCTAGGGCGACGGCAGTAGTCACAAAAGCTAGCCCATAACTATGTATTTTCTGACCAGACCACTCATCTCAGCTCTTTGCATATTGGAAGTCCAGAAGTATGTGTTTCAACGTTTGAATTCCAGAGCCACATGAATATTCACCTCTGCAAGTACTCCATATGCAGTAAAGGTGGTACATCAATCTTCAGTAGCACGTTCTAAATCAAAATATTTTGCACTGTTGATGCCGTTGGAAGAGATAATTTGATTTGGAATTATTCTGTACTTCCATTCGTTATGTTCATCTTGACATTTATATGTTGTAGATTATAGTTTTTGTAACCTGTGTGTTCCGGGGCCCGAAAGGGGAGCAAAGAATAGCAACACTGTTTACCTTCCACACATGTCGTAAAAGGCGACTAAGGAGGTTATGGGATGGAGTTGGCTGTCCCATCCCATATAGGGTCATTGACCCAAAGCCATGCTGAAGTCGGATGTGTCAGGCCGAAAGGCGCAGATATCGCAGCAATGCTGTAAACCATGACACAATGCATTCCGTTCTCCGGACTACATCCTGCTAATCTGACGAAGTTTGAGAACGAACGCAGAAGAAGAAGAAGAATAGTTTTTGTTTTCCTGCATATCAGTAGGACGTGTTCCAGTTTACCACCCGTTATGGATAGAGTTTTAACGTTCTCATTTCCCATAATTTGTCGGTGTGAAAGTATCCATTTAACTGATGCTTTTTGGATATGTTTGAGCTCTTGTCTGATATGTTTTCATGTGTAGTGCTGTATTCTGATTACTATAGGGACCGTAATTAGTGAATATAACTATCTTCAGTGTCGTTTGCAACTTCAATTTACTACAGAATTTTAAATGTATGATGGAGTGCAACTGCTTCTGTCCAAGAGTTGGAGTATTTGCATATCGTTCTCCCATCTTTAAGTCTTGTGATTATATCACGTCCACCATTCGTTACTGCCACCTCCGCAGATATGTCTGTGTAAACATGCACCAACTCCTATGGATTGTATTTTCATACTATTGTCACAAATGTCAATGTTTTTAGTTAATGTGTAGCATGGAGTTCTTTTAATTTCAATTCACTACTTTCGGTGTTTATTTTATATATACACTTAACACTTCTTGGAAACTTTTGTTTAGCTTCTCAAATTCAGTTCTTGATGTAATTCCAAATAGTCATTTGGTGTAGAAACATAGTAGCAGTATACGTGGTAATTCGATGCACTAACTTCGTCTTTTGTTCCCTGAACATATGTCGATATCTGTAATTTTGATTTCTCAATGGACTTCATTATTTTTAACTGCTCATGCAGAACTTCATATAGCGTTGATTGTGGTGTTTTGTCTATGGTCCAGTATGTATTTCTCATCATATCATACTCGAACATTCTAGAAGTATATGTTCTGCAGTCTGTGGTGCTTGTTTACATGTACACATGGCTGTGTTGCCAGTCCTGGATTGTTTATACACGTGATTGTGGGGCTGGTTGTGTCCTGTTCTGACGCATACAATTGCAAAAGGATTACTATCTGTTCATATTGTGATAGTCATCTTGTGTTGATGTTTGTGACTTTCTGATGGTAAGTGATTGATACATCTGCTTCGTCGTCGGTAGCACCCTCCTTAGCAAGTTGATTTGCTTTCTCATTTCCTGGTATTCCACAGTGAAATCGGCATCCGCAGCATTGATACCTTATGATGGTTACACAATTCGGTCATTAGTGTTTGTAGGTATGGTAGTTTTTCAGACTGGAACACTGGAAGTACCGATCTTTCATCTGTCAGATACCACGAACTGTGAACTAAGATTGAAATTCAGAAGCTTCTGTAGGCCTATTTAATTATTACAGAGTTTACCTGTTGGTACCTTGCTCGTATCTTTAGCTATGTTTAGGTACTATATATATGTGCCTTCTCCTAAATTTCCTACTGTATTTAGTGTAGATCCATCTGTGTATACTCTGATCGATATGTACTGTGGCTAATCATAGTCAGGAATCTGAGGGCAACTATCATACGTTGTACGTTATTCTGTTGTCATAGATGTAGCTTATATTTTGAGTGTAACCAACGATCTATGCTAGTTATATGATCCATTGTGTGTTTCTTCTCTGTCTATGACTGGAATGCATGATCTTGAAGTGACACACGCGGTTGAAAACAGTGATAGATGTAAATGAAACAAAAGAAGAGTTATCAAACACAAAACATGAACAGCCAGTTACTAAACGCAAAAAAAAGATATATTTAATAGTAGATGGGAGAACCTATCAACGTGTCTGGAGTGCCATGATGATTATCTGACGATTCACCAATAAGTAGTAGTAATCAGATTACACTACGGAGGATCTCTATTTTCTCATGTCATCTACCTTCCCAAAAAAGTGTGGAGAATTCAAATTCTGTCCACGCCTTACCATCACCTCCTCGACCACCTCTTAGCTTAGTTAGAGTCGACCCACTCCCACGTGTTGCTCGGGTCCGAAATTCGCCACAAAAGTGTTAATAGAATACTGCGGAGGCTTGGAATGAAGCCAGCTCTCCAGTAACACTCAAAGCAATTATTAGAGACACTTTAACGTGTCATGAATATCGTAGGAGGAGACTAAGGATTATGGAGGTGAAGTTGATGTCCCATTCTATAGCGGGTGAAAGTCTCATAGAAGCCGCACTTAGGTTGGCTGTCCATCCCATAGCGGGTTAAAGTCTCCCAGAAACTACGATAAAATTGGATGTATCAGAACGTCAGAAAGCATCACAAATGCCATATTTAAGTTGGATGTATCAGAATGCCAGAAAGTACCACAGATGCTACAATTAAGTTGGATGTATCAGGATGTCAGAAAGTATCACAGATGCTGCAATTAAGTTGGATGTATCAGGATGTCAGAAAGTATCACAGATGCTGCAATTAAGTTGGATGTATCAGGATGTCAGAAAGTATCACAGATGCTGCAATTAAGTTGGATGTATCAGGATGTCAGAAAGTATCACAGATGCCACACTTAAAAGTTGCATGCTTCAGGCTGAAGAGCGTAGATACCTAGCTTAAGCTATAAACCATAGCACGACGCATTCCGTTCTATGGACCACATCCTGCCAATATGCATGGGTTTGAGAAGGAAAACAGAAAAAGAAAACACATATCATGCATATATAACATACATACAAAAACGCATACACACTACAAACACCTGCAGACATTTATACGATGTTTTTCATTTGAAATGTATATACAGATTGTAGCATCTTATCCATTCTTCCTTCTCACGACAATGCAGAAAATGTCTAGTCGAACAATCCTTATAATTCCTGTCCTGACGTTGCTAGTGGTGACCGTTGCAGCAGTCAAAGAAGTAAAAGAAAAACGTGACAAGCATCAGCAGAAGTACAGTTCCCATCAGAGGCACCGTGAAAGCCGCAGTCTCTGTCAGAGCACAGAGTTTCAGTGTTCAAGCGGCATCTGTATCTCACGTAATATACCTTAATTTAATCAAATGGAGATTTAATCAAATAATATTTATGTAAATACAATTTGGTTCCAACTGCATTTCATTATAGATTGTCTATTTCCGTTGAGTTAAATAGGATCACAGAATAGTAACAGTGTCCTGTCTATGCATGTTGTAACAGGATCACAGAATAGTAACAGTGTCCTGTCTATGCATGTTGTAACAGGATCACAGAATAGTAACAGTGTCCTGTCTATGCATGTTGTAACAGGATCACAGAATAGTAACAGTGTCCTGTCTATGCATGTTGTAACATGATCACAGAATAGTAACAGTGTCCTGTCTATGCATGTTGTAACAGGATCACAGAATAGTAATAGTGTCCTGTCTATGCATGTTGTAACAGGATCACAGAATAGTAACAGTGTCCTGTCTATGCATGTTGTAACAGGATCACAGAATAGTAACAGTGTCCTGTCTATGCATGTTGTAACATGATCACAGAATAGTAACAGTGTCCTGTCTATGCATGTTGTAACAGGATCACAGAATAGTAATAGTGTCCTGTCTATGCATATTGTAACAGGATCACAGAATAGTAACAGTGTCCTGTCTATGCATGTTGTAACAGGATCACAGAATAGTAACAGTGTCCTGTCTATGCATGTTGTAACAGGATCACAGAATAGTAACAGTGTCCTGTCTATGCATGTTGTAACATGATCACAGAATAGTAACAGTGTCCTGTCTATGCATGTTGTAACAGGATCACAGAATAGTAATAGTGTCCTGTCTATGCATGTTGTAACAGGATCACAGAATAGTAACAGTGTCCTGTCTATGCATGTTGTAACAGGATCACAGAATAGTAACAGTGTCCTGTCTATGCATGTTGTAACATGATCACAGAATAGTAACAGTGTCCTGTCTATGCATGTTGTAACAGGATCACAGAATAGTAATAGTGTCCTGTCTATGCATATTGTAACAGGATCACAGAATAGTAACAGTGTCCTGTCTATGCATGTTGTAACATGATCACAGAATAGTAATAGTGTCCTGTCTATGCATGTTGTAACAGGATCACAGAATAGTAATAGTGTCCTGTCTATGCATGTTGTAACAGGATCACAGAATAGTAATAGTGTCCTGTCTATGCATGTTGTATCAGGATCACAGAATGGTAATAGTGTCCTGTCTATGCATGTTGTAACAGGATCACAGAATAGTAATAGTGTCCTGTCTATGCATGTTGTAACAGGATCACAGAATAGTAATAGTGTCCTGTCTATGCATGTTGTATCAGGATCACAGAATGGTAATAGTGTCCTGTCTATGCATGTTGTAACAGGATCACAGAATAGTAATAGTGTCCTGTCTATGCATGTTGTAACAGGATCACCGAATGGTAACAGTGTCCTGTCTATGCATGTTGTAACATGATCACCGAATGGTAACAGTGTCCTTTCCATGCATGTCTAAGAAACAACTAAAGAGGTTTGGCTACCAAATTTCGTAGATGGTCGATATGAACACGGTCATATATGCAAGAAATGTGGTGGGTGAAGGGGGTATATAGCCCAACTTCCTTTCCCGTTTATATATATAAAAATGAATGTTTAGTACTAAGAAACGTCCGTATGTTGCCGTGGCCCGAAAGGAGAGCAAAGAATAGCAACAATGTTTAACTTCCACGCATGTCGAAAAAGGCGACTAAGGAGGTTATGGGATGGAGTTGGCTGTCCCATCCCATATAGGATCAGTGACCCAAAGCCATGCTGAAGTCGGATGTGTCAAGCCGAAAGGCGCAGATATCACAGCAATGCTGTAAACAATGACACAACGCATTCCGTTCTCCGGACTACATCCTGCTAATCTGCAGGAGTTTGAGAACGAACGCAGAAGAAGAAGAACTAAGAAACAAGTTGAAAAGAGGATGAACTTCCCCCTCCTTCTTAGCTGTTGTCCCAAATAAAAAAATCAACAAAACCACGTGGAAAACAATGATTATTTTGTAAAGATCCCCATAGAAATGATGTAGTATTTAAGGCCCAGGATGTGGTCTATAAATTCCATGCTGAAGTCACAGATGTCGGACCTAAAGTTACAAATTATGATCACGCTGTAAACCGTAACTTGCGAACTACGAAGTTCAATCAATCGTATCATTGTTCCCATTCTGTCGGACACATGAATAATTATTCAAAATTCTGCTAACGCCATGCTTCTAAATTGATCTGCGTTATAAAATGGAGGAACGTGTACAACATAACAAAGAGAAAAGCTGCTGAGCTTATTATATATATATATATATATATATATATATATATATATATATATAACAGCAAGCCCAAGATGATGGTAGTAGTTCACGACAAGATAAACAAAAATAGGTAGATGTGTTACCAAAATAAAACATAACACAACCTAACAACGAGATACATGTTTTATTTTGGTAACACATCTACCTATTTTTGTTTATCTTGACATTTGCCCGGTGTTACTCCAGCCACCTCCTTCCTGTTTAGGGTTGTTACCCAACACTGGAACATTTATCCCTAGTAGTTCATGTACCGTATAGAAAATGTCATCTTATTCTTATAGCCCATGCCGTGTTGTGTTAGTTATAATGTCTATCAACAGTATTCTATTTCGTGCGCTGTCAGTTATTTCCAATACCGGTGTTCTATCATGCCAAAAAGCCAGGTTGTTTACCATCTTCTGTCTTGGACTTCTCCTATCATTTTAGTTTTTTTTTTTTCAATTTGAATACTGTTAAAATATGCTATGTCTCTCCTTGTCTAGTGATGTGTAAAAAAATGCGGACTCTCTTTCTGATGCGAATGAGCAGCTCTCTTTTTGAAGTAACTTCTTTCAAGATCTTCATTACACTTTTTAACTGTCCATGGTATTCTTGACATTCTTTAATAAATGTTACACATTTCTACTGCCTCTATATAATGTTTCACTAATATTCTAATTGTTCAATATTCATTACTGTACATCGCCCGTGTGTTCCCGGGGCCCGAATGGGAGCAAAGAATAGCAACACTATTTACCTTCCACACATGTCGTAAAAGGCGACTAAGGAGGTTATGGTATGGAGTTGGCTGTCCCATCCCATATAGGGCCAGTGACCCAAAGCCATGCTGAAGTCGGATGTGTCAGGCCGAAAGGCGCGTACATCGCAGCAATGCTATAAACCATGACACAACGCATTCCTTTCTCTGGACTACATCCTGCTAATCTGCAGGAGTTTGAGAATGAACGCAGAAGAAGAAGAAGAAGAAGTACTGTACATAAGAATTGTTTTACACAATATATAATAACTCTTTCTTCTCAATAGACAAAAAATATATTACAGATGATGTTATTCAGCTTTTGAAATGTTGTCTTTACATACGCCGTTCTACATTTTACTTCTTAAACTCCTCTTCTGTTCCATGTTATTAGACACATTTGAAGCTATTAATTCTCTATCTCGAAAGACAGATAAATATATAAGATAAATGGATTTGCTTCAGACTAATCCCATCTACTATGATGTTGCATTTTCAAGGATATTTGTTCTTTTTAATTACCATTACTTCAGATTTCTGCTATTCAGACTAATCCCGTTGTCTTCATATTCTTTGGCAATAATTGTTATCATTTCTTATAACTGTGTTTCATTTTTCAGCTATGAAAACTGTATCATCAGAGTGACAAAAGTTATGATATCAATTGTAATAAGAAGAAGAATAAAGAAAATAGTACCAGAAATTTTCTAGTAGAAAATGTCAATTGTAAAACACAAAGATACAAACAATGACATATACATGATGACGTAATACATGTAGCTGCCAGCAGCCTTTAGCCTTTCTAACAAAAGCACACGTTCTTCTCAGTTGTGCAACTGAAGCGATATGCTGTCTCATGTAAGGTCTCAAAGGCATGCTCCTGTATGTGGGTTTATGATTGCATGTGTAGTCTTCTAAAGGAAGCATTCCAGCGCGACCGGATCTTAGGATTACCACGTCGGGCCAGAGGCACAGCACATACATCTGGGCCATCTATCTCACAATTTTTCTGTCAGATGTGTTGACCTACTTTGTCACGTAGGAGTTTGCCACAAAAGGAAAAAGACGAAATTAGGATCCATGAGGATTATTGTATAGAAGATGAGATTAAGAAATTAAGGAGACTAGTTGCGACGATGACTTTTTGACAGGTGATAAGGTGTCAACCTATCCCCCCCACAACTTTCCTTACTCGCTTCCTATAACATGCCTGGAAAGAAGACATATATAGTTATATTATGCACCATGACCTATAGATCCAGATTTCGGTTGCCACTTATACAATGTGTAAAAGTAACATGAATAAGAATTAGCACAATTCTACAAAATATAATATGACAAATATAACTGAAAACTATTGGTCACCGCCGACAGAATATAACTTCTGAATAGTTGTAAGAGATATTACTTTCTTCTTCTTTCGTTCACTTGAAACATGTCTATATCTGTAATTCTGTCTCCTGAATAAAACTCACTGTCTTTTATAGTTCATACAGTGTCCCATAGAGCTTTGATTCCAGTGTTGTTTCCTCTGGCCAATATGTCTGCCTCAGCGTTTCATACTCAGAACACTCTTGAAGTGTAAGGAATATAGAATTGATGCATTTAAGAGATGAATATATAGAAGAATATGGCGAAATGCACGGAAAGAGAAGAAAATAAAGATATTGTGACAAAACTCCGCACGATATGGGTACAATTACAGTAAATAAAAGTCCAGTACAATGCTTTGTACATAGCAAGAGACATGACACATTATTGAAAATCTTACTTAGAGATGAAGTTGAAAGGTGACGAGAAAAAAGATATAGAAAAAGATTGTCTTCTTTTGAGTTTGTTCGGAAATTCCTGCATATTAGCAGGATGTAGCCAGGAGAACGGAATGCGGTGTGGTGTTGTTTACAGCTTAATTGCGCCGTGATTCTCCCCCTAACAAATCCGACTTCAGCATATATTGTGGGTCACTTTGACTCTCTATTAGTTGAGTTATCCACAACCCCCACCCCCACCCCAAACCCTCTTTAGTCGCCCCCGACGACGTTAGTTAGTTATTCCTCTAGGGCCAAAGCCAGTACATAGGGCGGATGTCAAAGATTTATATGTATCGCGTTTCATTGCAATTTGTTTTAGGTATTCATTGCTTCTGATATCGATGGTGAAGCGCTCTCTTGTAATAGTTCTACATAGGGTTTCTCTTGGTCTTCCTTATTTTCTCTTGCCCCTTGCTGACTACATCAAAACTTGACAGGGGAGTATTTTGGTATCCATTCGCAGCGCGCATCCAATGTAATTCTAGCGACGCCTTCTAATATAGATTGATACATATTCTTGTTTTGCTTCATGCATGACAACTGTGTTTGATTTAAAGTCTGACCAATGGATGTGCAGTAGTCGTCTAAGACATTTGTTTTCAAATAATTTTGAAAATGTGCATGGCAGGTAGCAGTATCACTATGTTTTTGCTCCCCTTTGAACTGTCAGCACAATTGAAAGAAGAGATACTTCTTTGAGGGAACTATATCGAGATGGACAGGATGTATTATATCAGATTGCACCATCATGGCAAAATGCACAGGGTATTACAGGTCCGGTGCAACTAACCTTCGATACCGAAACGGCACTAGATTAATAATTTTTTGTCTTTCATTTTCCTTTTTGCGGCGTGTATTCTTGTATAATTTTTAATATCGCATAGAACTGTATATAGAAATATAGATATAGAAATATACATGTAGAAATATATGTTATATAGAAATATAGATATAGAAATATAGACATAGAAATATATGCTATATAGAAAAATAGATGTCGAAATATAGGTTATATAGAGATATATAAATATATGTTATATAGAAATTAATACATAAATATAGATATAGAAATATATGCTATGTAGAAATGTATATAGAAATATATGTTATATAGAAATGTAATAGAGTTTATTAGTACAGAATAATAATGTAACTAATTTTTTGTTTAATGACATTACCAGTGGACGAAGTGTGCGATACACACCATAACTGCCCTGCAGGGGAGGACGAGAGCGACTGTCCAGCAAACTGCACGGGACCTCACATGTTTCAGTGCGAGGATCTTAGCAAATGTGTCGGAATTATAGATAGGTGTGATGGCAGTAGCGACTGCAATGATCATTCCGACGAGGCTGTCTGTGGAGATTTTGGTTGTGCAGCTGGTAGATTTAAGTGTGTAACCTCTAATGAATGTATTGATTCGTCGTATGTCTGCGATAGGGAGGCCGACTGCCAAGATAGTTCTGATGAGAAAAATTGCGTTAACGGAACTTGCAGCACAACCCAATGGGAATGTACAGACGGTAGTAAGTGCATTCCTAAGTCGTATTTATGTGACGGTGACAACGACTGCCTAGATCGCAGTGACGAGATACCCTGTATATGTACAAGTTCTGAGTACAAGTGTATTACCGGGCCCTGCATACCAAACGGGTACAAGTGTGATGGGGATAATGATTGTGGTGATAATAGTGACGAAGTTAACTGCCCACAACGATCAACTTCTCCTGTAGGATGTTATGATGTGATGACATTCGAAGACTGTTTCCAAATGAATGAAACATCACATCCAATCTGTTTACTATATGATGATGGAAACAGATTCTGTCGCAAATTTTGCGGATTCTGTTAAGGTTTATAGATACGTTTCCTCCAGGGAAGTGTGGGAGGCTGCGGGGGGGGGGGGGGGGGGGGTGGGGAATACCTAAAATTAAAAAAAGTTAATATTGCTCATTGGTGTGTTTCCATGTTTGAATTTTGTGTTTCCGTGTTTGAATTCTTTGTTTCCGTGTTTGAATGCTTTGTTTCCGTGTTTGAATTCTTTGTTTCCGTGTTTGAATTCTTTGTTTCCGTGTTTGAATTCTTTGTTTCCGTGTTTGAATTCTTTGTTTCCGTGTTTGAATTCTTTGTTTCCGTGTTTGAATTCTTTGTTTCCGTGTTTGAATGCTTTGTTTCCGTGTTTGAATTCCTTGTTTCCGTGTTTGAATTCTTTGTTTCCGTGTTTGAATGCTTTGTTTCGTGTTTGAATTCTTTGTTTCCGTGTTTGAATTCCTTGTTTCCGTGTTTGAATTCTTTGTTTCCGTGTTTGAATACTTTGTTTCCATGTTCGAATTCTTTGTTTCCGTGTTTGAATTCTTTGTTTCCGTATTTGAATTCCTTGTTTCCGTGTTTGAATTCTTTGTTTCCGTGTTTGAATTCTTTGTTTCCGTGTTTGAATTCGTTGTTTCCATGTTCGAATTCTTTGTTTCCGTGTTTGAATTCTTTGTTTCCGTATTTGAATTCCTTGTTTCCGTGTTTGAATTCTTTGTTTCCGTGTTTGAATTCTTTGTTTCCGTGTTTGAATTCGTTGTTTCCGTGTTTGAATTCTTTGTTTCCGTGTTTGAATTCTTTATTTCCGTGTTTGAATTCTTTGTTTCCGTGTTTGAATACTTTGTTTCCGTGTTTGAATTCCTTGTTTACGTGTTGGAATTCCTTGTTTCCGTGTTTGAATTCTTTGTTTCCGTGTTTGAATTCTTTGTTTCCGTGTTTGAATTATTTGTTTCCGTGTTTGAATTATTTGTTTCCGGCCGTGTTTGAATTCTTTGTTTCTGTGTTTCAATAGAGCATAAATCATGACTTTAGTAAAATTATGATTGACAGGTGTCTTATTTTACAGCAAGTGTGTGTTGTTGATTATTACAAATATGTATTTCTCCTCATTCTTAGAGTTCATACATGCACATGGACACGAACACAGATAGAGACAAACATAACCATTTACACGGAGAGAGACACACGCATAGAAAGAGTATCGTGCGCACACTATATAGAACGAGGGAGGCACGGGCACACAGAAAGATAAATTTACACATACACGCAGAGTGACATACACATACATGCACAGAAAGAGGTACGCACACGCACAGATAGAGAGAGACATGCACACACATAAACAGAGAGAAACACTCTCACACAGACAGAGACAAACATACATATATACTCAGAGAGACATGCCCACACATACACAAAGACTGACATGCACAGAGAGAGAGAGAGAGAGAGAGAGAGTGACAGCACACGGAGATAGAAAGAGACAGTCATAAACATGTACAGAGAGAGAGAGAGACATGAACACACAAACACATACGCAGAGAGAGAGAGAGCCACACAGGGTCACGCATACATAAAGAGTACGCACATAGACAGAGATATATATGCACACATACACAGAGTGATACACGCACATGGCGTTCATTTGGGGAAGTCGACGATCACCATTCAGCTCAACTGGGATGATGATGAAGATGATGATGTCTACAGTGTGCCCGACTGTGACTAATGAGGTATAAGCGTGCTTGGAATTGTTGACCACACTCTGAGCATGCGCGTGAGAAGTCTGTGTGACATTCAGCTGCTCTTGCCTTTCTTCTAGCGCTTTTTTTTTGGTGCGCAACTCGATGTTTGAGGTTCTCAGCAACTGCCGCACCTCTCTTGATTCTGCGACGCTATGCAATATCTAGGCAATATCCCATTGCTTGTCTTTCCTTTGACGAGGCGCTTCACAGCAAGCGAGCTGTTCCTCGTGTAGGAAGACCATTCCATTCCCACCATTTGTGTCCCTAGGTCTTAGACCTAATTTCTTCCGTATGAGCCGTGTTTGGTAACGGCGACGGTCAAATTAGACTCAGAGATGATACACCTTCCTAGACGAGGTTCTGCTTTGTCAAACACGTCGGTGGTTTGGGACTTCACCTGTGCATTTCTCACGCACTCGCCTGGTTCGCTGGAGATGACCTTTCAATCCATCGTAAGGCGCGGACTGCGTATTTTTACTTCGCCATTGCATTTACCAAAGACGTAGGTAAAATACGATTCTCGGACGAGGATCTTCGCAGTGGGCTCATCGATACTGAGCCCAATTCCCTCTGTATGAGCCGTGTTAGGCAACAACAACTGTCGAATTGGGCTTGGTTTGATGTGTTGTTAGAGACTTGCGCCACCATATACATTGCCCGCAGTGCCCACAGAATTCGAGTTGCAACATTGCTCGGTCAGAAATGTGAACAATGAACTTCCCGACATTTGTTTCATGCTGGTCATGTGTGCATTGGGAAGCTGTATTCAAAGCTTTTTTCTACACCCAAGAGCGCATGTTCAAGTTGGCTTATCCAATACTTGAGTCATGACTCCTACTTTGAATGGGATCAATTGTGATGGGACACGTGGACTTCTGTGTGTTCTCAAGCATGAACAACACTTCCACCAGTCGGTCTCGTGATGGAATATTGTAGATTCGTTGCCACTGAATTGATTCACACACTACGATGTCCTCTAGCGTGTGTGTCCTTTTCCAGATTCGGCGTGTACTCATAAGTTCACAGTATCTTAGGGGCATTGCCATTGGTCGCCTCTCCAATGTTTTTGCTTCTTAAGCCGGCCGAGACGGAATGCACAGATGCCTTGGATGTAATGGCACAAAGGTTTCAAAGATATTTTCTGTCTCTCTGCAGACAATTCTCATTCCATTTAGAGCATCCATATTCAAGGATACGAGACTTAATGTGTTAACCAGGAATACAGCAAGAGCAGCTGTATTTCTGTTTCCAGGGCGCACACCGAGGAGATCTTAGTTATCTGCTAACCCTGGTTCCGCACGAGAGCAATGCAAGACCCTTTTCACTCCAGACTTGGAACTAGAACGCATTCATTTTTGCCCCATTTGTTACAGGAAAGGCTGGTCATGACACTCCAGCACCGATAACAACGACCGTCATGCTATCATGGAACTGTCGCACTATGTTGATAAATTATTTGGGGGGGGGGAGAGAAGTCAAATTTGGGGATAACTTTTCACAGCTCATCTCTAGTCACGGTGTTAAATGCCTTCGTGAGTCTACAAATGTGAAACCTTCCTTTTGGTGTTTCTAGATTTGTTCTTGAAGTTGACGGACAGTAACGATCATGTCCACTGTCCCAGGACCAGCACGAAATCCGCACTGACCTTCAGGCAGAAATCATCTGTGAGTGTCTGTGTAAGTCCGTTCATGATTACACGAGCTAATATTTTACCAGCTATTGATAGCAACGATAACCCTTTGTGACTGTCACATGACTTTGTGACTGTCACATGACTGTTTATTTCCTTTGTCTTTATATAGGTGGACAACAAAGTAATCTTTAAGGTTTTGATGCAGGGTTCCTGAGCTCCAGAATGTAACAAAGATCTTGGTAAGCTTCTGGACAAGCACTTCTCCTCCTATCCTGTAGATATCTGCTAGGATGGCATACATATAAGGAGTTTTTCTGTGTGACATTTGTCCAATGACAGCCTTTACGTCTTGATTTTTGGTTGTAATCTCTTCTCTTATGTTGTATTGAGGAATGCAATCTATTGCTTCTTCGCTGTAGGCTTTCTTTGTTGTGTTGCATTCATGACCTGATATTTTTTCTTATATATTTACTTAATTTACCGACTTGATCATTACTTTTTGTAGCTTATTATTTTTCCACTGATCTTGAGTTCTGCCATTCCTTCTACTAGTATATGTTTAGAAATGTTATATGTGTAGATGTTGAATAGCTTGAGTAGCAAAATACATCCTTGTGATACTCCTCCTTTTATTACCATGTATAGTGACTAGCTGCTCACACATTATTCATGCAGTTTGTTCTCAATATATATTTCAAACAAGACTGATATCTTTCCCATTTATGCTGATTTCTTGAAGGAATTCAATTATTTTATCAATCGATACCGTAATACCGCCGAAGACGGATGTGTTGGGCCATTGGCGCAAATAAAACGGCAACACAACGCATTTCCATTCTCTGGACTATATTCAACTGGAAATCTTGTAGGACCATTGTCCTGTTACAAGAGAAATCCAGCGGGAGTTTGAGAATGAACGCTGAAGAAGAAAGAAGATACCGTAATGTAAGTCAAAAGTAAAGTGTCCCTTTTACACGCTGTTGATACGTATTTCGAAATATGTTGCTAGGTGAAATTCATCAGGCCAGGGTCAGCATCACACCTGCCGCATTTGTTTTCCCAGAAGATCTGGTATCCAGATAATGTGATGGATACGGTAGATGTATTTAAACTGATTTATTAGCTCTAGTCAAAAACAATACTGCATGGAACTGTCGAGGGTGGAAGAAGCAGAGGAGAAAAAAGGGGAAGGACAGACAACATCAAGGAATGGACAGGGCAAGATATTTCCACATTCATCCGCATCGCTGAGGATAGAATTAGCTGGAGGACTCTGTGCTGAGGCATCCAATGTGGTACCCCTACGACCCTGAAGGGTTACGTGTTTATTGATTGATTGATTAGCTCTTTCTAGAGAAAATTACTGCAAATGATGATACATATTGGAAGCCATTACAGAAATTCGGAGCTCGGTATTAAATGTGGTACTAGTACTCGGGGGTCGGGGGGAGGAGGTTTGTGGGTCACTCGAGATCTTTCTTTCATACTTAGAAGATTCCATTTCTCAGCGGGGGGTGTGCAATGCTTAAAGACGAGATCTCTTAATCAGATGGTTTCTATCTATCTGTGCAAAGATGTAAAATATATGTTCATCCATTTTGTATGCAAACATCCAATCACGTAAAAGCTTAAAATCATATCCTGGTAATAGTGTTAGCCAGTATTGACCACACAGCTTATATGACGTCAATACGACCAATGACAACAAAAACCGTCCCAAACTAATTCAAATATTGACAACAAAAAAGTTTCACTCAGCAAGTTCACGTATTTCATTGGGAGACATGCATCTTTCTAGTCTTGCGATTAGTTAGACAATGGAAATCGTGTTTTTCATGTCCGACAGATAAGATTTGTCTGAATAATAAATAAAACAGAGTTCCAAGTGTTTAACTAAGACAGTGCAGATAAGACAGTACAGGTAGAGTATATATTCTTGTTTGAATGAGTGGTTTATTCCCTCAATATTAATATTTATATATCAACATGCATAGTTAGATATCAATATTATAAGAAAGTATTTATATTAGGGCATATTTTTTCTGCTAAAATTCCGCAACAGAGTGTAATGCATTTTATATATAGGGTAGGCAGGTTCTTTTCAAAGCATTGCATACTATTGAACTTCCGGGCCATTGGGATATGAAATAAAGTTTCCGAGAAACCCCAGTGCACAAATGATACAATTGTTGTATTGCTCGTAGTTGTCCGAGATTGAAATAAACAAAGAATATATGAACTGTTATACACCCAATGTGTAAACGTATACTGTTGAGAGAAATAGATCTTGTGAATAATATGTTTCGTAAACAAGAGAAACAATGTAGATATATGAATACTGACCTTTATATTGTGACGCTATTCGAACTATACTTCTGAGAATCATGGAAGATAATATTGGAACTATACCTCAGATAATATGAGAAGATACTATTGGACTATCCTTCAGAGAATCTGGGAAGATAATATATTAGAATTATCCTTCAGTGATAATGCAAGAGAGTATTAGAACTATGCTTCAGAGAATACCGATAGACTAATCTTTCTATAAAAGAATATTAATTATAAGAAGCAGTTTTACAACAAAACCAAAGTATCTATCTAAAGAGCATCAGTGACAATAAAAAGAAAGACATACTTAAAGCTAAGCTAAAATATACAGTATGACGGGAAAAGTAAAATTAATAAATTCCTTCCTAACTGCAGATCTTTAAATATGGCTTTGTTCGTATTCAGAGACGGTCTGAAGCAAACTTTTATCAGTTGTTATTATGCCAACACCAATCGTACATTTCTTCACATGACTAAATCTGACGATCTACGATCATTTTCATAGGTTGCAGAAGAAACAAGGGAAACTTACATCACTGGAAAGTTGCTACTTGTGAGAACTGAGCCTTCGCACAATATTGATTTATCAAATACACTAGAACCACTTCGCAGGCATGTTCTCCACGTGACACGGTCTTTAGATATAATGTCTCACAGCTGTCAGAAGCGACGATAAAGGCATTACTTGATTCTTTGTATACAACCTTGCATTGAATTTCTGGTCTGCCTCCTGTCTTATATTATGTGAAAGTCATGTTACAACCAGCACTTGACAAAAGCTATCTCGAGCCCTGCATAATGGTGTAGTTAAATGGCGTAGCACTGAAAGTTGTGAATAGATTCACATATCTAGGCAGTACGTTATCACAAAATGCCAACGTTGATGATGAAGTGTATACAAGGATCGCCAAAGCAAGCAGTACTTTCGGCAGATTGTACGCAAATGTTTGGCGTAGAAATGGCATTAACCTACAGACTAAGTTGAAAGTTTACAGAGCAGTGGTACTGCCAGTGCTGCTATACGCTAGTGAAACATGGACTGTGTATAGACGTCATGTGAAAAACTCAATCATTTTCATACAAATTGTCTCAGAAAAGTTATGAACATCAGATGGCAAGACAAGATTCCAGATACCACTGTCCTTGATAGAGCTGGTATCCAAAGCATTGACACGATCCTGATGCAGACACAGAGTCGTTGGGCAGATCATTTGGTGCGTATGCCAGACTATCGTCTGCCAAAGATACTTCTCTATGGTGAGCTAGAGAAGGGTATACGATCTCAAGGTGGCCAAAGGAATCGCTACAAGGACTCGTTAAAGAACTCACTGAAAGCCTTTGAAATAGGCCACGACACATGGGAAGAACTTGCACAAAATAGATCTACATGGCGTTCTAAAATTAAAAAGAGCGCATCATCTTGTGAAAAGAAAAGAAATGCAGCAGCTCAACAGCGGAGAGCAGCTAGAAAGTCACGGATAGACCAAGATCCGTCTACAGTCGTTATTCCATGTCCAAACTGTCCAAGGACATTTACAGCTCGAATATGGCTCATTAGCCATCTACGAACTCATAATCAAGGACATAACTAAAAGTGAATTTTCAAAAGTGGATGTAACAAATGGTCATCGTCACTTGTGATGGACGAACAACAACAAAAACAACAACATTATGTGAACAATAATTTAACAAAGCACACCACAAAACAAATACTGTATAAAGATGTGTATAATGCTTACATAGACTAATGTAATATTTTTGATAACAACACAATTCAAATATCCAAATTTAATTAATCTCGCATTCTTCTTCTATAGATACATCATGTTTAAACGTGTTCTGGTTTTTGTGGCGGTTCTGATGGTGATGATGATGGTTGTTGCTACTAGCAAAAATCAAAAAGAAACAGCCCCAAAGGAAAAACGTAGCAAAAATGTTGAGAAGCATCTGGAAGATAGGAGACAGGAACAGACTCGGGATCTTTGTCTAGCCCCACAATTCCGTTGCTCGAATGGGCATTGCATACCAAGTAATGTATCTTGTTAAATCACTTCCTGCTTTAAATTAGAATGTAAATCTCTGCTAAATCTAATTACGAACGTAATTCTCTTCAAAGATCTAATTAAGAAAGTAAATCTCTTCACATATCTATTTAAAAACGTAACTCTTCAAAGATCTTCTTCTTCTTCTTCTTCTTTCGTTCACTTGAAACATGTCTATATCTGTAATTCTGTCTCCTTAATAAAACTTACTGTCTTTTGTAGTTCATACAGTGTCCCATAGAGTTTTGATTCCAGTGTTATTTCCTCTGGCCAATATGTCTGCCTCAGCGTTTCATGCTCAGAACACTCTTGAAGTATATGTTTGGCACTCTGTACTGCCTGGCCACATGTACACATGGCCGTGTTGCCAATCTTGAACTTTGTATACATGTGACTGCGGAGTCGGTTGTGTCCTGTTCTGAGACGTAGAATTATAACTTGTTCTGGTCTGTTCATAATATGATAGTCATCTTGTGTTGGTGTTTGTAGCTTTCTTATTGACTTGATTATCTGTTTTTTTCTGATGGTAGGAGATTGGTATATCTGGTTGGTCTTCGGCAGCACCTTCCTTAGCCAGTTGGTCTGCTTTTTCATTTCCTGGTATTCCACAGTGTGAGGGTATCCACTGCATGGTTACCCTATACTGGTAAGACAATTCGCTAAGTAGTTTTTTCAAGTCTGTTAGTTTTCTAGACTGGAGAGCTTGAAGCACTGACCTTACATCTGTCAGGAATACCACAGGCTGTAGGTCAGAGTTGGAGTTCAGCAGTTTTTTAGCTGCCACACTAATATCTAACTAAGAAAGTAAATCTCTTCACATATCTATTTAAAAACGTAACTCTTCAAAGAAATAATTATTAACGTAAATCTCTTCGAAGAGATGCATTTCTAAATAAGAAAGTAAATATCTTCAAATATATATGTCAGACCATAAATCTCCCAAACATCTAATTAATAACGTAAATCACTTTATATCTCTAATTAAGCAAGTAAATCTCTTAAAAGATCTAATTAAGAAAGTAAATATATTCACACATATAATTAAGAAAGTAAATCTGGAACAGTACAAGTAGACGGCACCACATGTTATTTATTTCCCTTGTCTATGTTGGTAAATTTCATGTTCATTTAATTGTTGACATTTTAATTTATTCAGGGTAGGTCGTTAGATTTAGTTATATAAAACACAACTATCCTAACCCTAACCCTAAAATAAATTAATATTTAAATTATTAAATGATGAACATGAAATTTACAAACATAGACAAGGGAATTAGCTCGATTCTACATGTACTGTACAGTAAATCTTTTCACATATTTCTAGTAAGAAAGTAAATCCATCCCAGCTTGACACTAACACGAACTCATCTGAATTAAAAGATAATAGTTATACTTCTTTGCGTTCTTTCTCAAATTCTTGCAGATTACCATGATTGTCCTATAGTTTACAACTTTGCTGTGATGTCTGCGCCTTTCGTTCTGACATTATTGACTTCATCATGACTTATGGTTCAAGTAATTATACATATTTAACATATAATGTATTTACTTCGGGATACAATCACAGTGAAGAAGCTGTCTTGATGCACCTCCTACTTTGACATGCTTTGGAACTTTGAAGGGCTAAACAATTAATTCAAAGAATAAGAAAAAAGGATGTTGGCTCGTACCGTCGTCATGAAGACACAATCAAACCCGCAGACCAAAAATTGTTGCCCAGCACTGTAATAGATGAATATTATTGGAGAGTTTCCAGGAATTATTGAATGATATAATTAAGAATGATATATAGAAACAGTGAGAAGACGGCAAACGGAATTTGAACCAGGTCTGCTAGTTACATTCAGCTGATACATATTCGCCTTGAGTCAGCACGACTTCCGTATTCGACCAATCATAATCCTTAAAAAAAAAACACCACGATTTTAGCCAAGACTTGCAACTTCTATATTCTGAAGCTGCTATGTCAAGAATTGGAACTTGTATATTCTCAAGTTACTATGTCAAAACGTTGAACTTGTTTATTCTTAAGCTGCTATGTCAAGACGTGGAAATTGTATATTCTCAAGCTGCTATATCAACTTGGAACTTGTATATTCTGAAGCTGCTATGTCAACACTTGGAACTTGTACATGCTTAAACTACTATAAATATCAAACGGTCTATCTACACACACAGTGAAAGTCTTGACTAAAATCACATGTTTTCTAAGGAATGCGGATAAATCAAATACTGAAAAAGTGCATCCTCTGAGATGATTTAGTTTTTCCTTATTTGGCTCTGTGTACGCCAATTATCTTGCCTTGGTAACTTGACCAACTCTCAGGGTTCTTCCTCCTCCTCTGATAGAGTTAAACTTGTTCTTACCTTTCATCCCCATAACTCTTCTGTCTGACGCATCATGCTTAAACATTATTCCCTTCTCCAGTCTGATCCTGACACCCGTGCCGCTTTCCATGTCTTACCTCTGGTGACTTATAGGCGCGACAAATATCGGAAGGACATCTTGGTCCATATCCACCTTAAGTCTTCTGTTCCCGGCCGTTGCTATACATGTCCTTATGTGGTTCAGATGCGCTCCATTTAATTTCCAAAGGCCATTTTCTCCATCGAGGATGCCTTTAAATGTGGATCCCGTAATGTTATTTACTTGACCATATGTAAACGCTGTGACAAGCACTACATCGGAGAAACCGGCTTAAGATTGAACGACCGCTTCTGTAACAATCTTCATGCCATCAAGCATAGAACACCTACTTCTGTCGCCACACACTTCAACGGCGTTAGTCATCATGTCGATCTTGATATTCAGGTCACTGTCATCAGATACTGCACCACCGATCATAGATCTAGGTACACTCTTGAAAATCGTCATATTTTTTAGTTGGGTACCCTTAAGCCCTTTGGACTAAATTCCGACTACTCTTTTGTCTAGTTCTCAATTGTGTGGTTTCTGTCTTTATTCATTTTGTTCCGTCATTTACGTCATCTTTTTATTCGTTTCGTTTCCACCTATATTTACATTTTTATGTACTTCCTGTTCATGTCCGTATGGCATCTCACTTCCATATTTCGGTTGGACACGTTTGTGTGTTGTGATCATTTTATTCGTCGTCTTTTGAAGTTTTCTGCTTATCTTGATAAAGTCCTTTTGGTAGAAACGTTGAACATGTTTTGTGTATTATAATTTGTATGTTTTCTTGTTTACACACCATAACCCCCCCTAGTTTTAGTGAGTCCGTCGTATCCAAGTGGAACGTTCTAAAAACCTGTGTTTTGCGCAAGAACTACAAATTATTGGAGGTCTAGTTCCAACTCGACAAACCATAATTTATAGTCCAGCAGGTTCATTTAAATCTAGCATACGCACTAGTACCTAAGAACGGAAAATTCCACTTGGTACTTGGAAGGCCTGTTTGGTCTCTTGCCACACTGAATGGTAAGTAAATGTACTACTATCATAGTAGCAGGATGACATATGTTTTTGGTTAGTCAGTGGCTTGGGTGTAGAAACAACAAAACTTGTTTAAAGGGCCACATTAATACTTGACTAAGGAACGGGCCCCATCAAGTGTAAACAGCCCTAACATTTTCTAATTCAATTCTTGTAATTTCCTCACTTGTGAATAATAACAGTTGTCAGCAAACGACAGGAGCCACACCCTTGAAACCGCTATAGTGATTAAAATATGAGGGTAGCTAGTAGACTATTAGCTCCAAGTCATCTAATTAAAGGTCTATATTTCTGTCCATTCATGTAAAGTCTTAATTGTGATGGACTGCGCAATTAAGTCAATTTTATTTGGGTCAATGGGCAGAAAGGCATCGTAGTGTGCTGCGAGCACGGTGAAAAAGAAAGGCACTCTTCAATTTGGCCCTTTTCAACATATAAAACAAGGAGTCAGACAGGGATGCGTACTTTCACCAGACCTGTTCTCTTTATACAGTGAAAACACAATCCGTGCAATAGTAGATATCCCAGGAATATCAGTGGGATGACATAACAAATAATTTGAGATATGCGGATGACACTGTTCTGATTACAAAAGGTGAGGAAGATCTTCAAGATTTAATTAATGTAGTAGTCACAGAAAGTAAAGAGAAAGGCATCTTTCTAAATATAAAAAAACCAGAAGTAATGGTTATTTCAAAGAAACAAAATATCACACCTTGCAAGATCAAAGTGAATGACATAGTATTAAAACAGGTCCACCAATTCAAATATTCAGGTACAACGATTACAGCAGATGGAAAAAGTCCAACAGAAATAAGAAGCAGAATAGGACAGGCAAAAACAACATTCAGAAAAATGAAAAATATATTGTGTAATATGACCTTGTCATTAGAGGTGAGAAAGAGAGTTCTGCAGTGCTATATAACGCCTATACTAACATATGGTGCGAGTCTTGGACAATAAACAAACTGGAAGGTGGGAAATCAGATGCAATAGAGATGTGGTTCTATAGAAGAATGTTGATAATACCGTGGACTGCCATTGTCAATCTCTCCCTTATCTCTGACATGCAGTCTCCTATACCTTTGATGTTTGCTCATAAGTATTCGACTTATCCACACACTTTATATCGGTATTGTCTATTATGATTTTCGGTTGTTGGGTTGTTATATGTTGACATGATTTGTGCTTTTTGTGTGTTTAAATATAAGTTCTGTGAATCCCTGTTCTTTGTGTTCTTGATCAGTTGTTCCATTCTCTTTATATCACTACGTCGTTATAGTATGTCGTTATCGATATTTAATGTTAAAAACTAGTTCAGGGACAAGCAGACATACATAATGTTATGTTAGGATGAAAAAAATGTTTACTAGAATATCAAAGATCCGATAAATAGGTGTATCCACTGAAATATACATGCTAAGACAATATAATATGTATAGGTAATGGCGTGTTATGAAGTAACATGGCGTGTTATGAAGTAACATGGCGTGAAATGGCGTGTTATCATGTTAAGTAATGAAGGCACACCAAATAAGGAAATACTGACGATAAGGATAATGTAAATAACGTATGAAGTAAATGTTATTAAAGGAAATTTGATCAAAGAAATAAAATATTTTTGACATATTAAAAGACATGACACTTTGTTGAAAACATTACTTTAGGGTAATGTCGAAGAGAGGCGAACAAGAGGTAGGCAGAGATACATGTTTGAGATTAACATCAGGAGATAGGTTACAGTCTAACAGAATTAACCACCAAGACAAGCAACAAGGGATGTTGGAGGTTTGCTGCAGCCAACCTTCCTTGCGAGACGGCACTTGATAATGACATAAAGTAATTTCTTTAGACAACAGACAAATTGACATATTAATCTGAAATAAAAATAATACAAAAACAGACAGATAAAAGTTTGTCATATTTCATAATTATTCGCTTATATTTTCATATTGCACAGATGAGGAGGTTTGTGACACTCACAAAAACTGCGCCTCAGGTGATGATGAGGTGAGCTGTCCAGCAAATTGCTCAGGGCCACATATGTTTCAATGTGAAGACCTTTCTGGATGTTTCGGTATTATAGACAAGTGTGATGGATACCACGACTGTAAGGATTACTCTGATGAGGCTTTCTGTGATAGTGTTCAATGCATACCTGGTAAATTTAAGTGTGCAACTTCCAATGAATGCATTAGTTCTTCCGATGTCTGCGATGGCATAGGCGATTGCCAGGATGACTCTGACGAGAAAAATTGCATGAGTGGCACCTGCAGCAGTTCTCAATTTACGTGCGCGAATGGTAATAAGTGTGTTCCTCAGTCAAATAAATGTGACGGTCACAACGACTGTGGTGATCACAGTGATGAAGTGAACTGTCAATGTACATCCACGCAGTTTAAATGTGGCACTGGATTCTGTATACCATCGTCTTACAAATGTGACGGTGATAACGATTGTGGAGATTTGAGTGATGAGTTGAGTTGTCAAACAAACCCAATTCATACATGCGACGATGTGCTGACATTTGAAGATTGTTTCCGCATGAACGAGACAACACATCCGATATGCCAACTTCCTGCTGATGGCGATAAGTTCTGTCGAAAATTTTGCGGACTTTGTCATTAGATTGTTTTCTTTTTTTGACATCATTAGTATACTATTAAAGTAATTGTATCAGGAATGATTTTGATTTATTCGGTGTTAGTTCATTTGTTTAAATTGACAGAATCTTTAGACAATGGAACTTTATTTTATTACTTTATATGTGCAATGATTTATGTTAGTCTTCTTCTTCTTCTGCGTTCGTTCTCAAACTCCTGCAGATTAGCAGGATGTAGTCCTGAGAACGAAATGCGTTGTGTCATGGTTTAATGCATTGCTGATATATCTGCGCATTTCGGCCGGACACATCCGACTTCAGCATGGCTTTGGGTCACTTACCCTATATGGGATCGGACAGCCAACTCCTTATCAAAACCTCCTTAGTCGCATCTTACGACATGCATGGAAGGTAAAGTGTTGCTATTCTTTGCTCCCCTTTCGGGCCCTGGCAACACATGGGCGCAGATTTATGTTAGTGAGAAGTTCTCTTTCAGCTTTCAGCAATGTACTAGTATTTTTAGCAAATATTTCCTGCTCAGGGTGGTCTCAATGTAATTATAATTGATACTTGAAGGATATCCTGTATAGGGCATTGCTATTCAACTATTGCTAAATTGTTAGGCATCACCCAAACAATGTGGACAATCCTCTTTTAAACCACAAGCACGTTTAAGTGCGCAGTGTTTCTGAAGAGATCAACTAACAACGTTATCACTGAGTCGATGAGGGTATATTCCCATCCATCCATCCATTCATCCATCCATCCATCCATCCATCTATCCAGCCATATATCCATACATCCATCCATACATCGATCCATACATCGATCCATCTATCCATCCATCTATCCATCCATCTATCCATCCATCCATCCATCCATCCATACATCCATCTATCTATCTATCTATCCATCCATCCATCTATCCATCTATCCATCCATATATCCATCTATCCATCCATCTATCCATCCATCCATCCATCCATCCATCTATCCATCCATCTATTCATCTATCCATCTATCCATCTATCCATCCATCCATCTATCCATCTATCGATCCATCCATCTATCCATCCATCTATCCATCCATCTATCTATCTTTAGACGTTTCACTCCATACTAGCCATATACTCTCAATAAACATCTTCAATCTTGGTCAATATTAAGTTATTGCTTTCATCTCTTTTCATGCCATACCCATCCTTTGAGTGCCAGTATCTAACGCTGTCCTCCATGTATGTCCTAGTCTTGCTCTTTGTCTTTTTCCCAGTGTCGGAACATCGTCTACATAACAATGCTTTCTGTTCGTCTTCTTGACGTATGCTCTCAGCATTGCCACAGCTGATGTTTTTGGTTATCGTCTGGAGTGATGTGGTTACTTTGGCCAAATTTGTTTTAGTCTAGGGTTTGTTTTAGTCTAGGGTTTGTTTTAGTCTAGGGTTTGTTTTAGTCTAGGGTTTTTTTTGTAAGGAAATTTCACTTAGAAAATCAGAACATGACTTTTAGTACTATAGCACATTTCACACACTATCTTTGTCCACAAAGAAATGGTCTTCCTATTCTTCTTCTTATGTGCCTACTCTCTGATAGCATCAAGTGCCGTGCCGAATGTCGTTGACGATGATATTTCTCCATGTACATCCATATTTCATATATGTCATCATCTCTGTTGGTGTCGCCAATCGAAGCCATTTAGTCAAACTGTGCAATATCTTTTCTTTGATCTTTTCCCTTCTATCTTTCCTGTTGTGACTATATTTTCAATTCCTACTCTTCTCATTATGTGCTCAATAAATGTTAACTGATTCTCTGATAACCAACACGAAAGTTCGTGTGATTTCCGCAGGGAAGCTTGAAGTATTTTGTGCTACTGGTTTCACAGCAGAACTGCGTTATTTTCCCCCTTACCGGCACAACACATCCCATTTCAGCACATACAAATATAATTATCTGATTAACTATCTAACGTATTAATGTCATTTTTGCATATGATATACCGCCGAAGATGGATGTGTCATGCTATTGGCGCAAATAAAACTGTGACACAACGCATTTCCATTATCTGGACTACATCCTGCTGAAAATCTAGTAGGATCATAGTCCTGCTACACGGGAGTTTGAGAATGAACGCCGAAGAAGAAGAAGCATATAATATTATCTTTGGTGCGACCTAATAAATATATACTTTGTATTTGTGCATCATGTCCAGTTTTATAAACAAATGACATCCTTTGATCATTGTTGGTATACTAATTATTGAGCATCGAAAATAGAAATTTTACCACTTCAGACAGATTCTGTGAGTTGATTAGGCATAGGCGTGTCTACTATTACAATTTCTTCTTCTTTCGTTCACTTGAAACATGTCTATATCTGTAATTCTGTCTCCTTAATAAAACTCACTGTCTTTTGTAGTTCATACAGTGTCCCATAGAGTTTTGATTCCAGTGTTGTTTCCTCTGGCCAATATGTCTGCCTCAGCGTTTCATGCTCAGAACACTCTTGAAGTATATGTTTGGCACTCTGTGCTGCCTGTCCACATGTACACATGGCCGTGTTGCCAATCTTGAACTTTGTATACATGTGACTGCGGAGTCGGTTGTGTCCTGTTCTGAGACGTAGAATTATAACTTGTTCTGATCTGTTCATATTGTGATAGTCATCTTGTGTTGGTGTTTGTGGCTTTCTTATTGACTTTATCATCTGTTTTTTCTGATGGTAGGTGATTGGTATATCTGGTTGGTCTTCGGCAGCACCTTCCTTAGCCAGTTTGTCTGCTTTTTCATTTCCTGGTATTCCACAGTGAGAGGGTATCCACTGCATGGTTACCCTATACTGGTAAGACAATTCGCTAAGTAGTTTTTTTAAGTCTGTTAGTTTTCCAGACTGGAGAGCTTGAAGCACTGACCTTGCATCTGTCAGGAATACCACAGGCTGTAGGTCAGAGTTGGAGTTCAGCAGTTTTTTAGCTGCCACACTAATTGCCTGGATTTCTGCATCATAATTATTGCAGAATTTTCCTGTCGGTGTTCTGATTGTATCTCTAGGCTTGTGTGGATATTCTATATATACACCTGCACCTCCATTCCTCACAGCATTCTGTGCTGACCCATCTGTGTACACTCTGACCCATATATCTTGTGGATATTCCTCATCCAGGAAACTGAGGGTGACTGTCATTCGCTGCACACTGTTCTGTTCGTCCTCGCTTAGTATTCCTTTCACATGGGTCTGAATGTATATTGGCATTCCATGGCTTTCACTCCACGGGGTTTGCTCTGGTACAGACCTTAAGGGGCTGTCAACTTCAGGTAGGTCTGTAAGTTGTCTACGGAGTCGTTTAGCTTGATGGATAAAGCTGCTCCTTTTCAGTCGTCCCATTGCTAGATTTTGGAAACTTTTCTGCTTGAATTAGTACTTTTGTGTCTCTGCGTTCGCCAAGTGTTTGCATTCTTCCCATTTTCTGCATCTCTGCTATGGGTGTTGATTTCATTGCTCCCAACATTATTCTAAGTGCATGGTTTTGCACTTTATCTAGATCTTGTAATGTGGTGTTTGATGCAGGACACCACGCAGCTGAACCGTATTCCAGGTGTGGTCTTATGCCTTGCTGGTAAACTTTACTGAGTATATTTCCACTGGCTCCCCATGTGGTTCCACTTAGTTTTCTCAGGATAGCTAGCTTCCTCCTGGCTTTTGTTGTTGCTTTGTTTATGTGCTGCTTCCATGTCAGCTTATCATCATAAGTAACTTCGAGATATGTGGGTTGTTTGTCTTCTTTCAAGAGCTCTTAATGTATCTTGATATGACCGGCTTTTTGTTTTGGTGAGAGGGTAAAGAGTGTAGTGCTGCACTTATCTGTGTTAATGCTGACGCACCATCTATTAGCCCATAAGGTTAGGGCATCGATAGCTCTTTGTATTTGTTTAGTGGCCACTGTTGCATGTTCTTCCGTGCACCAGATCACCAGGTCGTCAGCATACATTGCCACTTTGATCCCGTGTGGTAGTTCAGCAACTAGGTCATTGATGTAAACCAAGAAAAGTGTGGGTGACAGGACTCCTCCCTGGGGGACTCCATGACGCAGTAGAACTTTCTTGCTCTTGCGACCATCTAATTGTACCCTGGCTCTTCTATTATGCAGGTATGCTTTTACCCATTTGTACATTCTTGAGCTAACCCTGCAATTTCGCAATTTCTTTAGGAGCCCTTCTTTCCAGACCTTATCAAATGCTTTCCTGAGGTCTATCCATGCTGCTAGTACCAGTTTCTTTTCTTGGAAGGCATCCTCAATCTCTTGGTAGAGAGGTAGGTTGCCTGATCTTCAGTAGAGTAGCACTGTCTGAAACCTGCTTGCTGTGATACCAGAAGGTTTTCACTTTCAAGGTACCACTGCATCCTAAGATTGATAATGCGTTCCATTGTTTTACATAGACAGCTTGTGAGGCTGATGGGCCTGTAGTTGGAGACTGTGTTGCCATCTTTTCCTGATTTGAGGAGTGGTATCATTATTGCTTCTCTCCACGCCTGTAGTACATTACCTGTGGACCAGCTTGTGTTAAAGATCTGCAGTAGCTTTGCTCTTGCTGCACTTCCCAGGTTTCTAATCATTTCATTGGACACTCCATCAGCTCCAGGGGACTTTTTCATTTTCAATTTGGATATTGCATGCTCCAGTTCTCTCATTGTGATTGGTGCCTCCATGACTTCAGGTATAGGTTCACCTTGTCCAATGTTTTGCTGGTTCTCTCGAACCTCCTGTTGTTTGTCTGGGCTGACTTTGACGTTATTGTCTTCTGCAAAGGAATCTGCAAAGTAATCAGCTGCATGTTTACCTGTTAAAATGTTACTATCTTTATAAAGTGTGATCCTGGTATTTCTCCCTGTACCTTCATCATTTAGTTGTTTTACAAGTTTCCATAATTTCCTAGTATCTCTTTCTAGGTTCAGCGACTCTGTTTTTTCTTTCCAGCTGCTCCGTCTGGCTTGTAACTTGGCTCTTTGAAATTTAGCCTTTGTTTGCTGATATTTGTTGTGATGTTCTTGGCTAGGTCTGTTCTCAGCCTGCTGTCTAGATGTTTCCATCTCATTTTGCAGCTTTTCCAGTTCATCATTCCAGTAGGGTTTGTAGTTTTTGCGTGCCCCCCTGGGTATGGTTTTACTAGCAGCATGTAGTATACATCTATTAAATTCACTCACTGCTCTATTGATGTCTTTGTCCAAGTTCATGTCCTTAGCTAGAACACTGGTTAAATGCTGGTACATTTTCCAGTCTGCCCTCTTATAGTTCCACCTAGTGAGCGTGCTGCTGTCCTTGGTAAATTCATTGTGGATTTCCAGAAATACTGGTCTGTGGTCACTACCTCCAAGCTGCTTTCCAACAACACGTGTGATGTTCCATTCCAAGCCTGGTGAGTGGAATGCTAGGTCTGGTGTAGAGGTGGTGTGCCATGCTCTCGAGTAGAAGGTTGGCGAGTCTGCTGGCTGGTTAATAAGGATGAGATTATTTTCATCCTGCCAGCTCTCAAGTTCCTCACCTCTCTTGTCGATATGATCGTAGCCCCAGCTCTGAGAGTGGCAGTTGAAGTCACCACACACCATAAGTCTCTCTTTGTCTGGAATTGTGTCTAGTGCCAATGGTTTATCATTTGGGCAGTAGTAGTTCAGGAGATGGAATTCTGCACTGTCTGTTTTTAGTTGGAGCATCTGGTATTCTGCCCCTTCCATATATACTTCAAGCTGACATGCGCTGATATTGTTTTTAACAAGTGTCAGAATTCCACCCTTTCGCCTGTCCTTTCGGTCAGATCGGTAGCACTGGTAGCCTCTGATTTTGAAGGTTATGTCGCTGCTGAGGTGTGTTTCTTGGATACAGCATATGTTAACTTGTTCTTCACTGAGGACATTTTCAAGTTCCAATTTTTTGCTGTATCCATCTCTTTTACTGTTGACACCCTCAGCATTCCAGTGCATTATTTTTATTGGTCGTTTGTTTGTTTGGCCAGTAGCTCTATTCCCTTGCCTCCTGGCTCCTCGGGGCAATTGAGAAGGACTTCCAGTAACTGAGGTTGGGCCCTTTCGAGGTATAGGGCCCGGCACCGTCCCTGCCTGAACGTCCGCCACAGGGCAGGCACCATAACTATTTATAGATGTAGACATGTTTCCAGTGTGTTTTGTGCGTGGCATCCTGATTATCTGTGCGCCTTTTGGCTGGATGCCTCCGTCTTCAGCACTCTGCTTACTAGGGCAGGACTATGGTCCTGCTCGAGTGGGACTGCCCGACCAGTCTTAGTTTCCAGCCCCTGATGGCTGAACTAAGCCCCATCACCTCTGCACGGTGCTGGTCTCGATGGAGTACTATTACAATAATATGTCCACCATGTTTGCGTATTAACACCCGTCGAAGATGATCTGTACGCAAGATCATTGTGACATTGTTTCTCATTGACATTCACTGCTCTACCATAGTCGACCTTCATTGAGCTAATTATTTCTAGAATTATCACTACTTTGCGTCTCATAAATATCACAATTGATCGTTGCTCCTCTAATATGCGTGTCGAATAACTGTTTGGTCATCTTTAAAGAAATTAAACTTTATCCGAATCATAATCAGATGCTTCTGAGAAATTTATAACCCATCTCGGCTGAATGAAGAAAAAACCATCATTCTTCCAATATTTCTTTTCCTCTTATAACACATGGTTCTCACATTTCTTTCAATAATCCCTAGTTACATTAAAGATGGCGGTAGTTACAAGTATTTCGATATTTTTTTACTTTGAACGTTTTATTTTCAATTGCTTCCTGGTCCTTAAATTTAGCTCAGACTAGTTCAATTGGGTTTAATGGAGAATGGTAAGGTGGTAGTCTTAAACATCTATGTCTATGTTCTTAGATTGCCTTGTCTATAAATATTACCATTGTATGAGGTGTGCTTTTCATAATTCAAAGTAATTCAGGTCTCAGGAACATTTCGTTCTATGGAATGTTGTTTGTGGTCAGTCAATAATTCTTACAGCTGACGGGAATTGAACCAGGTCTGTTATAGCAGCACCGAATCGCTTTGCAACACATGTAAACAGGTTTTCCGTACTATGTTGTTTTGGGGATGTGGTTGGTCAAGTACGGAAAACCTGTTTACTTGTGTTGCAAAGCGATTCGGTGCTGCTAGAACAGACCTGGTTCTTCTTCTTCTTCTTCAGCGTTCATTCTCAAACTTCCATTGGATTTCTCTTGTAACAGGACAATGATCCTACAAGATTTCCAGTTGAATGTAGTCCAGAGAATGGAAATGCGTTGTGTTGCCGTTTTATTTGCGCCAATGGCCCAACACATCCGTCTTCGGTGGTCAGACCTGGTTCAATTCCCGTCAGCTGTAAGAATTATTTTCATTTATCCTCATGCTTCTTACTTGAATGTATTTGTGGTCAGTCAAATTTGTATTCCATCTTTAGTACCTGAGGAATTAGGAATTTACCTTCTGGTGCCACTGCATTATTATATGAAGCATTGTTGATTAACAAAGACGACAATCTATCCGATGAAGGAAGAAATATGTGGTCGGTCTCTAGGTCTGCCTTCACTGTATCTGTGTAGCATAGCTTGTTGTGGTATGCTATCTGATGGTAGTCTGCTGATGTGTGCAAACCATTTTATCGGTTGTCTCTTGATTATTCGATGATTTGGATGATGCCGGTTTTTTGTCGGATGTCCTCATTCATCACACTGTCTCTTAGCGATATTCCTATGATTCTGCGTAAGCATGCCATTTCAGCTGTCACCAGTTTACGTTTGTCTTGTGCTGTCGTTGTCCATGGTTGGCATTGGTAGCACAGCGTTGGCATAGTAATCGTTTTGAATAGTGTTATTTTCGTGTTTAAATCTACGTTTTTGTTTCTGAAGATTGGTGTCATTTGTCCTAGGGCTTGGTATACTTTACTACATCTATTGCGTATTTCTTTTAAAAAAAATATAACACAAATAACATATTCCCTAATTTAAATAAATTACCTTTCCAATTCAGGCACACACATTCATACAGGCATTCCACAAAAATTAACTATGAGATATGAAACAACATAATTTTATTAACATCATACATCAATAATTCTCATAATCTTTTCTATTAATTTATCTGAGGTCTAGACATTAACGACCATGTTGTCTGCTGTAAGAGAAATGCACATACATATCAACAATCATACAGGATCAATTTACATCTGAGTCCAACTTAGGCTGCCCTGAAAAGCAAAAGTTTATTAGTTTCATGTAAATTAAATATCAATTATATTTACTATTTATTATTCAATCCTAAGTCTATTCAGTTAAAAAAGATAAAGGTAGGTCCCATGACATCTGCCGTCGGGGATGAAGATAACTCTTCATGTACTAAGCCCCAGCAACTATTAGGTGGGGTGGCCAGTTTCCTTCCTTGCTGTTTTTACCTCCCCTTACTCATGCGTCAGGTACTCATTTACAGCAGAGTCGACTGAATGAGTGGTTGTGTCAAGCGCGTAATCACAACCGGATTTTTTTTGTCCGGACGTGGTTTCAAACCTGGCACTCTGTAACCCAATGATAGCAAGCAAGTTCGCTATCAACTATGCTACCGTGCGCCCAAGTTAGCTTGATGGAAACAACAAGTTATGATGTAAATTAAAAACATAAAGTAACGATGGCTATTCAGTTAACCATCAATTAATCGATTGAACATTCACTAATCTATAGTGTTACAAAAATGCCACGTGTCTGGCCCAAATTTATAAGTCAATATTTTAATAAAATAATTTCTCTTAATTTTACACAACTAAATTAACAACTTCAACAACCCCCTAACAAAACAAAGCCTACGATTAATCATACTTAAGTAGGGTTGCCATCCGTCCCGCTTTTTCCGGATTGTCCCACTTTTTCATCAAAAATTAATTGTCCCGCCTAAGGGTCTGGGGGACAGCAATTTGTCCCGCTTTTTAATCCAGCCAAATTTTTCACCTACAAATTTTAATATTTTCTTAAATTATTTATTACTGGTTTGAGTTTTGTTACAAATGAAAACTATTCGGAAGAATGGTCTTTCATAAAACAAGGTAGAAGTGAGAATGAAGCAGAATGCAAAATATGTCAATGTTACATTTCTATCGCGCATGGTGGGAGAACTGACATAACAAAACATATAGGAAGTGTAAAACACAAATCTAGAATGTATTCTGCAAACACTTCACGTACTATGGACAATTATTTTTTGACTAAATCGTCAGAGCAAGGTAAATTAGTGGCAGCGACAGAACTGACAATGTGTTATCATATTGTAAAACATCATATGTCTTTCAAGTCAATGGACTGCATAACTAAGCTAAACTCAAAACTGTTTAAAGATTCTCAAACTGCACAAAATGTGGAGCTCGGAAGAACTAAAACAACAGCAATAGTAAAGTCAGTATTAGCACCTGACACTACGAGGCAATTGTGTAATGAACTTGCTGGTGTACACTACTTTGGTATTGCTACCGACGCAAGTAATCACAATGCTGAAAAAATATTCCCATTAATTGTTCAGTATTTCACTCCAGCGAATGGTATGACTGTAAAATTACTTAAACTGGGTTCTTTACCAAATGAAACATCCTCTGAAATAAGCAAGTATTGTATTGAGGCTTTAGAAGAAAACAACATTGATAAGAACAAGTGTATTGCTTTTTGTGGCGATAATGCAAACTGTAATTTTGGTGGAATACGGCGTGCTGGCACCAACAATGTGTTCGCGAGATTGAAAAGTGAACTTAATGAAAATCTTCTTGGAATTGGATGCCCTGCTCATATCATTCATAATTCTGTAAAGACAGCCGCCGATGTTTTGAGTGTTGATGTGGAAACAACAATAATTAAATTATTCAATTACTTCTCTATATATACTGTACGAACGGAGCGATTAAAAGAATTTTGTGAGTTCGTGGAATTAGAGTATCATGCATTATTGTCACACACAAAAACAAGGTGGTTATCACTTTTAGCTGCAGTAGACAGAGTATTAAAATTGTATGACGCCCTGCAATCATTCTTCTTATCTGAAGAAAAAGCACCTAAAGTTTTGCTAACATTATTTCAAAATCCGTTAAGCGTGCCATATCTATGGTTTGTCCATAGTCAGATGAGCGTGTTTGAAAGACAAATACTTAAGTTGGAAAAGACTGATATCAGTGTAATAGAGGTAGCAGTAATTTTGAAGGATACCCTCAGGTTAATAAATGAACGTAAAGAAGAAAGATTTATCCCTATAAAGGTGAAGTCTATTCTTAAAAGAATAGAAAATGAAGTGTCTACAGATGATATTGAGAAACTTTATGCTGAGGTGGATGAATTTTATGAAACAGCGGCCGCTTATTTGCAAAAGTGGATGACGCATTTGAATGAATTTTCCACCATCTTTACTTGGATGCTACTAGACTCTAAACCAGAATGGACTGCAGTTCATGGAACATTAATGTTTCTACAAGACAAAGGTGTGTCAATAGATGATTCATTGTTGTTTGATCAGTTCACATATTTGAAAGAGTTTATTGAATTAGAACTTTGTAAAAATGGAGATAGATGGAATAGTAAATCATGTCAGGAGAAATGGACGTTTTTCTTAAGACAATGTAAATGTGCGGATCAGTATTCCCAGTTATTACATTTATGTGAATTCATCTTCAGCGTTCCAGGACACAATGCTAATGTGGAAAGAATATTTTCTTTAATGAATGTGCAGTGGACAGATGAACGAAATCGGTTGCACGTAGCAACTGTTGAAGCAATAATTAAATGTGTGTTTAATTATAAACTTAGCTGCACCGAGTTTTATGACTACGTAATCCAGCGACAAGATCTTCTCACTCAGAGTCTGAAGTCAGACAAATATGAGATGCAGCCGACACCGACTTAAGAAGCTGCAAATCAAGGTAAACATGTTTTTTTATTAATTAAAAAAATTACTGGTACAGGTATTAGAATTATAATGTAATAATAATTAGTCTATGTGTGTGCTATCTCTGACTTTTCCTATGGCTATTATGCTTTACATGATGTGTCCCGCTTTCGCGTCTAAAAAAGTACCATTTGTCCCGCTTTCTGCTTCGAAGGTTCTGGCAACCCTATACTTAAGTAAATAATAACTTTCCGAGATGGTGATGTTCCCTGGTCGACAATTCATTCTAAACACAAAAAGTAGGCTCTTCATATTGACCATGCAACATCATCTTGAATTGATTCATATCTAACGTCTGTAAATATTAGGACCTCCATCAATCTAATATAATCCAAATTAGCGGATATAAAAACCGCTAAATACATTGACATAATTACATCAATCTATAACTATGCGTCATGTCATAAGGCGGATAGCCATCGTATTTAACCAATTACATGGTTACTAAACTATTCTCAACTTACACTCGCTTCTTTCCGTGCACCGAAGACGTGAGAATATATGTGACTTGTTCATGTCATGACTAAGTCGAGAGACAAGAGACAACAACTTTCCTAATGTTCGACTACCAGTATTTCCTGCGTTCTCTCCCCTGAAGAAAACCCAAGTTGCCAATATCGGACATTTACCCGGAAAACATCAACATCCTGCATCACTTCTTCTTCTTTCTGTCCTCATGTACCTTTCGGTGTTGAGGGGAGAGTGAGTGTACGGTCTTTTGCCCTTCTATTTGCCTCTTCTGCTGTTATATTTCCGAGTGTCTCTAATACACTATCTATCCACCTTCTACGAGGGCGTCCAATAGGTCGACTGTTTTCGTATCGTTTGTTAAGTGTTTTTTGGATAATACTTTGCTCTTTCTGTCTGGTTATGTGGCCGTACCATTTAACTTGTTGTTTCTGTATGTATTCTATTGTTGACTTGATCCCTAATTGTTTCCTTAGTGCTTCATTCCTGATTTTGTCTCTCAAGCTAACTCCAATCATACGTCTCACACATTTCATTTCAGTGGTGTTAATCTTATGTATTGTTCTAGAATCTAATGTCCAAGTTTGACACTGATAACACAATGTTGGTAAGAAAATGGTGTTGAAAAGCGCTTTCTTTGTTTCTAGTGTAATATCTTTCTTCTGCATCACTTATTAACAAAATATAGTTCTAATACCGCCTAATTCTGCTGTGTACAGAGGGTGCATTAGTCCATCCATCTGAATTGTTACATTAAAAAACGTGCGTGCAATGTGTGTTTAAAAGAACACTTTTGATATATATCGCAAATAGACTAAAATTGAAACCAATGACTGCATTTTAATTCAAAATATTGTTATTCATATGATCCATACCAATTCAAATTCACACACAACATTACAATTATATGCGTTATATATTTGCAGAAATATATCATTCTGAAGTTGGGCAAAGCTAGTGAAACGTGCTATAGGAATTTAGCAAAATTTCGAGTTAACCATCCCAAAACTTTACGATTTTAGAAAAAAGGTCACCAGATATTTCATAGCCACGAAGGACTTGCATTGTTTAAGAAAATTAGCAAATGACCTCTTTTCTCCCCCTATTCATTCTGTGTTATAAATATCTCATTCCCTGGTCTTATTTAGATACATCTGTAGTCTGGGATTATCTGGGTTTTATCAGACGATCTGCAGATGTCAGTGGTAACAGTGTATATTATATTCGTCTCCAGTAGAGTTTCTTGAGTTCAACAAGGTGCTTCTTGGAAGCATATGCACCACACTGAACTGGCGATGAAATTCGATGTATTTATTGTGCACATAATGCAAGAGGCGTTGACTATAAATGTCATGTACAAAATATTATGAAATTGTTAATCATTGAATGAATACGTAGATTGCAATTTATGAAATCAAGATGTCTATTAAAATGATTAGATGTCAGAAAATGTAATCACATCTATTCACTGATGCATTGTCGTGGAATAAAAATAATGACAATAGCTAAATAATCCCCAAAGTTGTGAGCAGGCAGCATTTGACAGTCCATAGCCTTTCTGATAAAAACAAAAGTTCTCCCTCAGTTGTGTATCTCATGCGACACCAAGACTCGTATGTAAGGATGCATCAAAGGCTTGGTTGTGTGAAGGATTGGGGGGGGGGGCAGGTATGGATGCATCTTTAGTCACCGGTGGGAGTCATTCCAGTGTGCCAGTATCATAGGATTACTACACCCTGTCAAAAGCACAGCACATACTTCTGTGTCGACTATCTCATTATTCTTCTTCTGTCAGATTTGTTGACCGATCCGTAGCGTTGACACATCTAGCATTCTCTTTCACCTAGGAGTCTGCCACAAAAGGACACATATTTAATAACCGCTGATCTGCACCTCTTTGTTATCCTTGGGGTTTATTTGATAGAAGGGCTACATTCTCTGGGCTAGATCCTGCTGGAAATCTAGTAAGACCATTGTCCTACTACAACAGAGATCCACCGGGAGTTTGAGAATGGACGCTGAAGGAGAAGGCGAAGTTCACCGATGGCACAACACTCAAAACATCGCTGTAATTATATGGTACCATGATAGTGTGATACTATAGTAATCAGCAAGTTGTTATTAATCAGCAAGTTGTTATTAATCAGCAAGTTGTTATTAATCAGCAAGTTGTTATTAATCAGCAAGTTGTTATTAATCAGCAAGTTTAAAGACACACTCTGATGATTCTACTTGTTTCATAATGATTCCATAATCTTTTTTCTTTTATCTTTGCGTATGTCTTCCCAACTTGACTCAGCAGCGATATCACTCTGTATTTATCGCACTCTGTCTTTGAATCCTTGTTCTACCTTATATGTATTGTTGTTGCTGTCTGCCAGTTTTCATGTGTTCTTCTCTCATTCCATGCCGTGTTGAATATTATATGCACCCATTATACTGCAGTGTCGCCACATTTATTTATTGAATCTGTTGTTATGCCACCTTCGCCCGGAGCTTGATGTAATGGGCTATTTTTCAGTACCTCTTCAACTTCTGATATTATAATATCTGGTTCTGTTTCTTCTTCTTCTTCTTCTGCGTTAGTTCTCAAACTCCTGCATATTAGCAGGATGTAGTCCGGAGAACGGAATGCGTTGTGTCATGATTTACAGCATTGCTGCGATATCTTTGCCTTTCGGCCGGACATATCCGACTTCAGCATGGCTTTGGATCACTGACCCTATATGGTATGGGACATCCAACTCCATCCCATAACCTCCTTAGTCGCCTTTTACGACTTGCATGGAAGGTAAACAGTGTTGCTATTCTTTGCTCCCCTTTCGAGCCTGGCAACACACGGGCGGTTCTTTTTGTTATACCTATTTGTGTGTGAATGTCGGATTGTTTCCGATTTCATCAGTTCTTGAAAATATTCTTTCCATCGGTTTCTTATGTTCTATGTTGAATAAAGATTTTCCATCTTTGCTATTTATTATTGTTGTGGGGTTAAATGTGTCGTCTCTGGTCCGCATAACTTTAACATTTTATAAAATTCTCTAGATCGTGATTTGCAAATGTTTCAGATTTCAAATATTTCCAATGTTTCGTATTTTTACCATGCTTTGGCTTTTGCTGTCTTTATTATGACTTTTGTTTCTCTTTTCTTGATTTGATAATCTCAGAGGTGCTGTATGTTCTGTGTTTTTACCCATGTTCGAAAGGCTTTAATTGTTATTTTGATTACTTTTTTTACTTCTTTGTTCTACCAGTGTATTCTATTAGCCCTTGGTTTTTCTCGTTTCTTTTTAACGCATTTTTTTGTTAATGTCTCAGGCAGATCTTAAACTTATTCCATTTCTGTTCTATGTTCTCTGTGCTTTCTCGCATTGATTTGAATATTTTTCTTATATCATCTCTAGTTTTCTGCAATATTTCTAGTTTTTAGTACTTTGTGATTTATTGTGTAGGATGTTTTAGTTATTGTTTTTGATTTTGTCTTTACTGCAACCATATTTATTACTATATGTCGATGGTCTGTGTCGATATTGATGTTGGGAATGGCTCTGATGTCGTTTATGTTGTATATCTCTCTCTCTCTCTCTCTCTCTCTCAATCTCAATAGTATAAAGTATATTTGTGATGCCAGCATAAAGTATAACCTGATTAGTGATTTTCTGAACCGACTGCGGTATGCTCAAGCCATTACCATAGGAGTTCTGTCTCTTTCAGCAGATGGAGATGGCGGATGGTATGTATGCTAATAGTATTCGTATCTCGTTGATTATATACATTCCGCTTTTCTACCCCTCAACCGGAATCTTGTACTATATTTCTGATCTATACCAATCTCTTTCAAATTTTTAAATAACAGCATCGTCAACCACGGTGCCCTCGGATTGAGATGGGCAAAATATTGGACAAAGTTCTTGCAGACTTGAAACCCCTATATATTCGATCGACTAATGGCGCATTCATCCATTCTGAATCATGCGGACCATAGTTGGGGTGCAAAGGGAATGCACACTGGAAACAGAAATACAGCGGCTCGTGCTGATTCTGGCTAAATTATTTGGGGATCGTGTCCGAGAATGTTGAGGTAGCAGATGGAAAGAGATTTGCCTGCATAAGAGACAGACAATATCTCCGACACCAACAGCACCAACACATGCAGCGGCACTGTCGACATACAGTGACGCTAGCCAGTTTGAACATTGGAGGGCGGCCAATGAAAAAGGCACAAAAAGGTAGATGCATGGCGAGAGATGAATAGTTTTCATAATGAAAGGACAGAACAGCGCCAGAGGGCAGCGCGACTACAAATAGAAAGTGAAAAGTTCCAAGGAAATGGGAACTACAAGCTCTGTTAGCTCGATACGAGTTTCTAGTTACCTGTGCTCCTTATAGGCATAGACTCAGACCCAATCATGGGGGGTCGGCAAAGCAAAAAGACCTAGCCTAACTCTAACGTCGAGCCTTCCTATACCAGAAGCATGCTCGCAAAGAGAAAGGGTTCCGTACCCGATAGGCTCAGGCAAAAAAGGGACAGCGATTTAGCCCTGATCCAACTCTATTTTCAAGTTTTCCTATACCGGAAATATTTTTACAGAGAGAAAGGGTTCAGTACCCGATGGGCTCAGGCGCTATTGTGGCACGGTCGCTAGCTTGAGAGCGCCTTGCTCTCAAACGCGTGGTGTGAGATTCAAACCTGAGCTAGGGGTTCACGATGTCGGTGAACGACACCTCGGATAAGAGGGCGAATGAGCCAGGGTCCAACTCTTCTGTTGAGTTCTTCCTCATACGGAACCAGGCTCGCGGAAGAGAAACGGTTTAGTACCCGATTGGCACAGGCACAGTACGCCCAATTACACGAGGTAAGTTCATAGACGGTGGAACATCTCGTGCGAGATAGACGTGAACGACAATCGTACGGCGAAGAATTACTACACATCTGCGTGCCCGGCGACAAATAGGCTGTCACTGACTAGGGAAGCCTACCCGAATTAAAGGCATGACAAAAACGGATGTGCTGGACCTCGGACGTCCATACCACAGAGTGGTCAACCGAGGTGCAAATAACATAATTTTACTGTGGAACTTGCAGTACAACGTACTTCACCCCCCCCCCCCCGGAGGAAATCACTCGATATATTCGTTGTGGTTATATGAGAGCGAACGCAGAAGAAGAAGAAGAAGAAGAATCATGCGGACCATAGATTGAGAATCCGGTCCTACAAAACTCCTGTTTTGTAACTATATCCGAGAGCCATTTTATGAACCCTCGACACTATCTCGATTTTCATGCTCAGACAGTAGGCATTATACTAATAACACTCTACATTTTTCAGAATAGCTATGACTCTACAATTTATAATAGCACCTAAAACCGAACTCTATCTTGACCCCTTTCATAACACAGCAATAGTGTATATAAGCACATACTTATCGTGTTTAAATAGATATCTAGATTATCTAAAAAATCAGCTTTTCCGCTACACAGCTCCCTTCATTCCATGCCGAGTGTAACAATAGCTTTGCGATAACTTAGTATATCATCTTCAGCTGTATTCCATTTTTCTTTGAATACTTTTTCAGCAGCAGCTATCTGTATTACTCCAGCTATTGTTCTATTGCTTAGATCGTGATTTTAAGTTCTGCATTTAAAGAGATAAATGGAAAAACATTTAGAAAAATTGACACAAATTTATTTTAAACAGCCATAAGATTACATCTAACATCTTTATACCACTTTTATAACAACCAGACATAACAAAAACATCTTTATATAAATGTCAAACATCCAAAGTGTTATAGAATGTCCCGGTGTATCACTGTTTCCAACATTCAAAATACTACTAATGGTCTCGATTTCAATTTAGTGTAGTTATTGATTAAGCCGTCCATATTGTGTGTGATAGCTTGCCATTTCGATACACTCTTCCTTTATCATTACATTTGCACTTACTTACTTTTCACACACGCATACTCCTGTATACATTTTTTGTTTTTAGAAATACGATACATATGTTTTTGGACAGGGTTTTTATAGCATGAAAATAGATTTTAAAATAAATTTGCAGTAGTAATATTATTTTTCGGTGGAAAATTGTGCTACATATCTTAGCATTGAAAGTTGTCATATCATGGATAGCCGCATTTCTGCAGACTCAAATTGAGTTTAATTTCTGATCAATATTTTTATGTTTATTTCTGAAGTTGTTTTTGGTAGAGTGTGTAGTGTGATTGTTTTGACAATGTCTGTTTTGTGTGTGTTTGATATCTGTGTGTGTTTTCTTTGTCGTGTGAGTAAATAATAAATGTTATTCTGTTTCCGAATGATATGTTCGGCATAATTTGCATCGTGTTGCCTGCTTGTGTAGTAAAAGTAAAGTAACCCATAGCATTTATTAATGCCGTAGGGGTATGAGATGTTAGCGATCTCACATTTCACAGGCTCTGCAAATGAGGGCGGTAGCCATCTCCTCTCCCTCGCAGTCTTTACTTCCCGGATTAATCCGGTACCCATTTAAGGCTGGGTCGACCTGGGAGCCGTTTCGATCTGAAAACATTTCCGCCTCAGCTGGGGAATGAACCCAGGACCACTCTTATGCGAAGCCAGTGCGCTAACCACTGCGCTAACGCGGCTTGTGTAGGTTTTATTGATGAATTGTATAGGTGTCATGTTGTAGATGAGTTTGTATGTCACTTCTCTAGCTTTAAGTGCGATTGTAGGGGTTATAAAGGTTTCTGAAAGTAATAGTGCAGTTTGCTATGAGGTATTTGTGATATCTTATATTTCTGGAATGATGTGGTGGAGCTTGTAGTGTCACTAGGTGTTTTGTATCGTGTTTCATGGCTTGTTGAGTTTTTCCGATTCTGTTATGGTGTCTATGCATGTATTGTAGACAGAAGGGAGAATGCTACAATGTGTCTATGCATGTTTTGTAGACAGAAGGGAGTATGCTACAATGTGTCTATGCATGTTTTGTAGACAGAAGGGAGTATGCTACAATGGTGTCTATGCATGTTTTGTAGACAGAAGGGAGTATCCTACAATGGTGTCTATGTTTTGTAGACAGAAGGGAGTATGCTACAATGGTGTCTATGCATGTTTTGTAGACAGAAGGAAGTATGCTACAATGGTGTCTATGCATGTTTTGTAGACAGAAGGAAGTATGCTACAATGGTGTCTATACATGTTTTGTAGACAGAAGGAAGTATGCTACAATGGTGTCTATGCATGTTTTGTAAACAGAAGGAAGTATGCTACAACGGTGTCTATGTTTTGTAGACAGAAGGGAGTATGCTACAATGGTGTCTATGCATGTTTTGTAGACAGAAGGGAGTATGCTACAATGGTGTATATACATGTTTTGTAGACAGAAGGAAGTATGCTACAATGGTGTCTATGTTTTGTAGACAGAAGGGAGTATGCTACAATGGTGTCTATGCATGTTTTGTAGACAGAAGGAAGTATGCTACAACGGTGTCTATGTTTTGTAGACAGAAGGGAGTATGCTACAATGGTGTCTATGCATGTTTTGTAGACAGAAGGAAGTATGCTACAATGGTGTCTATACATGTTTTGTAGACAGAAGGAAGTATGCTACAATGGTGTCTATGCATGTTTTGTAGACAGAAGGAAGTATGCTACAATGTAGACAGAAGGGAGTATGCTACAATGTAGACAGAAGGGAATGTGTCACAATTCGTAGACATAAGGGAGTATGCTACAATTCGTAGACAGAAGGGAGTATGCTACAATTCGTAGACAGAAGGGAGTATGCTACAATTCGTGGACAGAAGGGAGTATGTCACAATTCGTAGACAGAATTGAGTATGTCACAATTCGTAGACAGAATGGAGTATGTCACAATTCGTAGACAGAATGGAGTATGCCACAATGGTGTAAGATATAATTTCAGTGGTGTTAGTCTGAATAATCTGAGTCATGTAGAAATGGACGTATAGAGGATGTTGTTCTGGATATTGTATGATGTGGCTTACGTGGCTGATTCTAAATACTTGTATCTTTGTTTCTATGTCTTGGATGGCTATACCGACTTGTGTTTTGTCTTGTATTAATTTTTGAGGCTTGTATATTTTATATTGTGTTTTTGTACATCCTCTTCTTCTTCTTTCCTTCTTACCTTTTACGAGTGTCGAGAAAGATACAATGTTCTTGTTCTCGCTTTTTTGGCAGCTTCAGATAATTTTATTTGGTGTTCGCATAATGTCTCTTTGATGTTGGCGATCCATTGCACCCTAGGTCTACCCCTGGCTCTTCTTTCTGCTTCTCCTCTCTTCATATATGCTTTATAAACTAATGAATCACACGGCATTCTTTCCAAATGACCAAGCCATTGTATCTGTTGGTTTTGTATGAATTGTAAAATGTATATGACACCCTCTCTTTCTCTTATGACCTCGTTTCTAATTCTGTGTCTTCTGGTCACTCATGTGGCTTTTCTCATACATCTCATCTCTGTTGTAACCAGTTGTCTCTTATGTTTTGTTGTTAAGGATCATGTTTGACAATGGTAGCACAGGGTTGGAATGAAGCTACTTTGGATGTTGCAATAAAGTGGATAATTCACCTAGTATTTGATTCGCTCTGCTACAACGAATGTCTATTTCGGTGTCCATCTTTCCATCTGAAGAGAATGTTAAGCCTTTGAAAGTATTGATTTATTTGATGGATTTATTTTCCACTGTTATATTTAGATTGTGTTTATCCCTTCCATATTGCCATGGTTTCTGTTTTGTCTATGCTTACCGTGATGTTGTTGTTCTTGCATGCGATGTTCATGGATGTTAGATGATGTTGTAGTTCAGTTTCTTCATATGCTGTTATAGCCTGATCGTCGGCTAAAAGTAGCTCTTTGGTATTTTCATTTTGAATCTCGACTTTTTTCGTAATGCTATCGATATATGTGATGAACAGAAGTGGTGATAAGACACATCCTTGTCTAACTTCCGATGTGACTTTAAATGGTTTTGATGTTTCTTTATTCATTCTTCTTCTTCTGCGTTCGTTCTCAAACTCCTGCAGATTAGCAGGATGTAGTCAGGAGAAAAGAATGCGTTGTGTCATGGTTTACAGCAATACTGCGATATCTGCACCTTTCGGCCTGACACATCCGACTTCAGCATGGCTTTGTGTCACTGAATCTATATGGGATGGGACAGCCAACTCCATCCCATAACCTCCTTAGTCGCCTTTTACGACATGCGTGGAAGGTAAACAGTGTTGCTATTATTTGCTTCCCTTTCGGGCCTCCAAAACTTTCCCATGATTGTTTTTTCGCTGTTTTAACTATGTTTTTTGTTCTTCTGCTTTGTATTCTATAGTTTACATAATCTACATAACTTTATGACTTTATTCATTCTTTGTGTAGATCTTTTTTTAATTTTGACTGCTTGTTTTACTTCATTACACCACCATGTTGTTTGTTTGACTTCATTACACCACCATGTTGTATGTTTGACTTCATTACACCACCATGTTGTTTGTTTTACTTCATTACACCACCATGTTGTTTGTTTTACTTCATTACACCACCATGTTGTTTGTTTTACTTCATTACACCACCATGTTGTTTGTTTTACTTCATTACACCACCATGTTGTGTGTTTGCTGCTCACAAGTGATCGACTTCCATTTTTCCTCTTATGACACAAACTTTCCGCACTTTTGATTAGTGTCGATCTACGCGTATATCTAATCCAGTGTTTCTCCACACTGTTAACTTCAGTAAAGTAGTTGTTTATACATGTGGATTCTACTGTCTGTTTGAGCTGTTCATTTACTCCTTCTTGATTTAAATTCATTATATTGATTTCTAGTTGTCGTTTTTAGTTGTAGTTTTGTTTATCTTTGATATAGCGAACCTTGTTGTTATCACTATCATGTGATCAGTAGCACACATAGTATTGGGTATTAGTTTCGCTTCCAAAATATTATGCCCATCTCTCACCCTTGTCAAAATGTAATCAATCTGATTAAACTGTACTGTCGTTCCACTTGTACCGTGTGTACTTTTGTGTTTCCCTGTGTTCATAGAAAGTGTTAGCTATGAATAGGATGTATTTACTGCATAAATCTAATACCATATGTCCGTTATTATTCCTTGCATTATTCTTTGCAGCATGGGGACCCAGATATTGTTCGTAGTTTTAACTGTTGGAACCTACTTTGCCATTATAGTCTCCCATGATATAAATCGTGCTGTTTTTGTAGACTGTATTTGTTCTTGAAGATCGTCCAAACAAACTCGTCTTTCTGATCATCAGTGTGGTTATCATTGTAAGGCGCATACAGTTGTATGTAAGTATCTGTTTGTAGATCTCTTTTGATTGTTAAGCCCATAATCCTCTCTGAAAAGTTGTTGATGTCTATAATGGAGGCAGCTACTTCTGGATGTATCATAAATCCTACCCCGTGATTTGCTTTTATACCACCTGAGCTATTTATCTATCTATACGCTGTGGTCCTTGTTTGCCTTGCGACGTTAGGGGTGGAACAGTTCTCTGGAGATGACCTTATTGTATGCTGTTTGTAAGCTTGTTCCTGTGGCTTCTTTTATTTATGTGATCCATATTTTACATGGTCTGCGTCTGGCTTTATAACCGTTATGTCTATGTGTCATGGCCATTTGTGGCATGCTATCTGTCGGTAGTCTGGAAGCGTGTGAAAACCACTTGATCTGTTGTCTTTTGATGTGTTCTAATTCTGGTATTGTTTTGGTTATCTGTCTGATGTTATCGTTTCTAATTCTATCTCTTAATGACACTCCGAGTATTCTTCGTAGACATGTCATTTCTGCTGTCCCTATTTTTCTTTTGTCCTGTGCTGTCATTGTACAGGTTTGGCACTGGTAGCATAGTGATGGAATAATAATAGTTTTGTATAATGCAACTTTAGTGTCTATGTTTACATTTTTGTTCTTGAAAATACGTGTCATCTGTCCTAGGATCTGGTATGTTTTGTTGCATCTATTTTGTATCTCTTTACTGGTTTTCCCTTCACTCGATATAATGCTTCCTAAGTAAGTTAACTCATTTACCTGTTTCAGGTGTTTATCATCGATGGAGACAGTGGTATTTCTTTCTTTCTTTGCTATTGCAATTATTTCTGTCTTTTCAATATTAATCTTCATGTTGAATTTTTGACATGTTGTGTGGAGTCTGTTCATATGTTCTTGCAATTGTTCTTCTGATGTCGCTATTAGTACTTGGTCGTCTGCAAAGAGTAGTTCGTTCAATTTGTCTTTTATGTTATCTTCTTCGTTGGTACTTGTTTGTTTGGAGATGTGGTCGATATATGTTATAAAAAGTAGTGGGGATTGCACACACTCCTGATTGAATTAGGAACTTACAGGACACACCTGCATTTGTTCTTACTGCACATTGGCTATTGGCATAACTGCCATTCCATATGTTGATTAAATATTCTGGTACTCCGTATATTGATAGTGTTTTCCATAGTTGTTGTCTGTCTACTCTGTAGAATGCCTTTTCTTGTTCTACGAATGCGATCTATAATTCTTTGTTATTTTTTAGGCTCTTTCTCTTTCACTTAACAAGCTGTCTTAGTGTAAAGATAGCATCCGTACAGCTTTTGTTCTTACGGGAGCCCATGTGGGTGTTTTGAAGTTGGTGTTCAAGGTATGATTGTAGTCGTTGCTCTAATATTTTGTTACACATTTTTCCTGTGTGGCTTAGTAAGGATATCCCTCTGTATTTTGTGCAGTCTCTCTTACTGCCTTTTTTCTTCCATATGGGAATGATTGTCACGTTCCTCCAGTCTTCTTGTGTTTCTTGTTTCTTCCATATTACATTGAAATGTCTATGCAAAAGTGTACCGCCTGAGCGAATTAGCATATATCCCTTATATACCTGTCTGCTAAAGTTTCCTTTTCTCCCAGTGTCCGCCAAACCTAAGTCCTTAATTTTCCTCTTTCCCATTATTTCGATTAGTTCTGTACATGAAAGTCCTAATGTGTTTGTTGATGTTAGTTATTGTCTGTTTTGGGAAGTCAATGACTGTGGTTATGTAGATAACCTTATGGATGGTGTATGTGTTGACTGTGAAGCATTCAGAAATAATAAAAAGAAAAACATCAATGTTGATGGGAAAGATCTAAATATAGTAAGATATAGGTATTGGAAATAAACAGCTGCGTTGAGGGTTAACAGTAATGTAGGAGAGTTCCATAAAATAGATATGGAAGTCAGATAAGAATGTGTAATGTCAGCATATGTTTTAAGTATAACATGAATAATAGTTGGAAGTTACAATGTGAATAATCGGAGATATGCTGAGATACATTTCTTATTGAAGCGAGCGAACCAGAACTTCACTCCCTAGTACAAGAAAGTGAAAACTAAAGCCTCAGTCTAAACAAGAAGATAACAGAAGTAATGGTTGTTTCAATAAAAAAAAAAATACACACTACCTAAATCAGTGTTTCCCAACCTTTGTTTTACCATGCCTCACCTAAGTCTTTCTAAATTCTGATGCCTATGTAAGATATACATATACTTTAATATTCAAAAATTGTATTATTCTTCCCAGATTTGTCCCGATGAGCAAGCAAATTGCCCACCTGAACAATCAAATTGCCCCTCCCATGTTGGCGTGGGCCCCACGTTGGGAAACACTGACCTAAAGGCAGTACTAATATCAATGATGCAAAATTAAATCAAGTGGATAAAGTCAAGAATCTTGGCACAATTTTAACATCAGATGGCCAGTGTTCATATGAGATCAAGAACAGGATAGCAGAAGCCAAATCAACATGTAAAAAAAAATGAGAAACATTCTTTGCAATCTAGTAATATCAATGCATACAGGAGCTCAAATGCTATGACGTTATATTGAGCCAATCCTTCTTTATGGATGCAAAGCGTGGAATGTTAAACAAAAGTGGAAAAATAGGTATAACTGTCACCAAAATAAGTCATAAAATAACCTAACATAGAGACACACATGGTGGTGGAAGCATGGGGGAAAAGGGACAATAGTGAGGAGATAACGGAGGAAAGAGGATACGATAGCATGACAGAGAGAAAGAGAGTGTGAGAGGAAGAAGAAAGTGGTATGTAAGTGCACGGAAACAGTAGAAATAGATCGGATATAATGCAAAATAAAATAAAAATAAAAATGTAAATGACCTAGCTCGATAGTAGTTGGCGGTGAAAATGGAGTGAGGACTAGAGACACCAAGTTAAATAGCAAATTGTGGCCTGTTACCACACGTTCAAGGACGCAGGGGCGAGAAAGACCATGTGCGGGATTTAAGAGGCAATAAACTTGAGTGGACAAAGGCCCAATTAAACACAGGCAGGGAGTATAGAGAGCGCGCGGCAAGAACCTAATCGTATGGCAGGGCCGTAGTCGACACAAGGGGTAGGTATCCGTAACTATGGCTTGAACACAATGGCCAATAATAACAGATAAAAAAGAGAATGGGGGGTTGAAAGAAGGAAGGAAAATGAAAAGGGGGTTAATAAATAGGCAAGAGAAGAAGAGAAATGAAAGTACGGATCGAGGTGGGCCCCAAACTAATACGAAGGTACGTCACACAAGGAATGAATGCGGAAGTGGGAGGGTGCCCAGGAGACGCAAGGACAGCAGCGCAGAGCTGAAGAGGAGGGAAGCCATAACGGAAATTTGCTTCATAGGAAAGTATCAAAAAGAAAACTGATATGGGGGAAAGTGTAAGACTACGCCGGAGAAAGTGAAGGTGAAGAATAAAGTGACAGGATAAGAAGATGATGATGAATAGAGACAGACCCGGCAGTACAACCAAGGCATCGTAACGTGTGATATAGGAAAAGTGGAGCTCGGATGAAGCGGTTTTATGTATCTAGCATATTCAGCATATTCAATCATTTATTTCTCCCATCTTATCGAGAACTCTCATTTAGAACTTGTTTATAAATTGTTTAGATGTTCATATTTTCTTCATATCATGAAAAGTACTTTTAACTACGAATATTGTCCTTTTAGCTTGTTTCACTATTCCCCTTATAATAAATAAGCCTGTCGTAAGAAACAACTGAAATATCATATAATTAATAATAATATTTCATTCATGTCATTAATGTGAGTACATTTCCTAGACACATATAATGTTATTAGACATAGACGATGTTAATATACAGACATTATTAATAGTTACAGACAGCCATTTCTGCATACATTTCTCTAACTAGAGCAGGGTTGCCACACGAGTCAATCTTATCATGACCAATATTTATTTTATGTATTTGTTTAAATACCACAATTTAAAAATTGTGCATAATCCATTCGAAATGTGCATCCCTGTAGTACAGAAGGAAGTGGACCTAAGAGAAAAGTGGTGTTAGGATATAGAAGCTTTGGTGAATACATCTAAAGCGTACGTAACATGATTTTCTTCGAACAATCACATTTTAAATCTCCCATGTCTCGTGTGTCGGTGGTTTGGGTTATGCTTGAAAGAACTAGTACAATGAGGTATCTGGGGTTTTTTGTGTGGATAGTATGAGTTTCAAGAAACATGTAGACTACATCATCACAAGGGCAGGTAAAGGACTGGTAGCAATGAAGGTTACGGCTGCTGCCTAGTTTGGGCAGAGGTTACTTTTTCTTTTGTACCAGGGATTAGTGGTGGCAGCGGTGGAGTATGCACTAGCAATTCTGACGCTCAGTCAGACTCAGATGGCATGATAAAAATAAAGCACAGAACCAGGCACTTAGGATAATGTTGGGAGCAATAAAATCAACACCCATAGTAGAGATGCGAAAAATGGAGAGAATGCAAAAACTTGGCGAACGCAAGCAGAAAAGTGTCAATGTATGCCAAGTCATCAAATGAAGGAACATTTCCAAAATCTAGCAATGGGACGACTAAAAAGAAACAGTTTTATCCACCAAGCTAAACGACTCCGTAGAGAAAACGTACAGACCTACCTGAAGTTGACAGCCACTTAAGGTCTGTACCAGAATAGTCCCTTGGAGTGAACGTTATGGAATATCAATGTACATTCAGAGTTAAGTGAAAGGAATACTAAGCGATGACGAACAGAACAGTGTGCAGCGAAGGACACAGTCGCTATCAGTTTCCTGGACCATGAATATCCACAAGACATATGGGTCAGAGTATACACAGATGGGTCAGCACATAATTCAGTGAGAAAATGATGGTGCAGGAATATATATATATATATATATATATATATATATATATATATATATAGAATATCCACACAAGTCTAGATTTACAATCAGAACACCAGCAGGGAAATTTTGCAATAATTATGATGCAGACATCCAGGCAATTAGGGTTGCAACTAAAAAACTGAACTCCAACACTGGCCCCGGCGCGTAGTATTCCTGACAGATGCAAGGTCAGTGCTTCAAGCTCTCCAGTCTGGAAAACTAACAGACTTGCAAAACCTACTTAATGAATTGTTTTATCAGTATAGGGTAGCAATGCAGTAGATACCCTCTCATTGGAATACCAGAAAATTAAAAAGCAGACCAACTGGCTAAGGAAGGTGCTACCGAAGATCAACCAGAAGTACCAATCACATACCATCAGAAAAAACAGATGATCAAGTCAATAAGAAAGCCATAAACACAAACACAAGATGACTATCACATTATGAACAGATCAGAAAAGTTGTAATTCTATGTCTCAGTACGGGACCCAACCGACTCCACAGTCAAATGTACACAAAGTTCAAAATTAGCAACACGGCCATATGTACACGTGGACAGGCAGCGCAGAGTGTCAAACATATACTTCGAGAGTGTTCTGTGTATGAAACATTGAGGCCGACACATTTGCCAGAGGAAGCAACACTGGAATCAAAGCTCTATGTGACACTGTATGAACTACAAAAGACAGTGAGTTTTATTCAGGAGACAGAATTACAGATATAGACATGTTTCAAGTGTGAGTTTTATTCAGGAGACAGAATTACAGATATAGAACATGTTTCAAGTGTGAGATTTATTCAGGAGACAGAATTACAGATATAGACATGTTTCAAGTGTGAGTTTTATTCAGGAGACAGAATTACAGATATAGACATGTTTCAAGTGAACGAAAGAAGATGAAGACGTTTCCATGCTATACATGAAATCTCTATTTCTCCATGCTCTACTCTCTAATTGTACCCTTTCGTACCGGTTGTGTCATTGTTTCTTAATTGGGTCCAGCAATCCTTGCTCATTATGCCGCATAATTTGATACATTAAGGGCATGCTTTGCTAGAAGCATATGCTGGGGGCACCAGGAGTCCTTTCGTATGTTTAATGTGTAAGGTATATAGCAGGCACGATCTTCTCTATAACTTTGACCTGAACTCCAGAAGCCAAAATGGGCGGCGTTTTCTACTTGTATCCACTGGCAAGGACACCCGCACCACTCGGCCAAATGCTTTAAAGTATTTTCGAATTTTTTTTTGTTGCTAATGAGATGCATTCCTTGTGCTATGTCATCCGCGCCTTGAAATGGTCTGGAAACGTATCTTCTGTTCTCTCCTACTAGCTCTTGATTAATGTGATCTAAATACCTCCTACCCCTCTTCCAACTCTCGTATGCTTATATGTTCCTCTGTTTTGCCTCTACCACTTTCCAGCATATGGTGCTCTGACTTACCATGCTCACTTGCACAAGTGGTAAGAATTGCATACATTAGTTATTAAGTTCCACATTATTTTGTCTTGCTCTAGATTTCTGGACTCCATGTGTACCCGGTCTAAAGTTTCCCCTCAGCTTTCGCTACTTACTGTAGCATCATCACTGCGTACAGACAGCAATCTGGACTTCCTCAGTATTCTCAAATTCAATATTTCTATTGTCTTTGTTGTCTCTTTTGTATGAACCTTCTCAACTTGATCACAACATTTGGACTGGCGCATATACAGCATTACTTTTTTTTTCTCTATCTCGAAATTAGATTCCCACGATTTTTGTTTTACATCATTACAATCTATATCTATTCCGATATCTCTATTTAACCATTTCCAAACACCTTCATTGTTTAACATTTCATTCTTTAAAATCCCAAATAGTGCATTTGGCATGTCAATAAAAGTACTTCAGATTATTACAAATTTCTTTATCAAAATTGGAAATATCCACACAACTGTTTTCCTCTATCTACTGAACTGATTATTTTCACCTTCTTGCTCGCTTCTGGATGGAATCTTTCCAACCTTTAATATTTACTATAAATAAATGTAGCCACTGCCTATGAATAATTTAAAAACAATTAATATGATAAACAAAATAAGAACACCCACAATTTCTCTATAGTAATGTTCTAATTCAGTTCAATTTGTCGCAAATTCTGCAAACGTAATGGATGAAATACTGATCATGAAGTTCAATTGATATAAAACACAGTTTTTAAGAGCGTTCCACTTAGATACGACGGTTTCACGCAGTATTACCGTATATTGATCATGAAGTTGATGAAGCTAGTCAAGCTGATTATTGTTTATTTAATGAAATCGATTAAAAACGATGCTGATCCAAGTTATGATAATAAAATAAGAATGTATTGTAAGCCTGAATCTGCACTCAGGTAAATTAGACACCTTATTAAGTTACCGGCGCTGTGTAGATCTTTCTTGATCAAACTATGATTTAACGCGATAATTCCCTGCAATGAACAATTTCACACTCGCAGAATAAGTATATGTCGGGCCATTGGTGCGAATAAAACGGCAACACAACGCATTCCCATTCTCTGAACTACATCCTGCTAGAAATCTAGTTGGACCATTTTTCTGCTACAAGAGAGACCCTGTGGGAATTTTATAATGGACGCTAAAGAAGAAGAAGAACAATTTAATCGCAATGGTATTTGTATGTTGCTCTGTATGATATTTCTCTCTACCTGGAGACTTTCAGCAATGGGGCACTCTTGGTTTAGCTGCAGCGTTACATTTGACTATCAGTTGGTGTGGATTAGCTGCAGCGTTACATTTGACTATCAGTTGGTGTGGATTCTAAACAATCATGTTGTTCTGATCCATCGGCAAGCAGTTGAACATCCAGTGTCAGTGGCACCACTTAAAACAGACTTCTACCCAGACCATTATCTCATACTAGTTATGAGTATTATTTATTAATTAGTTTTGAATATTAGTTATTCATTAGTTTTGAATATTAGTTATTCATTAGTTTTGAATATTAGTTATTAATTAATTACCATTAATGCTCACATCTTCCTTATCATTTTGTTACAGCTTTTGGCTTGCTGCTTGGAACACGATCCTCATCCAATCTGTTACAACTTTTGGCTTGCTGCTTGGAACACGATCCTCATCCAATTTTATTAGCATAACATTTAATATCAACCCCCCCAGACACAAACCGAAGTTTAAATGTATTAATTGTACCCAAATCCTGTAAGAACTCGTTAAGCAGTTACATCACGTTCACATTATGAACAGGCAAATCCCAAACATTGATAAGGGATATCAATATTGATTATGTAAATTAGATGTGAGCCTATCTACTCTCAGATTACCTGTGAAAGCTTAAGCATACGTGACATCGACTGATAACAATTCGAAAACATAAAAGTTACATTTCATAGTAGATACGGTAACATTATAAAACCGGAGCACACAGATAGAGATAGCAACACAAGACATTTCTCATCCAAATTTTGGAGATTACAAGGGATTATTTCTTCAATTATTTTTGTAATAAGTCTTTTGCTGTCTAAATCAGTTATAAATTATATTTATTATTAATTATTTATAAATGATTATATTTACTTCATATATTGCATGTGTATATTAAGTTTATGTGAAATCATCATCAGGTACCGTGCCGACTTGTGCTTATTGTGTTGAACAATTAGTGTAAACACGCAGTGAGAAATTCTGAAATGTGTAATTTTTTGTTTGTTTTGTGATACATCATGAAATATGATACTTGTTTTGTGATAAATCATGAAATTTGGTACTTGTTTTGTGATACACCATGAAATGTGGTACTTGTTTTGTGATAAATCATGAAATTTGGTACTTGTTTTGTAAAACATGACATGTGTTGTTATCTGACAAAGTAATTAAGTACCATTGGAGTATCCACAAAGTAATTAAGTACCATTCGAGTATCCACAAAGTAATTGAGTGCCATTCGAGTATCCACAAAGTAATTAAGTACCATTAGAGTAACCACAAAGAAATTAAGTACTATTCGAGTAACCATAAAGTAATTAAGTACCTTAGAGTAACCACAAAGTAATTAAGTACCTTAGAGTAACCACAAATTAATTAAGTGTTATTCGAGTAAACAGAAAGTAATTAGATACCACATTTCCTAATATGCCACAAAATAAATAAATATCCCATTTATAATGTCTGACAAATAATTACTACATGTCACAATCTCTCACAAAATAATTACTTACTAATGGTAACTTCATTACGTCATTAGACAAGATGATACTTAATTATTGTATAAATAATATGAAGTGTGATGATTTACTACTGTGTGAAATAATCAGACATTTAATACTTCATTATTGTGTGAAATAATTAGAAATTTAATACTTCATTATTGTGTGAAATAATTAGAAAATTAATACTTCATTATTGTGTGACATAATTAGAAAATTAATACTTCATTATTGTGTGACATAATTAGAAAATTAATACTTCATTATTGTGTGACATAATTAGAAAATTAATACTTCATTATTGTGTGACATAATTAGAAATTTAATACTTCATTATTGTGTGACATAATTAGAAAAATAATACTTCATTATTGTGTGACATAATTAGAAAATTAATACTTCATTATTGTGTGACATAATTAGAAAATTAATACTTCATTATTGTGTGACATAATTAGAAAATTAATACTTCATTATTGTGTTACATAATCAGAAAATTAATACCTCATTATTGTGTGACATAATTAGAAATTTAATACTTCATTATTGTGTGACATAATCAGAAAATTAATACTTCATTATTCTGTGACATAATCAGAAATTTAATACTTCATTATTGTGTGACATAATCAGAAATTTGATACTTCATTATTGTGTGACATAATCAGAAATTTGATACTTCATTATTGTGTGACATAATCAGACATTGGATATTTCATTATTGTGTGACATAATAAGAAATTCGACACTTTATAACTGCCTGTTATGGGGTTCTAAGGCTACCGTATTGCTCTCGGCGGACCCAGGGTTAGCAGATAACAAAAGATACCAAAAGTACCTCCTCGTGGTGCACCCTGGAAACAGAAATACAGCGGCTCGTGCTGGTTCTAGCAAACACTTTCGGATCGTGTTCGTTAATGTGGAAGTTGCAGATGGAATGAGAATTGTGTGTAGACACAAAGTGGCGGAAGACATTCCCGCTCGAGAATTGGTAGATGTCGAAACGAATAGTTAGAATCGAAAAGATAGCATATTGAGTACAATGACGGATGGTACTTAGGGTCTCACATTGCTCTCGTGTGGACCCAGGGTTAGCAGATAACCAAGATCCTAAAGGTACCTCCTTGTGGTGCACCCTGAAAATAGAAATACAGCTGCTGTAGCTGTATTCCTTGCAAACAGTTTTAGGCTCGTGTCCGTGAGTGTGAAGACTGCAGACGGAATGAGATTTGACTGCATAGACAAGCAATATCTCCGACACCTCTGTGCTAACAACACATAGCGTCATGCCAACACACATCGACACAAGACAACCTGGTCCGACCATTACAGGGGTTGCCAATGCAAATGACATTAAATAGCCAGATGCATTGTAAGAGTCGAAATATAACATAATAAGTACAACGAGATTGCAGCACAGCGTCAGAGGGTAACGCCATGAGCAAATAGAAAGGGACGTTTCAAGAAAATTGAAACTAAAAGTTCTGTTAGATCAAGACAGGCTTCTAGTTACCGGTGCTCCTTATAGACAGAGACCCAAGTGTGGGTGCTTGGCCAAGAAGGTAGAGCGGGCCCAACTCTACTGTCGAGTTTTTCCTATACCGGAAACACGCTCGCGGAGAGAAAGGGTTCAGTATACGATGGGCACACTCAGAAATGGGGCAAAGTTGTTCTGCTCGGGAACACACTTTAAGTCCACAGTACTCATAAACGCGCGGTGAAACGCAGACTTGGACGAAAGGTTCACGATGTGGGTAAATGACACCTCGGCTAAGAAGGCGAAAGAGCCCAACTCTTCTGTCGAAGTCTTCCTAAACCGGAACCAGGCTCGTGGATGAGAAAAGGTTCAGTACTCAATGTGAACAGGCACAATGTATCATTATATACAATGAAAGTGCACTGACTGCGGAGCACCTCGTGCGAGACAGACGTGAACGACAATTGGCTCGGCGATGAGCGAATACACCAGCCGCATGTCGACAGATAGGCAGGCTGTCACAGGCCACCTACCCGAATTGAAAACATGACGTAAACGGATGTGCTGGGACTCGGATGTCCGGGCCACAGAGTGAGCCAACTGATGTGCAAATAACACATTTCTACTGTGGAACGTGCAGTACAACGTACCTCACGCTACCTGGCGGAAATAGCACAATTTTTTGTGATGGTTATCAGAGAGTGAACGCAGAAGAAGTGGAGTAGTACAATTAGAAGGCAGTACAGAGCTCGAAATCAACGCAACGTGCAAACAACGGAACACGAAAACTTTAAAAGCATATAGGAACTAAAGTTTTTTCAGTTCAAGAACAAACTTCTAGTCCACGGTGAATAAAAAAATATATGTAAACGCAGACTTGGAAGTGGGGCTCACCATGTCGGAGATGACACCTCGGCTAAGAAGGCGAACGAGCCCCAAACTGGAGCGATGCTTTTCTATACCGAAATCATGCTCTCGGTGAGAGTTTTGTTCAGCTCGACAACAAGCTTTTGGTCCACGGTGCCCCTAAACAATGTGCAGAGACTCAGACTTGGACGAGGGATTCACGATGCCGGTAAATGACAAATCGGCTAAGACGGCGAACTAACCGGGGCAAAACACTACCGTCGATTCTTTCTGATACCGGAACCATGCTCAAGGAGAGAAAACGTTCAGTACCCGATGGTTACAGGCACAAGACGTCATATTAGGCGAGACGAGTTCACTGGTAGTGGAAGACCTCGTGTGAGATTGATGTAATCGACCCAAGCCTAAATCCCCGACTATCGTCTAAGTGGAGACTGCCACCCAGGAATATGTTTTGGCCTGAAAAGATCATGAGAACTGTGAGCGGACAACCGTCTTGGTGTACAGTCGATACATATTCATCGCCTGGCGGCAGATAGAACGGTCGACACAGACTAAGAAAGCCCACTAACTGAATAACAGGTATGACAAAAACGGATGTGATGGGCCTTCCGAGATGAAAGTGTCACAGCTCTGCTGCGGAACTAGCAGCACAACGTACTTCATGATCCCCGGCGGAAATCACACGAACTTTGGTGTTGGTTATCAAAGAGACAATCAATACAAAGTAACTGTGTGAAACGTAACAACAATAGTACTTACGTAAAACACAGGTTTATATAATCGCTTCAATCAGACACGACAGACTACAAATAAATCTAGTGGGTAATGATAAGCACACAAGAAAACATACAAATTAGAATACACAAATCATATTCAATGTTTCGTCCAAAAGATCTTTATCAAGATATGCAGATGCATCAAAAGGCAAAACATCAAAAGACGACGAATGGAAAAATTATCACAACAAACAAACATATCCAACGGAAATATAGAAATGATGATTCCATCATTTTTACGTAGTCTAAAGTCGCTCATTGTGCAGGCATAATATGTTGTCGGATTTTGAAGCGCATGTGAAACAGTCGTCATTGAATTAGTCACTTTCTTTGACTGATCCGTGCTTGTCATTGGATTTTGGGTCTCTTTTGTTAATTCTGTGTCATAAAACAATGAAACTATTGTAACTGCATGTTTTCCTGTGAAGTAGTGCAGGGAGGTATTCTATGGGTTGTGGAAATAGCGGCCTCTTTGCAAAAGCAGACGCCGCGACATGTACATGAAAAATTACAATGAAACGCACAGATTAAATCACTCAGTTATTTTGTACCATACAACAATAAAACGCACAGATTAAAAAACACATTTATTCTGCACCATACAACAATAAAAACGCACAGATTAAATCACTCAGTTATTCTGCACCATACAACAATAAAAACGCACCTATTAAATCACTCAGTTATTCTGCACCATACAACAATAAAAACGCACAGATTAAATCACCCAGTTATTCTGTACCATACAGCAATAAAAACGCACTGATTAAATCACTCAGTTATTCTGTATCATACAACAATGAAACGCACAGATTAATTAACAAGAGTAACCATATCACTAGTCGGTTGTGAAATCTAAATATTTTATCATACAAAGGCAAACATTGTAAAACATAGCCCGTGCGTTGCACTTTCCCGAAAGGGAAAAATGTATAGTGATACCTTTAACTGCTATGTATCGACTTCGAGCAAAAACCAAAGTTAAATCACACACAATCAGGGATCTTCTATTTGCTGATGAATGTGCCCTAAATGCCAACTCTGAGGCTGATTTACAATGTATTATAGACAGATTCTCCAAAGCATGTACCAACTTTGGGCTTACCATTAGCACAGAGAAAACAGAAGTCATGTTACAACCAGCACTTGGCAAACCCTATCTCGAGCCCCGCATAAAGGTAAATGGTGTAGCACTGAAAGTTGTGAATAGATTCACATATCTAGGCAGTACGTTATCACAAAATGTCAACGTTGATGATGAAGTGTAATACAAGGATCGCCAAAGCAAGCAGTACTTTCGGCAGATTGTTCGCAAATGTTTGGCGTAGAAATGGCATTAACCTACAGACTAAGCTGAAAGTTTACAGAGCAGTGGTACTTCCAGTGCTGCTATACGCTAGTGAAACATGGACTGTGTATAGACGTCATGTGAAAAAACTCACTCATTTTCATACAAATTGTCTCAGAAATGTTATGAACATCAGATGGCAAGACAAGATTCCAGATACCACTGTCCTTGATAGTATCCCAAGCATTGACACGATCCTGATGCAGACACAGATTCGTTCGGCAGGTCATTTGGTGCGTATGCCAGACCATCGTCTGCCAAAGATACTTCTCTATGGTGAGCTAGAGAAGGGTATACGATCTCAAGGTGGCCAAAGGAAGCGCTACAAGGACTCGTTAAAGAACTCACTGAAAGCATTTGAAATAGACCATTATACATGGGAAGAACTTGCACAAAATAGATCTACATGGCGTTCTAAAATAAAAATGAGCGCATCATCTTGTGAAAAGAAGAGAAATGCAGCAGCTCAACAGCGGATAGCAGCTAGAAAGTCACGGATAGACCAAGATCCGTCTACAGTCGTCATTCCATGTCCAAACTGTCCAAGGACATTTACAGCTCGAATAGGGCTCATTAGCCATCTACGAACTCATAATCAAGGACATAACTAAAATTGAATTTTCAAAAGTGGATGTAACAAATGGTCATCATCACTTCTGATGGACGAACAACATGTATGTGTAAGACGTCTCTAATGTGGTTTTGTGTCGAAATTTGCTGCCCTATCCTACAGAATTTCAAGTCGTCGCCCTCCACTTTTGAAGACCTACGAGCAGAATGAAAAGTCTTAAAACATGATTATTGATTATTGTCATTCATTTGTTGATCAATATATATATATATATATATATATATATATATATATATATGTATGTATGTATGTATGTGCATATAGGGTGTCAAATTAATAACTACGCTGTTGTGAAATTATTGATGTTCAAACTTTTGTAATCCCCGCCTGCACCATTTACTGCCATTGTGTGGCTTATTTTGGGTAGTTTTTAATATTCATCATCATTAAGTGTCGTCTCCGCAACGAAGGTTGGCTGCAACGGATCTCCAACATCCCTTGCCTCTTGTCTTGGTGGTGCATTCTGCTATACTGTAACCTATCCATCGTGTGATGTTACTCTCCCACTTGTATTTCTGCCTACCTCTTGCTCGCCTCCCTTTGACTTTTTAATATTACTGCTTTATTAACAAAAGGTGTTGGAAAAATCAGCTCCGGTTTAGTTAGAAGATAATCAATAGAAGGTGGTACTGCAAGTAGAACATAATGGAAAATAATACTCACGTGTAAAACAGGTAATGAAGTCCTACTGAATGATGACTAAAACACTACACACTATCACTAACGGATGTAAATATGGTACATATAACAAAACAAAACACAGAATATAATCTACAGATGACAACATTAGACTTTGTCCTGTGTATTGTCATCTGTAGATTATATTCTGTGTTTTGTTTTGTTATATGTACCATATTTACATCCGTTAGTGATAGTGTGTAGTGTTTTAGTCATCATTCAGTAGGACTTCATTACCTGTTTTACACGTGAGTATTATTTTAGTTAGAAGAATGAGGTAAATACTAAATAAAGTAATCACGTTACTGTAGATACCTAACTATCAATATAAAATAATAATAAATAACAATAAAACATAGAACAAAGACAATTATTACCGTGTCGGTCCTATTGGGACCTTTATCAAGAAACAAATAACGGTTAACAAAAGAAGACCTTAATAATATGGATAACCAAGATGGCGGGACAATGTCTTCTTCACCACAAAAAAATTTTTTTTAAAAATAAGCATCGATAATGGGCAATTTTTTATTGGTGAGGAAGACATTGTTCCAGTCATATTGGTTGCCAATATTATTATGGTTGTGTTTTCTTAACCGTTCTTTGTTTCTTGAGGAAAGTCCCGATTAGACCGATACGTTGATAATTGTTCTTGTTCTATGTTTTATTATTATTTATTATTGTTCTATATCGATAGTTAGGTATTCATAGTAACCTGTTGTTTACTTTATTTAGGATTTACATTTTATTTGTCTGATTACTGTGGCACTTTCCATTTTGTCGGATATCCTTGTTGTTTGTTTGTTAAATGGGGGATTAAAGCCTCTTAGCTGAGGCACGACCCTTTCAACCTAAGACAGAAGTCTATTTTGGTTATATCAGGCCGTATTAGCTTTTATCTAAATGTGACCTAATGGTCTGGGTGTTTGGAAAGCCGTGCGTGCTATTGCTATGAATTATCTATATTGCTAGGTGGAGTTGATGTTTATTTGTGGCCAAGATGCCTTTTATCTAAGTGTGACCTATGGTCTGGGCGAATTGAGAACCGTGCGCGCTATTATTGCAAAAGAATGTTATGTTGCTAGTTGTATTAAACTGTTTATTTCCGGTGGTATTGCTTTTTTATTTAAGACTGACACTAATGCCTGGGGGAGTTTGAAAAACCGTGCGTGCGATTATGCCAAAAATTGTCCATATTGCCGTAATTGTATATTTACATAAGAGAATTTGAACCACTCACATGAAAACTGCTAGCTGCCATTTCCATGATCACTAACTTGGATGGAGTAGACCATGAAATACCTAAGAATTACGTTCGGCAGAACTCTTTATTTTTAGCGAAACATGTTGACAATGTCATTCAGAAATGCAAAATGGATGTCAGTGTAATTAAAGTTATTGCATTCGTTGACATGCAACAATTGACTCTTTTTTTGGGGGTGATACAGACAGGGGTACTATCTGTGCAGGGATATCTTCTGGGATTGATTTCATGTCATCCCCAAACACATGTTGATAAACTGGGATGAGTCTAAAACAAGGTCAATGGCAGTTCTAATTTGTACCAGATACATATACGCTTATTACTACCATAATGTTTCTTCTATACATACACAAAATCAAAGTAAAGAATCGAGTAACGAAGGTGAAAAAAAATACTTCACGGTAGCAAGCAATGAAATCATCCTTCACCAAACTCTAGACAACATAATAGGAAGATGCATAAAACGAGGAATGTGTAGGATGACAGAAGCTCAAAACACTCTACTCAGAGTCTGCGAGGTGGAAAAAGTAAGAAGAGGCTATGAACCTATGTCATTGACAAATGTAGCACAACTTGGAAGAGATTGTCGAATTGGTCTGCCAAGATGACAGACGGAATGATACAAGAACTAATTCAGGAGCACTCCAATAACAATATACAATTATTTATAAAAATGGTTCCGATATAAGAGAAACACATTGTTATGAACGGGATTTAGTCGACTACCAAAAATTCATAAATATACTACTTATCCCACAATAACATAGGGTTTGACAGTGGAGAGTCAATGACAGCGGTTCACCCTTGCCTGATAACGCAGACACCAGCAGTTTCCCAGCGCAAGCTGAGCAAGTTAGAAAAGTGCTTGATAAGAAAAAAAGAAAATCATTTTTATCATCAATGTCGATAGTATGACATGCATAGATCAACTGTACGGATTACGCGGAAGTCAATAGTCAGCGAACAAGAGCATGTGTTGGTAGATAAAACTATAGCTAATAAAATAGTGCTCAGAAGATATAGGGGGTTCTCCATATATTACGTACGTCAGTAATTGGGGTCAAGGGTCTGGTAAAAACTTGACATTCATTGACAAGAGGGTTTGGAAGGGGGAGGGAGGGGTTGACGTCAAGAAAATATTAGTTTTTACGAGTTATCCGCATTAAATTGTTTGAATTTGAAAATTGCTTAGCACAATCTTAAAAAAAATCATGTAGGTTTTTTTGGTACTATCTCTGCAATTTTTGAGATAGGTGTTCATTTTTTGGACATAATTACATAGAGATGAAGCGTGACTTTCGCTAGAAGAAGACCCTCTATACAACATTTTATAGGACTTCATTTCTTACCTTTTTTTTTATTATTGTCGTTGGTCGTTATTTATATACTTGCATTCAATGGCAAAAATGGAAAAACTACTCTAAGTATATAAATTGTGACCAACTAGTTTTATCTACCAAACACATGCTCTTGTTCACGACAATAAGCACACACATAAGCAATAAAGTCTTAATTAATTTAATTCTACGCAGAGGTCTTATAGTCCTGTGCATGTTCACGGTTAAGATTCCTAAATTCTTGGCAGTTTGTTGACATGGGGAAGGGAATACAGAATTTGGCAAAAGATTGTTGATGTTATTTATAGAAGCCACATAGGGCATGCGTGACTGTCGTTATAACAGGCCGTCGTTCTACAGATTGACAGACAGTCGTTCTAAACTAATTTACGTGTCGCAGATTAAGAACAATCGGACTATTACTGTGATTTTGTTCGGGTGGTGAAAAAAAGTAGAAATACGTGGAAATAGTTTGTGGCCTAGCACAGTGACGCTCCATACAACTATTCTGTTTAACAAAGATCACGACATAATTAATTAGGTAAGTATGGATGTATAAGGAGTATGGAGGATGGTAAGGAGGAGGCTATATGATACAATGTATATGTCCAGAGAATGATTTAAATCGTCGTAACTAGAAGAGTAAGTGTATCTTTTTTGGAAATAAATCTGAAGAAATACAAGCAACAAATTACTGATACACTGAGCGTAAATACACTTAGATGGCTGACGCAATAGCAAGAATGGGACTTATGGTGATATCCCCAGCTTCGTGATACTGTTTCTTAATCAAGAATCAACCACCCCACTCTCACACCCCATCCGTATCTACTGACGTATTAAACAAATGCCCAAAATGAACTGATAGTTCACTTAATCAATAGCTAATATGTTTTTACTAATAAAAACAGCGAACGCGTGTTATGGTATGATTAGTTGTATTGTTTTATTTTGCAGAAGCTACAGTTGCTATATTTGCTAGACGTACGATACTTGTGGCATTCGGCACAACTTTCATATGACGTTAATAAGGTAAGTACTGCTCACTTTTAGTTCATAATTATAAATTGACGTATACTTTGTATTGGATATTTCTTTTTACCCACTGTTGTTTCATTTTGCCGCATAAATTTTATGTTTTAATATCTTTATGATCTTATCTGCGCTCTAGCCACGACTAAATTTGAGCGAATTTAGGATGTGAGATTGGACAATTCCAACTAATCTCTCCACTCATTTAATAAGTTTTCATGTCACGTTTTCATTACGCCCCATCATGATGGGATCTCATGATATTCTTGGCCCCTTCATGATGGGATCGCATGGTATTCTTGGCTCCTTCATGATGGGATTTCATGATATTCTTGGCTCCTTCATGATGGGATCTCATGGTATTCTTGGCCCCTTCATGATGGGATCTCATGGTATTCTTGGCTCCTTCATGATGGGATTTCATGATATTCTTGGCCCCTTCATGATGGGATCTCATGGTATTCTTGGCTCCTTCATGATGGGATTTCATGGTATTCTTGGCCCCTTCATGATGGGATCTCATGGTATTCTTGGCTCCTCATGATGGGATTTCATGATATTCTTGGCCCCTTCATGATGGGATCTCATGATATTCTTGGCTCCTTCATGATGGGATCTCATGATATTCTTGGCTCCTTCATGATGGGATCTCATGATATTCTTGGCCCCTTCATGATGGGATCTCATGTATTCTTGGCTCCTTCATGATGGGATCTCATGATATTCTTGGCCCCTTCATGATGGGATCTCATGATATTCTTGGCTCCTTCATGATGGGATCTCATGATATTCTTGGCTCCTTCATGATGGGATCTCATGATATTCTTGGCTCCTTCATGATGGGATCTCATGGTATTCTTGGCTCCTTCATGATGGGATCTCATGATATTCTTGGCTCCTTCATGATGGGATCTCATGATATTCTTGCAATTCTCAATAATCACACAACACGAGAGTGTTGTCCTTGGGCTGAGATGTGTGCCATCAAATAGCCAAATGAAGGTAGTAACATGGTTCTGCGTTATATCTCGGAGTTTGTGGTTCAAATATTGTATCGGTGTGTAATTTGTTAATTTTGCGATAATCCCCAAACACTCTTCTGCACTATATAGCATAACCAACCTGTTTCATTAACAGATTGCAATACAGTAACTGTTTAAAAATGACTGCAAAAGAAGTAAGTTTAAAAAAACGTTATGTCATAGAATTTCTCACTGCTGAAGGCGAGATCCCAATTCGCATCCACGAACGCCTGAAGAAAGTTTATGGAGATTTAACTGTGGATGGTTGCACACTGTCCGACTTTGGGTACATAGTTGTGACGACGCTGAAGTAGGTCAATCCTCAATGGACGCGAAGCGGATTGGTCGTCTATCTACTGCAGTAACACTACACATAATTCATTGAGTAATGACATTTTATTGATCGTCTGGTAACACTGAATGAACTACATGCCATGTTGTCCATTAGTATAGGTAGTGTCCAGGACATCATTAAAGATCTGGGTTACTCAAATGTATGTGCACGTTGGATGCCCAGAATGTTTGACAAACAGTCATAAAGAAACAATGAAAACCATAACCATTAACCTTCAGCACCGTTACGAAACTGAAGTAGATGCGTTTTATCGAATACTGTAACATGCGATGAAACGGGTTAATTTAAAAAAATCCAGAATCCACCTGACAGTCAATAGACTGGCATCACACAACATTGCCGACAAGAAAGAAGTTCAAAAGTTCACCATCTGTAGGGAAAATTATGAGCTCACTGTTTTGGAATGAGAAGTGTGTTGTTTCTTCCTTCTTGAAACACATGACCAAGTGAACGAAGACCGTTATATTGAAACTTTGAAGGAGCTTAGAGGTGGTCTTTGGTGACGTTAACCATTAAAAGATCAGAGAACTGCACCACTGTTGAACGATAATGCCATGCCATATACCGCTAAACGCACAATTGATGTGATTGGAGAATTAGTCTGGAGAGTTTCGCCACATCTCTTTACAGTCCCGATCTTGCACCTTCAGACTTCCATCTGTTTGGACCACTAAAAGAAGATCTACGCAGACATCACTTTAAGGACACCAATAACCTTAAACGCTTTGTAGGCAATTGGTTTAGGAAAATCGACACACATTTTAACCCTGTAATCCTGTGCGAGCAAAAACGATTTTGACATTGAGAAATACATATTTTAAGTACAGACTCCGGACTACATTTTAATGTGAGTTTTAGCTTTTTATCGTGCCTATTTAATTAAGTTATAAATTAGCAGGCATTATTTTTTGACCTTCCCTCGTATAACCAATTGGACTCCCGTCCACAGCTGGAAGTACCGTACCTCACTACAAGGGGTACACAAATGACCACATTCAGATAATAAACTTTAGAAAAGATGTGTATAATTACTACTCTGGCCTCGGGTTGCACTAGCCTCTATGCAAATCCATCCCCTAGATTTATTCGGCGTGCACAATAGGGTGCAAAGTTGAATAGTTACTGTCAATAGAGCACAGTTCAACCTCTCCCCCCCCCTTTTACAATGAACGAAGTATCTCCTCAGCTGTCAGACCTGTTCAGTTCACTCTGACAACTGTACTGTAGACCTAATATCATTCTCTATCGTTTTATACCTGTTGTTATGGTTTTCTTATCTGTTTATACAATATGATAGAAATGGGGGAAATTCCTTATCAGTGATAGCTGACATCAAGTGGCACACCTAGGCCAAGGCGAGACTGTCGACTGTATAGAAGACCGTCTAACAGAATTAATTAGGACTCCATTCGTTACGTTTTTTATTATTTGTCAGATTTCGGTTGGTCACTATTTATATAAAATACCATAAGCACTAACATATGGTACTCTGTACAGTCATGATCAATATCGGTTGGGTTCATAGAGTTATGAACTAAAATCATTGCATTCAGGGCACACAAATGATAGATTCTCAACTCTCCTAGAAAATTATAAATGCTGCTTGTTCCTGTGCAGGACCAGATTAAAACATGTGGATGCCCTAAGCACCTTTAAGATATGATGGCAGCGTATGTTAGTGGGAAGTTGTATCTGGAAGATGCAGAATAAATTGTGAACAAATGTATTCATTACGCAATGCAAGAGAGAGAATGAGAGAGAGAGAGAGAGAGAGAGAGAGAAATAGACTAAGTGACTAAAACGATTGACCGCATGTTTTCCTATCTACAATGCCACATGGATATGTTACTTGGATATGTTAACAAGTAGGCAATAAAACATTAGATGATAGAGAAGTCATTAGTATATAAACACAGATTTTTGATGTTTCACTTGAACACAACAGATGGACTATCACTAAGAATAAGGGGTTATAAGATGTAAACACGACAACATACAAATGACAATAAACAAGACATTTCAACGTCTCGAACCGTTAGGTCTTTCTCAATAATATTTTACCATTGCAATGAAATGTTTCTTTTGTCGTACAGGAGTATTTTTATCACGTATATCTTGATTCTATGTTCACATAATACTTTCGTTCCTGTAAGTTTTCCTGAGAAGGAGTGCAGAGGTTCTGAAAATAAAGGCAGCACATGTCGCGACATGTATAGGATTTTGATTGTACCTCCGAGAGAAAAAATCCATGTCCAACTGTGGACTATACCCGTGAAATCAAGGGTCTGAGAACGGCGTTCTAACCACACGGGCATGCGCTCCATATAATGAATGCGCAATATTTGTCTTTAACATTTGTTTTCAAAAATTCTATATTCTCCTCTCTATGTCCGCAGTAATTGTCCAACTCTCACGTTCGTACAAAAGAATATGTGTTAGAGATTTTATAGGTATATTTTCCCTGTTGTACTTTTTCTGCTCTTGCATATGGTATTTTGGATATTGCAGCCCTTGTTATTTCGTCTAATATTTGTTTTTGTTTTCCTGCTTTCGTCACAACTAATATACGACCCTAAGCATTTAAAGGTATCAACATTTTCTAATTTCTGTCTATCCACCCAGATAGTGGAAGTCGTGTTATTATCTCTATTTGTTATTATTATTTTCTTCTGACGATTTTGTATTTCCATACCAGAAGTTGTGCACATTACACACCCATATGGTTACATTAAAGTGGCGACGCAAAGCTTAACTATACGTCGATTTACGTGAGCTATTTTCCTGATGGAAACCGTATTGTTAGATATTGCTTGCATTACATTTGACACACCCACGTAAAATGCCTTAACATAGGGTAAACGTGAAGTGTCCAGATGAATAACCACGTGATTCTGGACTAAAGGAGTTGTAGGAGTGAGCCTTCTGAAAGTAAAAAGCATTGAGGTCTCAGGATTTAGAGTGGAGAGTTCCGAGTTTCGAATTGAGTGTTATATTGTCGGTTCAGTCGAATCTCGTTCATTAGTCTTAGTTCACTGTTAGACAGTCTCGTAATTAAATGCAAGTCAGAAGTTTAACAGCTTATGGTCTCACACATTAAAAACTGAATGTGATTTTCATCAGTTGGACATTATTGAAGTCTAATTGAGCGTTTTAATCGAGTGTTCCGAGGGATTTTCAAACCATTCGTAAATAGTAAATAGTCTGATTAAAAAATCTCATACTGATTTCATACTGATCGTTATATGATTCATATACTCGATCCCTACGTGCAAATTAATTATCACTTTACCATTAAGAATTAATCAGGACAGTTGATGGACATTGATATGTTGTCACATTTTGGTATTTGTCACTACAACGAGATTTCTCCACAGAAGCTAGTGGCCAGCTGTCACGTGTAGTCGCAAAGAATGCGACACATTCTCACTAGATAGTCATCCATAGATTCTTATCCGAGGTCGTATGTAAAGCAATAGAGAAAGATCACTGCAGTCGAGCCAAGGGTTGTGAGAGAAGTACTAATTAATGTCGTGTGAACAGCAAGAAGGATTTCCTAATAAAGTCAGGGTATTCACTCAATAACCGCTAGGGGGGCTTTTGAATTCTCCCAGGAGTCTGACTAAGAAGCTGTGTGATTGAGTGATACAGTAAATTGATATTATTGATGAATACATTCTCAATTTAATAACTAAGTTGGACGTGTACCACGCAGTGGTTCTACCAACAATGCTTTATGCTGCGTTATCCATTCTGGATTGTCTATGCGAGACACACTCGACGGCATAACTCTTTCCACCTGTGGTGCCTAGGAAGCCACACGGGAGTACGTAGGTAGGATCGAGCAACAGCAAACGGAAATCACTCAAAAGTCCCGTATGCAAAACATACATGCTCGGCTGACTAGGTCTCAAAACGCTGGTCTGGCCAAATCGTCCCTATGCCAGACAAGCGCCTTCCAAAGAGATTATTCTATGGGCAGCTGTGCAGTGTTAACGTTTAAGCGGAGGGCAGAACAAGCGCTTCAGGGATCACCTAAAAAATATCTCAAGCACTGCAGCATCGATCCTAGCTCGTGGGAGACTACAGCACTTGATCGCTCAGATTAGCACACCCAGCACAGTGCTGGCATCACACAGTTTGAAACAGAGAGAAAACTGCAATTTACAAGCGACTGAAGTGAAAGTACAACCCGAAAACTCTGCTACTCGGGACCCTCTGCACTCCTGCATCCACTGCAATAGAACTTTCTTGGCAAGAATCGAACTCATCGGGCATCTACGAACTCCCAAACCCAAAACCAAATTAGACAATCACAAATGTTTTTTTTTTTACTTGTTCATCTCATTTTTATTGTTTTTCATGTCATGCTCATCTTCGCTTGCGAAGAGGGACAATATTATCATCATCATCATTAAGAAAATACATTTTTGAAATTGTTTCTTCTACTATGCTGCTACTATGTCAATTAGTTCTTGTAGATTTTTCACATTATGTATATATATATATATAAAACACAAAACAATAATTGATTATACAAATCTTTGGAGGTCTGTGTGATTAGATTACCGAATAAAAACCTAGATTATATTTTATAATGGTTAGAAGCTCTTATATAGTCACATGTGGCCAGATTCGCACGTGAAAAGAACTTACTTCACTATAATACAATGTTGCCAACCTTTTGTTTTTCACAATGCCCCACCTATTTCCCCCTCCCCTATGTACATAAACATACTATTTGATATTCAAAAATTGAAGTATTCCTAA